>JABFTP020000103.1:55327656-55865156 GCA_013387265.2 Cryptolaemus montrouzieri
TTTACTGCCTTACCATAGTTTGTCAAGTAAACTTATCTCAGAGAGAATTTAGTATAATATGAGAAATTATTCGTGAACGAATGTTGATTCGTTGTTTACATGCTGTATGTCATTGATTGTTGGAGTTATATTTTGCGGTACTTGTAATAATTTCAGTTTTTTACTTTGTTTTCGAAATTTTCATGAATGAGTTAACTGATGATTTTATTTTGTCATCGAATGCATGGAATTAATTAGGAAGTACTTAAGTTAGTTCAGATTGTCATATCATCTACCAGAGGAGGAAGATAGTTCAACACTATTCATTTAGGATCAAATTCAGTTCTTACTTAATGCCAAATAGGATTTAAATACATCAAGAGTTTATAAGTTATATTGGGTGCAATATTTTCTACATAGGTCAGACTGTTCGTTCGAAATTCAAAATTCCTTTAAAATAAACAAGATTCAATATTCGCTAACCACTGCATCCAAAATGGCCTCTGTTTTCTAATTATTAATAAATTGAAAGTTCTATACATTTCCCAAAGGGTAGAAAAGTCAATTACTTAAAATCAGTTGAAATTGTCAAATCACTTTTCAATGACAACTTTCAGATGATGAGACTGTTCTATGTGAATACCTAATTTGCGATGTATTGAAATAATAATTCGCTCTCAATAAATGTTAGCTGCATACGTTTCACTAAATCCAAACAACGATTTATTCATATACAAGTGCTTCAACGAAAACTAAACAGAGGCTATATCTACCAAGATATACATTTTTGATCGAAACGCAAAAACAGGTCAATTTTTGTTTCAATGGGGACATCTTTTGGGGTACAAAACTTGCCTGAATTATCAACATCCTTGAACATTTTGAACAGGGAAGATGGGTCCAGTGATGACTAAAAAGAGAGGTGGTATCTTTGTCTATATCGCTTTGGACGAATTTCCATTTTTGATTGAAAACTGTAAAAGATACAGGGTGAGCAATTGAAAGACAGAGAAGACTATTTCCCTGAAACTATTCAAGTTTCAGTGAAATAAAATGGAACAGATCCATTCTGATCAATGGCAATCATCATAAAGTACCATCCTCACCTCGAATTTCAACCCCTAGAGCAGGGGTGACCACCTTTGAAAATTTGGAATGGGGTGAATGGGTCGAGTGATAACTCGAAAAAAAGGTATTATCTTGGTTTGCATTCTCATGAAAGAATTTTCATGTTTGATTGAAAACTGTAGAAGATGCAGAGTTAGCTACTCTAACTCCTATGAAACTCAATGAGAATAGAATTATTGCAAGCAGTTATGAAGGCAATTCAAATCCTTTACTTGAAAGATATCACTGGATAGAAATATTACCCCTGCTCTAGGGATTGAAATTCGAGATGAGGGTGATTTCGGAAGATGACAGCTTTTGATCTAAATGAATCTATTCCAGTTTTTCGCACTAATACTCCAATAGTCTTGGGGCGATAGTCTTCTTTATTTTTCAGTGGCGCACTCTGTCTCTTTTACAGTTTTCAATCAAAAATGAAAATTCTTGCACGGGAATGCAGACAAAGATAATACCTTTCTTTTGAGTTATCAATCGACCCATCTTCCAAATTTTTAAGGGTGGTCACCTCTGCTCTAGGGGTGGAAATTCTAGATGAGGATGGTACTTGATGATGACTGCCATTGGTCAGCATGGATCTGTTCCATTTTACTTCACTGAAACTTGAATAGTCTCAGGGAAATAGTCTTCCCTGTCTTTCAATTGCTCACCCTGTATCTTTTTCAGTTTTCAATTAAAAATGGAAATTCGTTTAAGGCGATGAAGACAAAGATACCACCTTTCTTTTGCGTCATCACTCGACCCATCTTCATTATGTCCCCCTTAAAATAAAAATTGACCTGTTTTTGCGTTTTGATCAGAAATGAATATCTTGGTAGATATAACCTCTGTATAGTTTTCGTTGAAGTACCCTGTATATACCTCCATGTCTCTCTTCGTATTTCGTTCATCATACTGCCCGATAATGAACGAGAGTTCTAAACCACAGTAACTGTGATCTATTATTTTAATTAATTAGTTGATAGTAAAAACATGGTAAAAAACCCAATTTATCCTCAAGTTCATGTTTCATTAACCATTTACTTAATTCGTGTGAATAAATTTTTATTATTTTTCGAAAGAAATTGCTTTTATAGCTTTGCTGTTAAGATTTTGACCTTTATCTCAGATGATGTTTTTGATAGTCAACGTTCTATCTCCTGAAAAATCAACTATTAGTTAAATTTTCTGAAATCCAGATTAAGTATCACAGCGAAAAATATTTACGTTTGTTCAATGTTGAAACCGACTAAAACCAATATCTCTTTCTGCTAAATTTAAAACGAATTTCAACTTTTACTCTGGTTAAGCCTAGAGAAAATGAGCAGTGAGACTGTAATTCAATATTCGTCACTGAAATCTTGGAAGAAGTCAAGAAAGTTTTACTTAGATATTTAGTCAATTACATAAATTATGATAATGATACATAGTGTCACAAATACTTTTTTATATGTTTATACAGGCAATAAGACTTATCTTGGTGGTTCTTGGTCTTACTGCTGTCTTTGGGGAAAACCTCTAACTCAGCTGTTGAACTCCACGTACAAGTCTCTACCTAGGAATTTCAGTCTAGGACTCCTCACCTAGGACTTTCTATTTAGGGCTCCTCACCTATAGGACCTATATTTTAATATAGGTCACTACACAGTATATGAGATACAAGATATGAATTTTAATATAATTTAATTAACTGCAATTCAGGAGGATTTTCAAGTTCTACTAATTCGCTTGAAGGTCTGCAAAGAAAGGAACCAGAACGAAGAATGCTCGTAGCACATATATTTATCATGAGCGGATTATGCGCACAGATTTTCAAGCAGTGGAGTGACACAAATAGAGGGTTGACTGGAATCAGGTGTTTTAACGCAAATTGTTGTGACATAATTTTAGCACGTTACAAATTGATTAAATTCCATTTACCCTAAAGCTAACAGTTGGGCTGAAAAATGCCTAGGTTCTTATAATAAAACACTTTCTCGATAAAAATCAATTTATTTATACAATCTGCTTGTCTTGGAGTAATACAACGATTATAGTGGTCATATAATTTTTCGATACCATTTTTATAGTATTTACCTTTAGCCTCAAAATAGGTCTGACTTTCGGCGATTATGTCTTCATCAGAGCTGCATTTATTTGTAATAAACATTCTTCTGTGATCTTACTGTCACTGGGGGCCAGTTCTGGATACACGGTGGATAGAGATAGCGTTCGAAGCCCAATTCATTCATTTGCTATCGTTTATATTGATTTGTGACCCAGTGCATTGTCTTGATGAAACAACACTTTTCATTTTTCATATAGGGCCATGATTTTATTGATTTCTTCTTTTAAACGCTCCAATAATGCTATGTTATACTCAGTGTTGATAGTTCTTCACGCCCAGTTTAATCGGCTAACCGTCGATTGAGTGAAGTGATAAATCATGGGTTTATCTTATGTAATATACAGATGAAAAAATTTGTCTTCAAGGCGGTTAAGTATTGCTAGATACTGCTCTAAGTCATCACAATATTTGTTGCTTTCGATCGATTGTGAAAATGCGCGGAACCCACTTTGAACACACCTTTCGCATATCCAAATATTCATGTTTTATATGTCCTACACGTTCCTTTGGTATCTTCTAGCCTCTGCTAGCTTAATCAACTTTACAATCATTTCAGACATTCTTGATGTTTCTGTCAGTAATAGCTCCTTCCAGTCGTCCACTGCGTGTATCGTCTTTGGCGCTCATTTCACCTCATTTAAAGTTAGCACTTCTCAATGAGTAGTGTTTATCGAGCCAAACCTTTTCTTTACTAACTTCTTCATCCATCTTTTTGATAATAGCAAAAGCTACTTCAATCAAAATGCTATAACTCGCGAACCAACTACTCGACAAATGGAAAAATTATACACATATATTTTGTAGGTTAGTACCAACAAAAAAATCTTATCGATTTAGTGATCTGTATTTTAACCCACGGACTTGTCTGCTCAGCAGTTATTCTTCTTTCATCGGTATTTTTTAATTTGAAACATTGTATCAACAATATCCCTTAATTTTCGATTTCATGTTAACAGCATTAGTTCTGATTATTATAAATGAATACTTTCAAAGAATTGTCCGGAAAGGAAATAATTTCGTTTTTCTAACAACGAACTAAATTAAATTTTTACATAGCAAATTTCAAATTTGAGGCTCATTGTCAATTTTTGACAGACGATTTAGCAAGGTTTACTCGTTAAAAAGAGTTCGATTAATTCCTTTTAATAATTTATGTTCTGTTAAATATTTAAAGTCAAAAGCAGTTTCTCTCATTATATTTTTTACAGTATAAATGGTGAAAAATCGTCTTTATGGACAAGCTGTATAGAAGGGACGCTAGGGCTTCAATCATAGGCTACGAAGATCAATACCTCATCATGTAAACTCCAAAATGAGACCATATCAACTCTCAAAAGAGGGCTTCGATAATGCGGATATGATAACGGAGCTATGTAGGATACACACAGGCCTAAACTACAAGCACTGTGCAGAGATCAAAGGATTGAGAGACAGTCCAAATTCTACTAGATCTCAACCCGAAAAGGTCAAAAGAAGAATTGGAACAGAATAAATCTCAAACATCAAGAAAATCGGACTGTGCTATGGCACCACATGACAATCCGGCAAGTATAAAACTACTTTCCACTTACTGCCAGCTGTTCTGTGTTATTAAGAAAAGTCAGCAGCTCTAAGGTTCTAGGATCTATGAGGACAAAGTAATATAATCATATTAAGATGAAGAGTATCATATCTGAGTGGAGCTGGTTATACAGTAAACCCATGTTCGACGGTACAATGACTGAACTAACACTTTTAATGCGGAAGTCGTAAACTGGTTTATGATACTCGTTCCAGTAGTTTAAATACAAGGAAACGCCTCATTCAATAAACCTAATTGGGTTTGTCACTAATGAAGAAACGGCATCAATTGAAAAATTGCTAGCAGACTCAATATATCGAATGTAAGCCTTCAGAGGAACAATAGTTCAATTGAAAAGTTCTCATACAGATTCCACAAGTTCTTCATCATGACACATTACAGTGTGCCTGTGATTTGTTTCTTGAACATGAAGAAAATGATTAGGTTACTTCGTTGTGTTTCCCAGGGCTCAAATGATGAAGCTCTAGCCCTATTAATAAGCTTTTACGTCCTAAACCGGATGGGGTTATAATTCTTGGCAGTTATTGGTGGCTGACTTGACTAAATCTGTGCGCGCAGAGAAGAAAAAATCCTCCTGTTATCAAAAACTTCCTGTAGTATGCGAAATTAATAACGAGCATCCGTATTTCTCAACGAGCATCCGTCTTTGATGGATTAAAGAGTAGATCTTCGATTTTCAAAGAAAGGGAACACAAAGCCTGCCCTTTTCCAGGTTCTCCAAAGTCACCCTTTCAACGGGCGATGCGGATGTTTCAACCTTCAAGGTGATAAAATAATTTAAAGAGAGAAAACTGACTAATAACTACACATATTGATTCTGCAAGAAAGAACTAGAATTCATTCTACATACTGGCGATATGTCCTACGTTCTCTAGGAATAGAGTAAGAGTTCTAGGATCCAGTCTAATGGTAACATACAAAATATAAGCGTATTCCGACAAAGAGTATGAACTATTTTATGAAGGATGTACTTGAGGCCTACCAATGTAAAAAAGGCGCTTACTTTTACAGTGTAATGGTTGAGCTAATCCCTATTTTCGCCGTAGCCCTACAACGTAAGATAAAAAGATCGTTTATTCATTTTCAGAAAAAAAATTAAATTATTTCTTAAGCAACAAATTGGATAGGCACTCAATATTATGTTCGGTCTTTATATCTCACAATATTTTCATATATCAAACAAAATGGTGTCAATGTTCGAATTTCTGAAACGAAGAACTACCATAACTAAGAATAACTTTGGTTCACAAACTCGAAATTGAAATTTGATATCTTTGTACGAATTATTAAACGGAGCTTTTCTCTGAAAAAAAATTCTCCGAACATAAAACCATTGGAGAATGACATTTGAGCAACCTATTTTTTTTTTCAAAACTAAATTGTCTTGGAATTTCATTTAATTTTTGAAGGGCTATTCGAAAATTGAATCAAACTCCGAGGGATTGTGACCAAAATAAAAAAATGGATTTTAAATTTCAGGTGGCAAAAATACAAAAATAGACAAAGGAAATCTCTTTCCTTTTATGCCTTAGCTAATAGCTAATTTCTCAATTTGAGAAGAATACCAAGGTTTAGTACGGAAAAGGGGTCACTCAAGGGAATACTACACCACTGGTCTTATATTCGGATAACTTTTCCCCGGCAAAAAGTTCCCTTAATAATTTCTCATAATATTCGAAATTATGGGAATTTTTCATTTCGAACGTGGAAAACTATATTCGGTTTGAAAGTTACCATAAATTTCAATTTTCTATAAACCTTTCAACGGAAATACTCTCATTTTTTCAATAGGTAAATATCATCAAAATTTGAGCATGAACATTTTTTTTGATTTCGCACTATTGAATATCGAAAACTTCTATATATTTTCAGATCTGTATTCGAAGGCATTTATTCAAATGATGTAACCCAATCATGAGCGAAAGCATTCCATCTACATCTGCTTGTTCTTCAAAACAAACCTCTTCGAATCCGAACATCAGAAAGGACAGGAAAAAATATGAAAAACTTAAACTACCAACACCCCCTCCCGATCCACGAGAGAATAAAAAGGAAACGTGTACTGAAAGAGAGTTTTTAGAATACCTCGAGCAATTACAGAAACATACAGCAAATTATTCTAGATCAACGTCTACCCTTGCCTCTGCTTTGATTGCAGAAAATGCATTTGATCATCTCGAACGACTGTACAAGCTAATGGAACAAATGTTAGAACTAAGAGCGCAGAATGCAAAATTACATAGAAAAATTCGTGACTTGGAACATCTGAACAACCTTGAGAAAATGTACAGGGAAGTTGAAAATTTGACTGAAAGTGATTGTCCGGCACTCGACAAAGATACAGCGTTCGCAGAAACTATTCTCGAATCAATTCTATACGAACCAAAAACATCACTCAAACCTAAAGGTTCTTTGCGACAATCACTAATGAGGAAACATAGAAACAGAAGTAGCTCTGCTATAGATAAACCGGTGAGCTTGGACATCATGGGGACACAAGATCAAAGAAGAGCGTCTCTGTGTATTTCGAATACCAAGAAATCCTCTAAAGTATCCAAGTGGACCAAAGTGAAAGCGGCATTTAAATGGGAAAAAGCTTCCTCAACAGTGGGCGATGCTAAATCTCTAGATAGTGGAATAAGCGGAATAGCTCCGGTGGAAATTGCGAGATACCTTAGGGTTCCTTCGAACGATGATGCTGGACATAGTCCGTCGGATTCTGGAGCTGCTGAGATTTCTACACCTGGTTCACTTTCTAGCGCGTCGTCGAATGAAAATTTTCATAAGACAGGTAGGTGAAATTTTAGGCATATACCTTGAAAGTATTTGAGAATTTGCTGAATCATCTTGTTCTGATGATTTCATATATATCTTGACACGTTACTCATATGTGATCAGAGCGCTTCTATGAAAAAGATTAGTCCAATATTATCATCAACGCCAGGTAATGACGATAGTCTCGATGTATCCAGTAATAATCATATATTTGAATAACCTAAATTGTAACGGAAATATACACAATCAGTCAGAAAATACACAAACTATAACTCTATGAGCAATTACAACAAAGTGGTGGGTAGCGACAAAGGCATTCACTCCAGAAATAACTTTGTATACATATATGTGGACCATAGTTAAGAAAATGAAAAACTTTCAAGTCTTTCCTAATCGCAAAAAAAAGGACTTTGCAAAAAAAGGAAAGCTATTCTATATATTCGCTTCAGTTGAGAACAAGAACTTGAAATTTCATGAAATAATCAGATGAGAATACAAAAATATGTTTTCGCTTTCCTTACTCCATGAGGGGCTTTAGGCGTAATTGACGTCGATGCAAAGTTGGTGCTCTGTCCACCGTGTGTTTTCAAATGTCCTATCTGGCTGTCGTCACCTGTCTGATAGATGTTATGATTATGCCTATGAGATCTTTTCTGAAATTTTTCTTCTCTGTGCAATTCGGGTATGGAGCTTGAAATCTTTCAAACTGAGAATTTGACAATCTGATAGTAATTACTTGTTGCTTTACCCTCCACCTCATGTCATCGGCGTAGTCGGTTATTCTGATGAATTTCCTTTCTGTTTGCAAATTGCATCTTCAATGATATTCTGATAGACTGAAACATTTTCATTGGTCTGTCACCTGTTCAGCGATATAATTCGTAGAATAGGAGACTGTTTGAGTCTGTATTCAAACTTTTTACCCTTGAAAGGTCATTGTTTAAGTTCGGATTACTCACATTATTTCGCCTTTTTGATAAAAAAAACTGAAAATGTTACAATAGATTCTAATGAATCGTGACGGAATACCATTGAAAATCACAGATCAATCCTCATAGAATTATGATGGATGTCATTTTCAATCATTAAGGAGAAACTATGAAAGATAAGGTATCTACCCGCTAATTATATATATACTCTTTTGAAAAAGAGAGGATTTACAAAGATTCGAATAATTGTATTTACAATAAATGCTTATATCTATAATTTTGGTGTGTGTCAGAAAAACACAAATGTGATCTCAGGAAAATGTAACAGGGGTACCTTACTACTATTGTAGATGATTCAATAAACGAGTGAAAAAAAAACCTGAGGAAAAAACTCGTTTCCCTGTCACTATTGCACTAGCAATAGCTTGTCTGTTTATGTTGTGTTAGTGTCGTGTGCACATAAAGAGTACCAATGGTTTTTCTGTTCAGCAGCTTCAATCCTCATTTTGCACTCCATGATTTCCACACGAAGACAAGGGTTAAAGGAAAGGGAGTTTGGGACAGGAATCTGTAACAATGGCAAAAGAAAACCAGCAGAAAAATATTTCAATAATCATACCTGACTCTGTCTTAACACACTTGAATTTAGAAAAAGATTTTACAAAGCAAGCAAGGCCATAAAAAGGACTAAGGAGATAATAAAAAAATACTTAACCTGCCATATTTCCTCTTTCGCGAAGATGTTCTTCCGTCGCAGTGTGAGTCTCCTGAAACCTAATCACTTCCTTGTTCTTCCATGCCAATTTTGAAGTATAATCGCAAAATCCCTTCAATATTCAAACTCAACAAAATAATTCCCACTCTGTTTGACCGAGAGATCCTCGATGGCTAGGTTCGGTCTTCTAAGTGATGCCGATTATGATCTATAGATGTTCTAGAATCATTATGAACCCAATAGTTTGGTTGACATCTCCCATATATTATTTCTTTGTGGTTCTTGTTTAATTTAAAGAACAATTTGCGAAAAATTTTGAGTCGTTTTAAAAATATGACTCATTATTGTTTCGTTTCGTGTCTTCTTCAAGGACAATTAATTTGTATGGAAGTCGAAAAGTAAATACAGACATGATGCAAGTTTATTTTACATATAATACAGCATTCCAACTATATCGAGAACGATTTCCAGATCGTGATGAACCAGAGCACATCAAGAAACTTCACTCCATCTACTGGCTATATATTCCTCCAGGTTTGGGATCAGAGAAGAAGCTCTAGAATCTTCTCCATTTAAAGTATTATCATCCGTTTCATTAATGACATACGCTAAGCCCATGAGGGGAGGTACAATAGACCCTAAAGGTCAAAGCGCTAAGCCAACCCACCCCTTAATGGTGAGAAACGTAATAATTACCTGGTCTTCTATTTTAGACGAAAAAAATTATTGATATTCTGTTTATCAATAACAATTAGATAAACCTGACACAACAGTTGAAATTCATCTAGAAGCAAAATCTTTGTCACAGTGTGTTCTTGTGTTTCAGTCATGATGAATGACTACGTTGTAATGAATACTGCAATTAATTTCTCAAACATTACAGAATGTAATGACATTTTGAGGTTTTATTATTTTTCACGATTTCCATAATCGACCAATTAAAATTTTAATATCTGTCGAAATAAGGATATGTCCAGTTACTCTATTGGCAATTTCAAATAACCATATAAGCATATGTTATTCATGTCATAATTGCCATAAGGTTCATTACCATGGCCTATAGGTTGAGAATTCAATCGGCTAAATCAGCGTTCCCAAAGCACATCAATCCATGACTCTACCATCTTCGCCTGTTGTTATCATAAAGGTTCTTCATTGGCCCACCAAAAGCTTTCACCACTTACGATCACTCACGATCAAGATTTCACTAAAAATTGGTAAATTCTACCAAGCGAAGATTCGTTCTCTTTTCAGATCAATCATTGGTTAATATTGTTTTTGGATTTGTCTCACACATATTAACAGCAAGTTCGTTGGGCTCACGAAGTGTGAAGAGTATCTTATTTTTGAGTTATCATTTATTGGTATACTGAACACAAAATTGAATAAGTAAATTGTCAAATTCAATCGCATTGGTTCGATAAGCCATACCCTGTGCCCTGATTGATGAGTGGATGCTAAAAGGATCACATCCATTCTATTCAGCAATCATAATAATCTGTCAGATATGCCCATCATTTAATATACAATTTTGTATGGAGAGCTGGTTTTCGAGATTTATAACCAAAATATTAATACCCCATGGAATATATCAAAATATGGGATATTATCGTACTTTTTCATAACCAACCTTTTCCCAAATTTTATATCCAATCATATACAGGCGCTGTTGATGTAAGTAAGAGTGTTCTTTTGTTGTGCCTGAAACTTTTCTTTTATTGACTCAAATCGAATTCAATCAGCACTTCCTGTTCTTTTGTATATATATCTATATTCCTGTAAATATGTCTTGTCACTTAATTCCTCCAAGACGGTTGAACCTATTTTCGTGTTTTTAGGAGGGTTCATCAATTTATAATTGGAGTCGGTAAGGTAGTACTTTTGTCGAAATAAAAAATGAAAAGTTTCGTGAAACGCGCTCATAGTGGGTTTCATCACTATATCTAACATTTAGTGCTCCATAATAAAAATGAAACGAAATTTACAATTCCAACGCGAGTCATGTATGTTGATCTACTAGCTCAATCACATTTCATTTAAAGATAACATCACAAATATTGTCGGTTATACTGAGTATCGCTTTCCAACAGTGAAAAATTTTCATTTTCTTTTTTGTTTAAATGCATTTGTAATTATCAAAGTATATTATTCAATTAGTTCCTAAGATGACTAACAGATTACGTCACTATTGAAAAATCTAATACTTGTCAAAATGTCATAACCGTCATTTTTTAAAGTTATAAAACTTTCAATGATGCTACTCTAAAAATTTTATTCATCAGTTTCTTTATATGTGTTGCTCGCTTTGTGCTCCATCGAAGCAAATGGTAGAAAAGTTGTTCGATAACCTTTGATGTCGCAGCACCAGATATTCTGGCAGCACAAATTGGTAAGGTTAGTTATTCTAGAAAATATAGCCGATTGTAAACTGAAGTATAATAGGCAGCTTGCACTTTATCGATATTTATAGCCATTGTGTTCATTATTTCGCAATTAGATTTATGCTTCTGAAATCTCTCTTAGAATTTTTTCACCAGTCCATCGAAAACAGTCAATCATTGCGAACGCTATTTGGATCTGTATAACAAATATATACATAATTTATCGTAAAAAATTAAATTTGGATTAACTGTCGTACCTCAGTAGTAATTGTCAATTGAGATTTTGGCGTTCTTACTTTGATAAGCATATTGTATTTTATTCATTGAGTTTCTTCAGGAAGGAAGTACAACCACTAGCGATTATTATATATCATTTTAAGTTCATCTCAAGAAAAGAATTGTGATATAGTGACCTGAAATGAAGAAAGAACAAGGTGTCTCAAGTGGATCTTCCCTTTTCAACCGATGAGAGATATTTGGATCCAATAAAGAAATGTTTGCCCTAGCAAACTATCTTCTGTAGATAGAAAATGTTCCTTAGTTAGTAACTATATGTTTGCATTCAGCAGTGTAGTATAGAAACCATGATAATTCATACCAAAGATGACGAGCTGGATTTTAACATCTGCTGCAGTTGGTTCGGTGGCTCAAAGTGGATAGTGAAATCAATGTCCAGCATTCCTGCCTATTCCTTCAATAGACTGCTCTACTTCAAATATATTTATTATGGAGAACCAGACAGACTGGTGTACTAGGAACATCTCCAGAGGAGTTACTTCTACATTAGCTCTGTAAGAATGGAGGTCTGCATGCTAATACCCTCAGACCATATATCACCAGAGTTCGTCTTCAAGCTTCCTTTCCAAACAGTGATAACCTCAAGAGAATGATAGAATGAGAAAACCCTGTAAATTCAATCGAGAAGCATGGAGAAACTGATTGCTTCAAATTTAATAAAACTGGGATTTATAGGATCTTTTGAAATGTATAAATATAAATCTAGCTGCTATGATCGAGGCATGTGCCATTGCTAAGAGCGCTCAAGAAAAGATGTCTAGGAAGTCACAGCAAAGTTATTTTTATACTCACTGACTGTTTAGTTGTGGTTAAATCATACCGAATAATTTCTAAAGTAGACCAGGATTGTAAGCACAACATTTAAATTTTACTATTGCTTAGATATTCTAGTCAGAATTGAGTCGTAGGCACTGTTCGTAATACTGGAACCTTTCTACGTTTTTTTAAGGAAGTGTACGCGTAGAGGAGGGTTAATATTTGACAACAGAACTTCAAACTTGACAATCAGTACCAGGAAATAGATGGTCGAAAACACTTGGAATAAAGCCTTATAAGAATCTCATCTCGTATCTAGCTTCACTGGGTATTAAAGAAATGAGATAGATTGTTGTTCACTTACAGTGGCTTTACATGGAGGCTTAAACGGTATAGGTGAAGGAAAGCATTCGAGAAGATCCCGTAGATATCTTCAGAAGATTTATGTGACTGGTAGGGACAGACGAATGGATTGGTTTCTTTGAGCTGAGGGCTCTGTGAAGCACAGAAATATCTCATTATGAACCTTATATAAAATCATGAACAGTATGGAAAAAATATGGATCTTCCCAGATAATAGGGTTGTTTTGAAGAAAAAACCCACACATGCCGATTTTGTTCTTCATTTTTTCTACATCGGATAAAATTCATTTTCATTTCTTACGATATCTGTCAATATGATGTAGATGACATTTTTCAACATTGGCAAAATATGGCGCGTAAAATTATTGAAAAACTTTCGTCCTACTCTGAAAGATCCTAGATTTTTCTACGACTATTCGTACCAATTCATAAGAACCATTCAATTTTGAAATATTTCCTAGATTCGATCCTAGTGAAGAAATTACTCTATCCTGTTCTATCAGAAAAAGCATGAATATCATCAAGATCAAAAACAGATATTAGAAAAGAATAACAAAGAACAATCAGTAATGAAAATAGAATGATGAATTGACAATAGAGCAGGTAAGACCTCTTCATAGTAAACGCTTGAAATGACCATTTATAACTTGACAATAGCCAAGTCAAGAGATGATTCACTCATGAACATTTCGTGTGTTCATTTTTGGTGGCCCTTTCTCATACGGCATCTCATATCAAATTTATCAAAAGGTAACAAAATAGAAAACAAAATCGAGCTATTCGAGTGTTTCTCATAAGACTACATAATTAACTGGTGAATCCATATTTTTGATGCATTGATGAATTAAATTCTTAGTACAAAATATTATATAAACATAGAAATCAATGAATTAACAACTGATGTCACTAAATTTCGGGAAAATCTCACTTGGCAAACCTGAGTTAATAATCAAATCGATAGAGAAGATATAACAAGTAAGTGAGAAGTAAAGTACCCTTAAAGGCACACGGCAGTATTTGTTAGGGTAATTTAAATTAAATAGTATACTTAGGGTCAAATGAATCTTCATTTATTGAACTATCCCTAAGCTTTCATAAAAATACAAAAATCTATTATTAAATGCAGTACTTTCGTTCAGTGACATGCAGATATTACTGAAGTACGCAGTCAAGCTGTTTTACGACTAAGGCAACCTTCGTACATCTTAATTATGGAATAATAATAAAAAAAACAGAGCTTAGGATTATAACGTAGTAGTAGTAGATATATTGACCCAAATCGTGTGTAGACTGTTGATTATTAAAACCGAGAATTGACACCAAAAGATATCGGCGAGACTGGCAAACAAACACGTCACTCAAAGTGATCCATTGCACTTTCGATTCAAAAACAAATCAAGGTGTACGAAAATCACAAATCCTATTTTTGGATTAGCATACTTTCGTTCAGTGACATGCAGGTTAGGTAAAATAAAAACTCGATGTTTTCACTCGCCTTTGCCAGAATCGAAAGTTATAAATAGGAGTGGAATGGATCTATTTATAATAATAATATAACTCCGTATGATTCGACGTGTGCGTAATAATTGTTATAAGTTCGCCGCGGATTCTGACATTCTTTCCAGCATTTTATACGGTGTTTATGCGGTTCTGTCAATCAGAAAATCTGCTTGGAAACGGCGTAAGATCTATGAAAATATTGTACGATAAACGACGGGCATTGAAGACGTGCCAAAATGATGTAATGCATTTGATCATGAAAATGTCTCAGAGAAATTTTGAGGAATGAAAAAGTCCCTGATGTTTACATCGAACACCTGTTAGAAGTGTTAGGTTTTACACCTCGTGATGTAAGACTTGTTATTTACATGCGATTCTGAATATGTATAACCTTTTTTTTTCGACTAGGCATCCATTTATCAAATCTTTGATCTGGTCTACAAAACTAAAATTTGAAAATTCTGGCCCCATCCTAACCATTTCGGGTTATATTCTCATATTTGGATATGGATGTCCGCAGTGTATTTCAACATTTCATCTGAGCTACCTAAAAAGATTATAAGCAACTTTATTCGCAAAATCATAGTCTTAACACTATATTACTAAAGATGTCTTCATCATGCAAATATCATTAGTACACGTTAAAGAATCTGGTATATGGTTAAGAATATAAGTCGATGTCTGTATATGCAATAGCGCCAAGCAGCGTCGGATCAGGTTCTTCTTCTTATTGCAGCCGTCTAGCCATTAGATTCATAGTTCCAGTGCATAAGACACGCCCTATGAACAGGACTCTCGAATACTCCATGTTCCGCTGTTTCATTATTTTTTGATAACGCTAACATGATTTGGTCCCCGACAGTCTCATGGTTTGTAGTAGAGTTTAGTAGGCCTACTATCATCCTATCCGTGTCAGGATACATTCTTGTACTCTACTTTTTGTTTAAGGCCCGTTTAAGACCCTTTTTGACTTTCTCAATCCCAGTGGTTCAGAGTTTTTGTAGTGTTTCACTCCTGGAAGAATATAACACAACCATAGAATAGTTCGGGCTATAGGCCTGACAACTGTTCTTTTTGGTAAGTTTTGAAGCATATGATTCCAATGTAAGTTTTCTTGCTCACATCCAGTAATATCATAAACGTTGGTGAAACTTACTGTGACATGATCTCTTAAGGCAGTCAGAATATTGGTTCTTCTTTTAACAGTCCTAATGGTCATCAAGTCACCCGTTTTTTATTGTTGAGAAGATCTGTTAACTTGACCCTTATGTTAACTTAATCGTCTCTTGACGGTGATTACCTAAGAAAATTTAGTTTTAATCTACACTGTAGAATGCAAGAAAGCATTGCAGTAGTAGCATATTTGTAATATGAGGAATCAGCTGAAGTCGAAAGATATCATTCGAAGGGAAATTAGGTATTTGAAAATTGTACTGCAGATGAAGTTTCTCAAATTTCAGTGCATCGCCATTTGCACTGCAATGATGAGAAAATCACAATCCAACTTCGTATTGACAGGGCATCGTATAGTATTAACTTTTTGTATAATGCGTCATGATTTCTTAGGATATCAATTTATGTTTCATCCTTTTCTCAAGTCCACATTATTGATATTCTGATAAGGTAAATAATTTTACGATAAAAATAATTTAATGAAAACTGACCAGTGCTACTCACGAAAAAAAAATTGAGCTGATGGTAATCCTCGTCAGGTGGTTATCTTTAGCTAGCCAATCTTCGAATTTCTCATCGCAATCAACGCCCTCTATCCCGCCGATCAATATTCTATTGGAAGCCAGCTCTTGGCTTGCATAAAAAATTTTACTGTGACGTGTGGAACCGCTATATGTCAGCAGTCATACCACCACACCACAGTGAGCATCCCATGACGTTTTACATCAGAATTCATGTTAAATCGTAAAATGAAAACAAGGCAATAAAAGTAGTGCAGTCATGTGCCTTCTTTAAGTAATTCAATTTATAGATTGTCAAAATATTTCTCATTTTGGTTTTTCGATGCTCAATCTTGACATCTATTCAATTCGAAATATCTGCAATACTTATGAGGATAACAACACAACACAATGGTTTTCTTTGCTTACTTAAATAGAATTTGATAGAAGTAAATTATCTTCAGTAGAAAATCACTAACTTATTTTTATCTTTACAAGCATGTACAAATATGGGAAGACTGCATAAACCACTGCACTTACGTCGAATTGGTCCTTCTGCTCATCTGAAATTAACAAAATTAGTGAAATTTTTTTTTCAAAAATAAGATGAAATTAAAATATTTCAACTTCATTTATAACTGAGAAACAGATAAGTCAAACATATTTGTATTCATGTTTGTGAAACATTGACGTCTATTGACGTTTCTTCAATTGTTTAATTATTAAGTAGAAATATTTCACCAAGTGACTAGCGAGACTTCTCCTTCGAGAAACTACTTGACTAGCCTATTCGTAAAACAACGAATAGCGTTTATGACTATTTCTATCTGCTTACGAATTAATACATTGCAAAGTAAATTGTCTTCATTTATTTGGTAATATTTTCATAAATTATCTACAATGCTAAACTTATTTTTTTTACTTAGGTCATCGCAGTCTTTACGAAGAACCAAGAAGCTCTGATGACGAACACTCTCACAATTACTCCTCACATTCCAAGGTTATTTTTCACCATCCACTTAAAGAAGGAATTACAGTAAACCTTATTTCAGGAAGATTCTAATATTTCGCCACGATCCAGTCAGAGATCACACAGAACACCCTGGGCTAGGATGAAGGACATGATAAATACTAGAAACCCAGTCCGTAAAAAGAGTAGGCTGAGTACGCATAGCGATGATATTCAAATAGACATCGAGCTTTGCAGTGACAATGAAGAAGTGTTTGAAGATAACCAAAAACCGCAACCTATTTCAACATCTGCTGCGACATCTAGCGGCAAACTGGATAGTGAAAATGATATACCCTTGGACGTCAGAGAAAGATACAAGAGCAGCAATGAAGGTTTAATGGTGAGGAGAAAATTTGCGGGGTTGGTAATTCATTACTGAAATTTTATTTGAAAGATGCTCGATAAAAGAATTCCTAGAATAGAGTATGCTCATTCAATTTTCGGAAACCATCCGCTGCCTTAAATTTTCCTATAATCAATTATTTTTATTTTCAATAGAACAATGACTATTCCGAATGCAGGAAGATCTCAAAGTGGACTAAAGTAAAAAAAGCCTTTCTGCCAGCATTTGATGGTGCTGTAGAAACGTCAGTACCTAAAGGTGAGAATGTATTCTAACAAACTCTTCCATTTGATCTTCAAATAAATCCATTAGATGCATTTGATACATAAAGTAGAATTCTCCAACTTCAGAAATGAATGGTCAAGAAATGGTTTTTAACAGTTCCTACTCATTCGCGGAATACCTCAATATACGTACAATTTCAAAGATATTTGGAAAATGTTTACGTCATGTTTCCATTTTATTAATTTTATGACCTTTTTATTTACTTCATGGTCGAGTTGCCAAAAAGATTATTACAGAAATGTTCAAAACAGTTTATATCAGAATGGCCCAATTTTTCGAAGTTCAACCTTAACTTTAACTATGAAAAAATTAGTCAGCAATTTGTTAATTATTTAGATTGTTTATGCGAAGGGTTCCTATTTTTATAGAGGCCAAGCCAAGATCATGGTGTATCGTTGACTACAGCGGGATTCCGCATCGTACAATATGTGCAATATGCACATTTTTCTACGACTGAATGTTGTGTTACGTTTGAACGATACGTTTTTGGTCTATTTCACCTTCAATATATAACGCATCTTCATACGAAATATCTATTGCTCAGTAAAAACTTAGGATAAGGCATCAGATAGTTTACTGTGACTCAGAATGTGTTTTAATCTACTTCAGCTGCTTGCATTGCCGTATTTCAGAGCAGGGGGTTAGTTCCTAGTCGAATAAATGTTGAAGAACTGCATCGCCACCTTCATAAACATGGCACACGAGGCATTCCATGTAGAGATCGTCGACGAATTATAAGATATAATGATGACATTCAACAAGCTGTTCTATAAATCTTGTTCGTACGTAGGCAGCAAGCCTACGTAGACTTTCAGCGCAAACGGATATGTCATTAACAACAGTATGGTGGATATATTACATCCGTGTCATGTTAGAAGGCTACAAAACGTCCATGAGAATGAGGCACCACAATCAATGATTTTTTTCATTCCTGGATTTTGCGGAAACATAGACAAACATTTTCTCTTTCTTGGGAACATACTCTAGTCTGATGTTTGGGCAGCAGCAAATAATTATTCAACAAACATTGAATACAGACGGATTTCTTAACCTGCTCAACAAATTTGAGGAAGTTTGGTTTTCGTTATCACCAGATTCAACAACCCTTGATTATTTTTTCTAGGACACTAAAGAACGAAAGATCATAACATCCAGAGATCAACTCATTCAACGAATAATAACAGCATTTGATTAAATCAAAAGGGATCGTACAATGGTTAGAGGAGCAATGCTGGTTATTCTGCAAAGAGCTCTCGATTGTATGCAAAGCAATGAAAGATATTTCGGGGAGCTGCAATATATATTTATTATCTGTTCGTTGGTACAAATCTGAATCTTTCTAATACAATAGTGAAAAATTATGACTCTTCTTTCATTTAGGGGCCATCGACTATCTTTACCTAGTGTAAACTTCCTCGTTCTCTTACACCTTCAAAATGTCTTAACTTTTGATTGTAAAGACAAAGGGCTACTTTTTTCCGACATTTAAATACAAGAATGTATTCATTCTTTTCAGTTTCAAAAAAGAGGCAATATACACCAATGCATTGCAACTGAGTTTATGTGATAGTGGCGTCTTTATTCACGAATAAATAAGGCAATATTAGGATCTTTTTCGAAAAAAATATTGGAAAATTTAGTTTTTTCTAATGATATTTCTCTTAAATTAATTTTTATTTGTCACAAAAAGTAGACGCACACGCTAAGTCAGATGAAACCATTTTCTTGATATTTTAACCTAAGCTATCGATGAGCAATGGAGGCTGAAAATAATCTATTCAAGTGGATGATGTCATAACTTCGAGACATCAAGAATAATGAACCGAATGCACTAGACCCGTTCTATGTGGGTTATTTGTCAATGAAATTGATCAAACTTTCTTCCCTTTTAGTTTTCGAATCACATTTTCCCAAAGAAATAAAATTCCCATGATACAAATTCATTTGTTCAATTGAATTTAGCTGATGTATGATGAAACAGCAAATTCTAGGTGGAATCGTCAGTTATCACAAATTTCGATTGTCCAACAAGTTGGTCATTATTTAGGCCGACACAACGGTCTGATACAATGAATCATGAACTCGGCTTATCAATTTAAATGTTCCAGTGAATAATAAATATTGGAAGTTTTTCACGTTAATTGTCACTAATAAGAATAAGCCAAGTGTTCCTTGGTGCGATCCTCCTAAAATTAAAGGAAAAATTGTTCAATTTTCGCAAGACCACATTGGCTAACAATATCGCTAACAAGAAAAATAATAAACTTTCTTACAACAATTAGAAATTGTCCGACAATTGTAGATTCCGTATTCATGCTCATTAAACCATCTTGTGAAATCATAGGAACTGGCTAGTTTTGGTATATTCAAAGATGGTGTCCAAAATTCCAACTTGACAAAAATGGTACCAAAAAGTTCATTCTTTAGAAGTGCCCCAGAAAGTTTTTCATGTCTCTAGCTAATTTAAACAACGTATTCCTCTGTTATTATCGAAGCTGTTCAACTTTAGCGAAAAATTTGCAGATGATCTTTTGGGAGACGGTAGAGATGTACAAGCAGAAATCAATAGAAACTACAGACATCTTCAAAAAAAGCTTAGTATCGAATTTCAAGATAAATTGAATGAATGGAAGAGAATCAAACAAAATACTACGAACACACTGAACCCGGCACCATCTAGCAGTAATGCAGAAGAACCAAATACAACGAATATGGCATTCATGAAGAAAATGGAAGAATGGGAAAAAATAAAATCGCAACCCACCATCACCAAAAGTAACATTCAAATGAAAGGGGAAGATAGTCTTCCGCCAGAATTCAAGAAGAAGATGCAAGAATGGGAGAAGATAAAAAAATCTTCAGTTAGAAAAAGTACGAAGAAATTAAGTGATATTCCAAGATGGAAGTCGATACAGGTTGCAAGAACGCCAGAAGCTTCTCATATAGAAATTCCGGTCATTTCAGAAGAATTCAAGAAGAAATTGGAAGAATGGAAGCATATCAAAGCATCGGGGTACAAAAATGATGAGAACGAACGGAAGAATATAGACGATAAAACTCCTAGCCCTAAACTACTTCGTTTGGATTCTAAAGCGATGAAAGTGCAACAGGAAAAAGAGCTCCAATGGTACGAGAAAGAGTTGAACAAGATTGAGAAGGAGAAGGGAAGGCTTGAGAGGGAAAGACAAAAATTTATGGAAAGAGAAGAGAGGTAAGAAATAGAGTAGAAACAGAAATATGAAGGAATATTATATACGGAACTGAAGTAAATATCTTAATTCTGGAGTTGATGGTTAGTCCAACTTATTCAGCAGAGTAAGTTTTTTTAGTGAAGCTATTTCGCAAATTGTATTCGCTTTTTATACTCAGACGCATATTATACTGAACAATTTTATGCGCCAAATGATAACTTGAGCCATGAGACACATATCCAAAATCTGCCGATAGTTGCTGGTCTCAAATTATGGGGAATTTCAGTAATTGAAACATTAATTTCAACGATTTTAGAATAGTTCATTTGGAAGAAAATTTTCGATCGCTCCTGTATATTCCTTGCGCCAGTCAAACTAGCTTGAATGACATCTGATCGATATCAGCTGATTTTTGTCGAGCGTATTCAAAACTTAAAGGAACTTCAGAGGAAATTACAGCATATGATTCCACAATGTCGGTATTTTTCGCCAAATGGAGATAAATTCAACGATAGAATATTCAGGAATAAGAACGTTTTTCTTTGATGATCGAATCTAGAAATGTTTTTGAATCCTTGAATATGTAAATAATATCTGCAACGATTCCCGATAATTTAGGAATAACAAAAGCAGAGTGCAATTTTGACAGCTAGAGTTTCGTTCATATCGGTCATTTCCCGCCGTGAAAGATTGTTATAAATGAGTGGTGGAAGTAACTTCGAACCGGAAGCGATCTGATGAGCACTATTTCAAACAGTCCTATCTCGGTGAATAGTAGATTTGTGAGGGAAACCTTTACAATTTCGTGCAGTTGAAAGGTCCAAAACTGTTTGCGAGAAAGTAGTTCGCGAGAATTCGCTCTAACAATAGCACTCATTCTCCGGTGGATTAACGCTTCGTTTTGGAAGTTTTCGGTTGAGACTTGGAACACCTTGACTTTAGACGCAGGTTTCTTCGGAATTGAATGGAATTTCGGATTGAAGATACTCTCAAGGAACGAATGATTATTTTCATAATTTTATACTCAGAAGCCACGGCATTTTCTGAGAAATTTCAGCCGCCAATTTGATCGAAATTTCATTTAAAAAAAATATTTTCTTATCGGCGCGAAAACGTATTTTTTGGAAATTTTCGTCTAGACGTAAACTTCGTTCGGGGGGATAGAATTTATATTGCTCGACGGAATTTCACCTGAATTATAGCTGAACGCCCGGAACACGTTTTTTGTACTTTTCTTCTAGGGATAAAGAAAAAGTGCCAATCTCTTCGAAATAATTGTTCTCTTTATGGAAAAAATTCTCCGCCCAGAAAATCGCGTCCCTAGTCTCCAAATCCAAATTTCAACACTATTTAAAAAATGACATATTTCTGAATAGGAATAATAATCAAATTAAGGAACATATATTTTTGAGAAATATTTTTCATTATATATATATATATATATATATATATATATATATATATATATATATATATATATATATATATATATATATATATCATTACCGTAATACTCAGTTACTCAGTTCAAATTCGGCACATATACGCCTTTTAAATTTTACATAATCAGATCGAAGAAACAATTATAAAAATCTAAAGGGTGGTACTTCTTCAGAGGTCACGTGTCCTTTGTACCTCTATACAATTTTTTTTCAGTACGCCCTGGGCAATCTAAAAGATTTTTTTTATCAATTTTTAATGTTCTTTATGTCCTGCATTTTGCTTCGTCCAGAAATTCAACTTGTTGTCTAATACTATCTAGCTTCTAAAGCGAAAATGAAAGACAGTTAGGAAAATCACGAGGTAACAATGCCTGGATTCATTGTATGTGATGTGGATATGAGAGCTATTCTCTTATGATGGCAAATACCGTCATATGATTAACCTTTAGCTGCAAAACAATTTTTCTAGTGCTGGTATCGAGTTGCTCGACAATTAAATTAAGTTTCTCCTAATTCTGGTGTTGTAATATCCCGGATGGCGACCACAATCATGTTTTCTTGTTTTGAAGCTACCTGTTTCTCGAAGTCGTAGATGAAGTCGTCTAAACAAAGTATGATGAGAAGCGACACGTTGAGGATACATTTAAGCATATCTTCTAGATACTTCTAAGGAATTACCGTTCGAGGGGTCGTATACAAAATGCATGTCATACGATTCTGCGTTTGAATAAACCTACAATTCGTAGGGGTAGAACCTAACCCTGTAGATTTTCATAATTGTTTCTCTGATGTGATTATGTAGATTTTAAAGAGGCACCGAATTTGAACTGTGTATCTGAAAAACTGTAGTAATCATAAGAAAAAACTGAAAAAATCTGATGATTTTAACACCCTATATTTCGGTGACGAAGCGTTTGCGGACATATACTCATGGAAACTTTTCGTCATAAAATGGCTTGATGAATCACTTTCTGAAATCTTTTGCACTTATTCATGTACACCCTGTGTACTACTGTTTCCATTACGGATGCTTGTGAGATATCTCAATTGTTCTAGACATACAAATGATAACTGGTGATATATATAGTAACTTTTCATGGAATTAAAATGTTATTCTGGAAAAACAATTGAGGATTGAATATATATCTACAACCTCTAAACACATAACTGTAGCCAAAGGAAGGGCGTCAAGCCTCAGAATATTATTGTGGACAGGTCCGATGTCGACACGATAATAGAAGTAGAATGTTTACTTCTGTGGCAAAAAAGAGGAGTGCAAACTCCCCCTTTTTCAACGGCTATATCGCAGCCTGATTATCGGCAGGCAGAGTGAACGCCTTACTTTTCACACGGTTATTAGGCTCCGACTTAAATCAAGCCTTGGACGTTCAACGATATTTGTTGCTTCTGAAAAGAATTAACTTCAGTCTTACTCTACGGGAAATTGGTTTTCTATAAACGAATCCGATTTATCGCCTAATATTAGTCTAACCTAACCTAACCTAATATTAGTCGTAATTTTGAAATAGCCTGCCACTCTTATCCTTAGTTAGTATTTATTGATTCAATATTTTTTTTGATAATATTTCTTCAACTGATTCATTATTATTTTCTGCAGGCTCTCAAAATTGAAAAAATCAGTCACAGGAGATCATAAGCGAGATATTCTGGTTCACACGCCTTCGGGTTTCTACAAGTTCGAAGGCATCTCGAGAAAATTTACTCAGAAACTGTATGAATGGGAAAAATCTAGAGGTGTTCGTCCTGAGTACTCGACTTTTGCATTTCTAACCCCTGAGTATCCGAAATCAACGATTCCTAAAGTGAAGATTAATGGAGAAGGTAAATATATAAGTATTCGCACACAATTTACTTCAAGTGAGTTCAGGGTACTACTATGACTTTTTTTCGAAATACACACCTTGGGTTCTATTGAATGGATTTTCGCTTTCTTAATCCCATTCTGATCAGAAACATCTGTTTCTTGAGAAATGTTTTTCTTATGAAATAAATATAAAGCGTTTATGACCGGAAATAACTTATTGACCCTTTCAAAAAGATGCCACATTCAGGTATCGATTTCTGAGAATCTTGTTGACAGAGTTTATTGATTCTACTTCTATTCTGTTCATAATGGTTGACATTGTATTTGTAGTCTGTAGCTTTGAAAAATATTTTTCTATTTCCCTTTAAGGTTACTCAAATTCAAACTTCAAATTTTTCCTCCAAATTTTTTTTCCGTACATAGCCATAAGTGATCTTATAAAACCACCAGCAGCAAATAAGCCTTTCATATTTTCTCAATTTCCGTTTTTGGTATGGGTATTTTCTACAGATGGTGTGAATCGATGAAAACATGAATTGAGGCAAAAACATTGAGTTTCCCTAAACCAGACTGTAGTTTTTTATCGAAAAGGTTTGTCTGTGAAATGGTCTTGGCTACCGATGTCTGCGGTTACTAACAACTGCGGTTTGCAATTTTTGAAAATTTTCTTTTATGAACCATTTTTAGGACTCCAAATTTCATAGTTCGAAATCCATCATATCCATTAGGAAATTTGAAATAAAACCAAAAATATTTTAAAAAAATCAGTCTTGATCAAAAATCGGTCGCACTCTTAAAGCACTATCTAAGAATTACTCAAAAATTATAAATATTGTGATCCACAGAGTAGGCTAATTTCGTTGTTTTTAGCACGGTGAAATGACCCTCCTTCTTCCAATCTCCTCTTCAGAGACCAGTTTAATGGTGATAATTTTTTCTGATACCTCTCTCCATTCTTGAGTTATTCAAATATTTCTCGAATTTTGGAAAGATCATCAGTCACGAATTTCTCAGTTTTCATCAAAGGTACATGAAATGTGTTTTATATTCTATAAGCACATTTTTGAGCAAAATTCGGAAAAAAATATTTCTACTGGATTTTTAATTATAATGCAAACATGAATTTTTCAATAGACAGTTCTATTTTTGTTGTATGTAGTTTTTCCTTCTCCAAAAATAAAACCACATATGGTAAATTTATGTATTCACTATACTTCTCCAGTGAAAACCTGAAACTGTCTTGATTTCATTTATTCGATGCATGTAAATCGATTCATGTTGTTCTATAACGAAAAACCGTAGGTTTCTAAGGTTTTGTCTAAGATCATGGTTATTTCTATGGTTGGATTATATTCAGATCATAGTAATTATCTATGATCTAGAAGATTGACAAACACTTCTTCATGCATCTGGTGCTAGTACTAGAGATGAATATTACTTTTTTGAATTTCGAAATTTTCCACTGAGTAGCTTCAATAGGAATTACATTAGCAATATTTCATTCAGAATGATTACAAAAAGTTTTCATATAAAGGAAGTAAATTATAATGAAAAAATAGATAAGAGATATTGAACTTTTCACAAACGAAAACGAAAAACCTCCACACAAAAATCTTCCATCAAATTTTACATGTCTCAAACGAGAATAAACAATTTTATCGCAAGTATGAAAAATGAGGACGTTGTTTTCAAATTTAGACAATTGCTAATAGAAGCATGACATTCCTTGATATTATCAAATCGTCAATATAAAGGAAGAAATGAACTGGCGTCGACTTGAGTAAACAAAGAGTTCATCTCTGTGAACCTCTTGTCCTAATCCAATTATCCTCAAAATTCAAATTTAACAGGTCAGCTCTTTTGGTCAGGAAGGCGCGATCGATTTGAGAGAAAGTTTTCAATCTTTGTGCAAGGGGTAGTTCTTCGAGAAATCCTCCAATTATATTATATACATGATTTATTCATAACAACCAACCCATTTAATTTTTCGTGAAAGTTTTCGGAAGCTCTTTTAGAACACACATTAAACCTGGGTGCTGTGCATCAATATGATGCTGTGAATGGACATCGGACCAAAAATGCTCACTATGGCCATTAAATATCCCATGCTTATGATGTGGACTTCATAGGTCCATATAATAACTTCTCTAAAATGTTGAGACGATCATGGATTTTTTCCAGTTTTTGCAGCTATTTAGTCAGAAAAAAGAATTCCCTGTCTACAAAAATTGTGATACTCTTCTTCTATTTGCCTGCTCGCAAATAATGGTTTGATTTCATATTTCTCTTTTCTTCTTCACAGTGCTTGCAGCGATCAATATTGATTAAATTTCTTTCAACCTTTGGAAAATAGATTCATCAGGCTGATGTCTGATTCAAATATTTTTCTGCTGAGTCTCAAAAATAAAAGAACCACACATCAACAAATTTTCAAATAACATAACTCTGAACATACATTATTTAGCTCACTTTCTTTAGGGAAAATTGGTATTGCAGTAGCATTTTCGCGATGCCCTATCCTAAACACACGCCTTACTCTTTCAGCTTGTTTTAGTGAGTAAATTTTTGTAGGGGTTGATAGATTAAAGAAAAAAACATGCGTTGACAGAAAAGAAGAACACCGTGTCAGCATGAAAACCGGAAACAGCCACCATCACCTACCTATAAAATAATCATAGGGAATATGGGTCGAGTAGCGCATCGTTAGAAATGTCTCTCAATTATCTTATGAATGGATAATTTTTTTGAGTTAAATTTTCCAAACAGAATCTTCCAACTACAGAAAAGTATCATCATATAATAATGGATAAACCCTTAAAATTTGATGCATTTGGATTCAATAGTAGTGCAGAAGGTGTTTCAGCGAATTAATTTTAAAGTTTAGGGATTAAACTTCTACCCTCAGTATCCCCAAAATTGAGAATTTCAATCACAAAAAGTATAATGTGACACCTCATTATAAAGGTCTCTTGATGCTCTGAACAAATTTAGGTAACACTTTTTGTTATGGGTCTATACAGTGTTTTCAAATCCAGGAATTCATTCAGTTAGCTTTCTGGGTTCATGATCAGCATTCTGTCACAATTCACCTCCGCTGCTCGCCCAAAGTCTCTGAAACCATGAAAGAATCGGGAGTATTCGAATCCGGTGATCTTGCTGGCCGCTAAATTGGTCATTTCCTTCCAATCCAGTTCTCGGGAAAATTATTAGGTAAATATTTTCGCACTAGAATATCAAATGAAAATGAAAATGCACAGAAGCACCGTCTTGTTGGAAATGTAATCGATCTTCTGAGAGAGTTGGATCGTTTTCCAAAATCTCGATAATTCTAGGATAAATCCATTTTTCTAGCTGTTGTAGATAACTCGATTAGTCTCGATGAAGAACGATCCAACAAGATAGTTCCCGTACAACCCTGCCCAAACATTCAATTTTTATGAGGTTTTGTGTATGTAAGTGAGGATTCTGGGTATCAGCATTCGTGTCTGTTCACCTTTCCATTGAGCATGAAGGTACTCTCGTTAGAGGAACAAATAATTATCTCGAAGAAAATATGTATTATTATTCATGTTTTCATTCAAATTTTCACAAAATTTCTGGCGACAATCAGAGTCATCACATTTGGTTCAAGATTCTTATTCTGTAGGGAAGAAATGTGTGATGCTTCACTAATCTGTGAAAGCTGTAGTTGATACGCCAGTTCATTGAGATAATTTCCTAACGGTGTGGTGATTGAGTGTTGTTCATTTTTAGATGAGCCAATACCGCAACTTCAACAACTTCATTTCTCATAGGAGGTGCTACTTCATGCATCCAATTCACCACTGAACCAGTAGTCTGAAATTTTTGTATCAGTGATTCAACACATTGGTGACTCGCTTTTTTCTTTGGATGATTTGTGTTGAATATTCTTATTTTTCCTTTTGCCCAGCTATCATTCTGAAAATAAAATGACACGATTTGTTCGCTCTCCTTAATTGAGTAAACCATTTTCGAGTTTCTCTAGTAAGTATTAGATAAGTCATGTTGTTCGGATTGGAATAGCAGATTTATCATTGTATGATGAGAATGATGAAAATATTGCTTTAGAAAAGTTATAAAACATGAGTTAAGAGATTGATGTATTGTTTGCAATGATTTTCATCATTTTTTCAAATAACTAGTGGATCTACTCCGAATTGAAGTCTTTGTATACCATTTTTCAGCAGTTTCTGGATCTACTCACAAGGTAAATTGAAGAATACCATAGAATGAATCTGAATCAATTGACCTGACGTTCCCAGCTACATAACGGAATGAATATCTCGATTGGAAAAACATGTATAGAACTCTGATAGGAGGTGTTATCCAAATTCGTTTAGAGCATCAAGAGATCTTTGCAATGAGATGTCACATGATATTCTTGGCGATTGAAATTCCCTAGTTTGGGGATGCTAACGTTAGAGGATCGGCCATTACGCATTCAATCAACATGCCAAAATACTTTCTTCAATACTGAAAACAATCTGTACTTTCATTTATTCAAAACACATCGGATTCAAAGGGTTGTTCGAATATTAGCTGATAATATCTTTCTGTAGTTGGAGTCGAAAATTCAACTCAAAAAAAAATATCGATTCACATGATGCTGGAAGTAGTGGGTTGATCTGAATTTTCAAAGTCGGTATAAGCAATCGTCACTATCGAAACAAAAATCAACCTGTTTCAGCGTTTTCCGTTGACAATGCCATCTTCTGAGATAGAGAGTGGGTCAAACTTTCATTGAAACCTTGTCCATGAAATATACCATTTTGGAGTAATGAAAGGTTTTTAACAAGATAAAGATTTACTTGTTGTTCAAACCGAAAAAATAATTTATCGCTGTAGAACTTGGCAGATAATTTCAAATATTGCTGATTGTAGCCGCACGCCACCCACTCGAATCCGTAAAATTCATAATTCAAGAAATATAATTGCCTATTCATATTTATCGCAAACTGTTATGTATGCTTTGGAATGTTACCATCCAACAATACGAAATTTACTGAAATAGATTATTGAACATAACGAAACATATCCATAACAACCGACTGATTTGTTTTTCCTTTATTCTGTCGAAATTTCAAAGGGAAGTAATATGTGTAGCTAATCCATCAATATTTGTGCCAAATCTATTAAAATACCATCACAAAAACGAATCGTCTACGAGTCGATATTAGTTAAACTTTGTTAGAAATTCGTTTTGATAATTCTATTACTAATGCCAACAGCATTCAATGATTTTCAAATTATTAAATAATCATCCAAGGGCAAGTTCTCGGATCTGACTTCTCAAATCTCCACAATATTTAATCATGAAACGAGGTACTGCAGTTTTGTTATCATGCTACAGTTTTCAAACTTAATTCATATCAACTACACATCCCTTCCTCAAATATTCTCGATCTTTTCAATCGATTAAAAATGAGGAAACATCGTAGCAATATGAATTTAACTAATATTTCTTTCCGGTAGAACAGACACCTTCCTTGGCCAGATCCAGATCCGTTGATAGCGTTGTTGTATCTACAATGAATACAGATTGCCCCTTGGTTAGTCAACCTTCTAGTCTTTCACTAAACGACGTTGATGAACTTGAAAGAACGTGCCGCATCGATTCTAAATCGTCGTCAGCTGAATATCTGCCGTCTCAATGTCCGGAAACTGATGCGGAAGAGCCAGAAGCCTTAATCGTTGAAGTAGAAGATTTTATAGAAGAAACAGCTGCGCCCCTCAAAAGCTTCGTAGAGCAACATAATCCAGTATATCAATGTGAAGTTGTCAGAGCTTTATGGTGAGTGAAAAGTTGTTATTGTAAATCTTTCATTGGATGAAATATATTGGGGAGAAGTTTGTGTCAGTATAGTCCTGTTTGAATGTAATAATTAAACGAAAGCTACAATTTCTGATTAATCGTAGAATATTTCCAAAAAATTAGGGGTTAGTAGGGTTAATGATTTTTCTGTTCTAACCTCAGTTAATTTCAACCAACTTGACGTTTTGGTTTTACTTGCAAGAACACTATATTCGGGACGTATAAACATTTGTTTGAGGAGACCATGGAAAGCTTGTCATCTTGACCACCTGAGCATAGAAATAAGATAATCTCACAAACAGAATATATCGCTATATAGTGTTTGAGATGGAAACTTTTTGCTTTTGGATGATCTGAAGTGAATCCCAAACCGAACAAGGGCTTGATATTCTCTTCACATCTTCCTTGACTGTCAAGGTTAAATCGCATTGACCCACTAAGTTCCCAATCACTGAGAAGATGAGTAGAGATAAACAATAATCCAATAATTAAAATATAAGATAAAAATAATTTCAGTGAAGGTGAAACCTGCCTATCTCCAAAAATCCGTAGAAGCGAATCTGCGAGAGCTCAAACAAACTACAACTTAATAGAAGAAGTTCTCGTTTTGCTCCGCCATATAGCAGAAAATGATAAAGAAATTCAGTAAGAATGTCTCGTAGCTTCAAATTTGAATCCAACTTAATAGAAAGTTATTTTTAGGAACCCACCGATGGCAGAAAAACTATTCAGTAAAAAGGTATGAATCGTATATATGTTTCGTTTATGTACTCACCTCTTACGTCAAAGTCTATAAAATCATAGGAAAAATAACTGAGCAATACATTCAGTATTCATACATTCTAAGACTTTTGAGCTGGCCTTCTCCTTGATGTTGAAATTAGAATCTTAATTATTCTATAATATTTAATATTTTTGATATTGAGTTCGGAAAAGGTAAATGCAGATACTTTTCAATCGAGTCATTTTATATGTAAGACTTCATGTTTAAGCTTAATTTTATTATCAGTAACATACGTGCATTATTGACGTATTATTATTGAATTACGGTTGGGAATGTTGAATTCTACAAAAATCATTCTATTTACAGGAACTACATGACCAACAACAAAACCTCGTTTGCAAACTTATTGATAATCTTCAGAAACTTCAAGAAGAAAATTCTCTCGTGGTTTTGAATCTAACTAAGGAAAATCAAGATAAGAATTCGAATCATATCATCGAAATTTTAGAAGTTGTCCAAGACCTATCTCTAGAAATTTCAACAATGGTAAACTTTTTCAAATTTCCGGAACTGGTTTGAAACTACCTCTTTTCATTCTCTGTTTTAGGCTGAAAAATTAAAACATGATATCGAAATGGACAATGAACGACATACTGAAGAGTTTATTGAAGAAATTAAGGGCAAACTACTGGAACTCAGAAGACATTTGAGCTATGTTTGTGCGGCATCAGGTAATATCAATGACAATATAGCAGTTTCGAGATCATAGGTAGTAAATTACAAAAAAACACTGCTCAACATCAATAAGGCAGAGTAATGTCAATGATTCAATTCTCATTGCCTAGTAGTCAATTATTTTTATTTTCAAATGGATATATCATATGCCATAACTGACCAAAAATTAGATAAATTTGCAAATCATTGATCATGGTTAATCATTCAATTTATCAACTGAAGCAACATAATATTGACATCGATCACTTCGCCAAAAATTAGATAAATTTGCAAATCATTGATCATGGTTAATCATTCAATTTATCAACTGAAGCAACATAATATTGACATCGATCACTTTGCCTAAAAAGGTTTTGATTCCCTGAGGTGATGGTGGATATTTCTCACAACTCTTCATATTCATAGTTGGATATAGGGTCAAATCTTCCATCATTAACTTATTAGTTACTTAAGTTTAGTTGATTCAATTAATCAATACAGAATAATAAGGAATTAATATGAAAGAGAAGAATTCACTAATTCTAGTAGAATGATGGTGATTAATAAAAGTGATTAAAATCTTTCTTTAAACCAAGATAGAAGTATAGTTTTAATGTAAAGTTGTCTGATATTCAAGAATTTACCTGTTCGAAAAAGATCATCAGTTGGAAAGTCAGAAAGTCTTCTGTATCTTTATAATTTTACACTGCAAAGTATTAATATGGACGAATACAGTCGTGTTTTAAAATAGAGCTTAATATAATATAGCATTCTCAGCCTATGAATATCAAGTATATCTTTCAACTTCTTGAATACATACGGTAGATATGATTTTACATAAATTTCAATTTATTCCATTATAAATAAATTAAATGTCTATCTACATTTGTTCTTTCAAAAATATCACAGCTAAAGTGAGTAAAAATTTATTGTATAAGGGCAGAAAACTACTATGCTTTGAAAAACGTATAATCACAGTTTAGGCTTCATTCATTCATAGTCACCCATTATCATCGAGCCATGACTTAGCTACTGAAAGATCGCGGAAAATTTCATATCTAAGTAGATCCCATATGCGATCTCTAAAAAGCTGTAGGTTCACCAATTTCTTGAAAATGAAGGAAATCAAAGTGAAACAGTTTCACCGTGAAAGCTGTAAGTTAACCAATTTCTTGAAAATCGACGAGAAAGTTACCGTTCTGTTCAACTTAATTAAACAATGGACTACCAATGTCCACAAAGGAATGATACATAAAATTCCCTTTCATTGTAACCGTTTGGGTATTGATCATTATTCTGCAAATCTTAGTTACCTTACTGACTTTCAAGTAACATGATTCTTGTGCTAATATCCATGATATTACTTTTACTTTATCTTCGATCCATAATTCTTTCACTTTATTATCAATCCCTTCAACTTTGTTCCTATAATAATTCATTTTACTTATTCTGATTAGACTCTTCGATTTAATCTTATGTTCCATTTCTATTATTATAATACTATTATATAATTACCATTATCAAGGTACTTATATATTTGATTCGTCCTATAAATAGAATAAACATGTGTTTTCTATATTATATTTTGCACCCTTATTATTGCTAAAACCTATTTAAGGATTTTTCAGTTCAATCTGTTTTGCAGTGAATTGAAGTTTAGATGCGCATAACAGAGAGGAACACAAATCGGAAATCGTTGGAAATGGTGTGAAAAGTTTGCAATGAATTAATACTCGATACTTTTGTCATAAGATTGTTTTGGTGCTTCGATATTTAAGAAAACTCTCATTCTCAATGTATTCTATAGGATTCTACAAAGAAAACGCGATAAATCGGCTAGTGATGCACTCGATTTGACATGAAAAGTTTCTGACGTCCCGTCTGATTTTATCTTGGGGTAAGTTTGTAAATTTTTTTGAGTCTTATACCGAATTGTGCGTCTTTGAGTCGCGATTTTTTTGTGGCTTGTGACTTTTTTGGTTGTCTATGCCTACTTGTGGATATTGTATGGATACAATAAACAAGAAACCGCCTGGGTTACAATGCAGTGGACATTGTCGAAGTTTTTTCCATGCCAACGCCAGATGTTCAGATGTAACAAGAAATCAACTACCGATAATAATCAGTTTACCGGGAGGAAGTTGGACCTGCGAAACTTGTCTTCAGTCAGCGCTCATCGACCACAGTCGTCACCAGTCAAGGTGACGCTGCGAGCGGACGCAGCTGCAGAGAACAGGGCCAATATTGGTACTGGAAATCTTGACGTGATCAAGCTTATGCAGTCGATAAAGCTTGAATTTACTGCGATACACAACGCTTGCGCGCCTCAGTTTACTTCTGCTAGGACAAGGTGACTGATTTTGAAGATAGATTTTCCAAACTGGATCAAATAATTAGAACAACCAAACAGTTCAGGATCTAAAAATATTCTCTAAAGATACAAATAACCTATAATGGAACAAAAATGAAATACTATCGAACAGGATGCCCGTTTAAATAATCTGGAAATCGCTGTCCCAGAAAAGGATCATGAGAACCTGATAGATGATATGATACAGAAGATTGGAGCATACGTAAATCATGAGATTCAAAAGAAATCACTCGATTTCGTTACTCTCGTTCCGACTAAACTGGCAAATAAACCGAAAAATATTATTGTTAAATTCGTCAGGCGGCTCGAAAGAGATGAGTTTTCGCTGTTAAAGCAAAGCGTATACGTCATTCTGGGTTCGAGATTGATGGAATAGCCAAAAAATTATATATTAATGAACACCTTACAATGAAGAATAAAATTCTATTCAAGTCTGCAAGAACTGTTGCAAAGGAAAAGGGTTACAAGTTTATATGGGCGCAGGGGGGGCATACTTTTATCAGGAAGAATGAAAATTCAAAAATCCTACAGAATCAGGATGAATCAAGCAAGTTGAAGTGATTTCCATTTCTATTTTTGTGCGGAATCTTCCTATTCGCATATCAAAATATGCGTGGACTGCGCACGAAATTGCCACAGTTTTGGTTGAATGTGGTGGCGAATAATCATGATGTAATCTTTGTGATGGAATCATGGCTTAACGCCAGTGTTTTTGATCATGATATTGTGGATGATCTTTATGACATATTCCGAAGAGACCGCGAGTAAAGTGCTTCAATAAAAAAGGACGGGGGCGGGATGTTCATTGCGATCCGAAAAGATTTCAGTGCTCAAATAATTTTCCACTTTTTCAGTGACGCTGAAGACCTATGGATAAAAATAAGTATGAAACAAAAAGATATATATTTATGTTGTGTTTATCTTCCCCCAGGGGCCGAAATCGCATGTTGCATCATTCTTAAACAAACTAGAGTTTAACAAGGTTAAGATAGGTGATATTTGTGTACTGATATACGGGGATTTTAAATGTCCAACCGTCAGGTGGCTAAGTCGTAAAGCATATATTATTCTAGTACCTACTTACGTGGATAATAAGTTAGCAAATATTATTGATACACTCTCGTTTTGCAAGTTGGTGCAATTTAATGGGTTGACTAATTCCCAAGGTAATATGCTTGATCTTGTTCTTTTCAATAAATTAGAATGGAAAATTATCCCACTGCAGGGACCATCTTGTTCGGGAGGATAGTTAATATTCCTGTTTAGAATTTTTGTTTAATGTTGGTTTTCAGCAGCGTCTGGGTAAGCGTACTGTCTCATCCTGATGAATTACAGAAAGCCAAATTACAAAAATATCATTTAAAATATATCTGAAATTAACTGGAAGCTCTTGCTAGATTCTGAAAACGTGAATATGAATGTAAATATTTTCTATTAAATTGTAAAGAGAATAATCGATAAGCACATTCCTAGGAAGAGACTGAATAAAAATATCTTGCATATTTTTCTAGGAATACGATCAAAATTATTAATCAGAATAATGAGCAACATAGAAAATGGAAGTATATCATAATTTAGGTAATTTGAATGAATTGAGGAAATTAAGGACACTTTCTAAGAGATTGATAGCCTCGGACCTAAGGAGTTACTTAGATAGAGTCGAGGAGCAACTCTCAGTGGACTTTAAATCGTTTTTCAAGTATGAATTCCACAAAGAGAAAATAGTCAATTCCCTAGTAAGATGTATCTTGGCGATAAGGTTGAGTCAACTCAGCTGAAATTTCTAACTTGTTTGCCGAGTAATTTGTGATTGTTTTTGAGCCTTCAGCAATTGATTTTCGGGAATTTGATGATAGCACTGAGATATATATATATATATATATATATATATATATATATATATATATATATATATATATATATATATATATATATATATATATATATATATATATATATATATATATATATATATATATATATATATATATATATATATATATATATATATATATATATATATATATATATATATATATATATATATATATATATATATATATATATATATATAGTTGTAGCTATCTGGGTGGGGTTGTACTCTCAGAAATGGAAATAGCTATTACACTTAGCTCAGTTGACCCTTCTAAAACTCCAGGGCCGGACAGAATTCCCCCAACATTTCTCAGAAACTGCACAGACTGTCTGTCTATCCCCTTGTACATTATATTAATCAACTCACTTCGTAGCCGAATTTTTCCAGAAAAATAGAAAATCTCTTCTATAATACCAATTTTCAAGGGCGGAAAAAGAGATGACATATTAAACTACTGACCTTCAGCATTATCTCATCTATACCGAAGCTGTTTGAGTCTCTTATTTATGAATACTTATGCAATCTTATGCAATCACATTAAAAACATAGTAATAGAGCAGCAGCATGGCTTTTTTATGGGAAGAAATTTGGAAACAAAAACAAAGTTTTTCGGAGTACCTCCAGATGGCTCTTGACTACCGAATACAGGTGGATTCCGTTTACACCGATTTCTAAAAGCTGATTGCTTGCACAGGTAGGTGTCGGCGGCGTACTCCTGAGGTGGTTTTTATCTTATCTGGTGGGAAGGCACAATTTGTTCAAATGGAAAGAACCTACTCCAGAATATACTTCAATTCGTCAGGAGTCCCACAAGGTTCTCACTTTGGACCACCACTATAGATAATATATATAAATAAATTAAGTGAACGTTTCCAAAATTCGATATTCTTATTATAAACGGATGACTTAAAGATATTTGGGAGAGTTCAGGACAAAAGTGATTGCACGGGAATACAGGAAGTTCATAGTAGGCTCTTCAAATATTGCTCTGAAAACAGTTTGTTTTTAAATTATCAGAGGTGCTATAAAATAACTTTCAGCAGAAATATCAACATTATTGAAAATAATTACTCGATCGGCGATCAACAGCTCCAAAATGTATATAGCATTCTAGATCTGAAAGTTACATTCGATTCGAAGCTACTATTCGATCAGCATATTGACAGCACCCTAAACAGTAGTAATAAGATGCTCGCCTTTATTCTTCGACACTGTCCGCTTTTCAGAGATGACGCAACCTTTTCAACTCTATATAATTCATTTGTTTTCAGTAGTTTAAACTTTGCTTCTATAATATGGAATCCACAATACGATATTTCTATTCGTAGATTGGAAAGTGTCCAGAACAAATTCACAAGATATTTAGCTTTCAAAAATAGTGTCATTATTGGGGATCGTAATCACCTTGAGGCTCGAAAGAGATTCGAATTGATCACTCTACGGGAACGTAAGGAAATTAGTGATGTATTTTAACACAAAATATTGAACAACTATCTCTTAGTGCCTAGCATTCTTCAGAGTATTCCACTGAGAGTGTCAGATTTGAGACTGAGAAAGCAGGAACTATTTTATGTCCCTTTTAGACGAACGAAAGGTTCTCAAAATGCACCTATTTGCAGGATGTTGAGCACTTATAATGAAGAATTTTCTGGAATAGATATATGTTTCATGTCGTTACGCAATTTCAAGAATACACTAAAGAGAAGTTATCTCTAGATTCTCTATTTTGCTTTCTTTAGTTTTGGTTTTTTTATACTTAATAACTTTCATGTGTACTGAAATCATAATAATGATTCAATTCTGTTTTTCTATTTTCACACGATAAATCATACTTAAACCTGTGGATACTGTGTTTGGGCTACTTGCCTGTTTGTATTCCTATATCTTAATAAATAAATAAATGAATGAATGATTCGTGAGAACATGGAGAAAATGCCTGTACATCAATAACAGCTAATCTGTAAGAATGTTGTGAACAAAAAGTAGATGTAGAATGATTGTGTTTATGTTTCATTCTTTACTCTGACAAAGTCTTGATCGGTTGATGTGAGATTGGTTGGATGGAAATAATCTAAGAAATGAAGAAAGGACAGCGGAAAACAATCGTATCAGTAATACTAAATAGATTTTAAGTTTCAACCCGAACAAGAAACTAATATAGGATATAGGACAGTCAAGACTTTCCTCTTCCTGCTGAAACGATATGAGGTACCACCAAATTTTCTACTCAGACCAAAACCATCAAACTTTTGAGTAGGATCTTGTATGTGGAACAACTACTTCATTCCATTCATTAAGAACTAACGCATCGAAAAGAGTGCGCAGAAAACTAAGCGACACAAGCGGTTGAAGAGATTCTATCCTCAAAATAAGGGAACTCCGAAGTTCGTTAGTGGATAATTGAAAGAACTTCCTGAAGGGAATGATGCTTATCCCAACTTATTAATGATTATATATAATATATAATTATATGCAGAATTATTTTGCACAAAGCGTTTCTTCCGGACAATGAGATTGAGCTAATGGTACTACTTATAATTCTCATAGCATTATGCGATAAGGAACCAATTGAAGCCACATGGCGCTATCTAGTTAAAAAGAACAACAATATCCAGCTGTAGAAAACACCAAAGAAATAACTGCTCGAAGAGTGTGAACATCGTGAAAATATTAACTCCAAAAAATTCTGAGAACGATTTTACGAAATTAGAACCAATGTCAATAGTAATAATGGATAATGCTTCATATCACAGCCGCCTACTGCAGCATGGCGAGATTGTGACACATGTCATTGAGCAGTTGGACAAAAACGAATTCCCCATAAAAACGACAATCTAAAAGTGGTTTAACCAGATCTGACATGGACGAATAAAACTCTATATATCAACTACGTTGTAGATAAAGAAAAGCTTAGGAACATAAACTCATTTTGCACCGGCTACCCGCTTTCTATTCTAAATTCAACCAGATAGAGATGGTTTGGACGCAAATCAAAACGGACGTCATCAAAATAAATTCAATCAAATTAACGCGACAAACCTCCTAATTGAAGCAATAAAAATGTATCAGTGTGCCAATTAAATAATAATTTCTTTTTGGACTCCACCGTTGCCGGGTAACACATAGTGGTATCGGGCAACAAATGCCAAAATATTACCAGCTTTCAATGTCCTACTGCAAGGCTCCTATTATATTGCCTGATTTTGGGTGGTGGATACAATATATTTTGGAAATTGCAGCCGTTTTATGTTCTCAGACATGTGTTCTTCCACTAATCCGTTCGCGGAAAACACTATCAGCACAGCTTTCAGCCAGTAGTTCAAATGCCAAATTTTTATACTTCGTGATCTTCTTGATAAAAGCCTTTCCCAGATTTTCGTTATTTGTTATTGGGACGTCAAGTAGAACTCCGGTCTTTTCTATAAGATTGAAGCATACAATGTCTGCTCTATTCTTAGCGGCCGGTGTATCAGTTACAAGGGTCGTATCCCAGTATAACTTTTGATGCGCGTTCAGCGCTAAAATTGGACAGACGAATGAAATGTGATGTGTAGTTTCTTCATATATATGTCCGGAGCATTACGGCATTCGTTAAAACCACCTGATCATATATAGCGAGCCTGCCTTCTTTCTCTTGATAGGGGATTCAGATCTCAAATACTCAAGAGACTGCACCCTATTCATTTTATCTCCTTGCAGATGTCCGTGACATCTTCCATGCAGTGCTTTGGAGGCCCACTCTTCTACTAATTGCGCAGGTTTTTTTGCGCTTAAGTACTGTTATGTACTGATGCCATTTTCGTCGTTTCTGCATATTTCACGAAAGTAGAAGTAGTAGTAGTCTCGTAGATTTTGTACATCATTTTCGTTGAACATTTCTACACTCACCAGACCTTTTTCTTCGGCATATCTTGGGATATCGAGACTATTGCGTACATGTGTGTCCATGGCTCTCAGCTCCGTAGTAGGCAAGTTAAGTATTCCAAATGGATATGACTAGAATTGAGTACTTCGGCTTTGGAGCCAAAGCCAAAATATTCCTTCATTTCAGATGTTCTGATAACTAGGCCCTGACGATTTCCCAGATATTTATAGGAGCCCACACCAAGAGTGGGCATCTTAACTGTATTCTGGAGGGTCATGGGTGTATCATTCACTATTTTCCCTCTGTGGATGGTCACAGAAGCACATTTTTGTATGCTTATCTCCCTCTTAATAGCCTCACTAAATGTTGAAACTAGCTCAGGTTGTCGCTTCATTTTTTTGGGTGTTAGCAGAGAAGAACTTCGAGTCATCTATGTGGAGTTGATACGTAATGGTGACGTTGGTGTCACGGTTGATTGCACGGCCGTGGCTGGAATTATTGAGCTGAGGGGGTTAGGGACGAGGCAAAACTATAATGGGCTAAGAGTGCCTACCTGAAAAAGCCTCTTCTGGTCTCGATTTCTTCTGTTCTGACCACACCGTTTTATGTGCTTACTCTCAGAGACGTGCGTTAACTCGCCCCCGGTGTTCCAGATTGTCGATGATGTTTTTCGACACCCCATAAATCGTTAGTACCTCGAGTCGCCATAAATGCGGAACCGAGTCGAAGGCTTTTTTGTAGCCCATCCATGTCATGGATAGATTACGCAGCCTTCTATTCCATTCTACCTCATAATTAGATTAGATTAGATTTAGATTATTAATAGTTCCTTATATCCCAAAGTCAACATTCGTCATCCAACCTGCTCGGCGGCGAGTATGTACTTGCTCAGAACTTGCATGGTGATAACACCAGTAAGTACATTATAGATTGTGGGCAGACAGGTTATAAGTCTGCACTGTTCAGGATTCATACTGTCATCTCCCTTAAGTGACGTGTGTAATATAACGCGATTGAGGGATGTTGAAAGAGAGAATGGATTGTTCAATACTTGCTGAAAAAGTGCAGTAAGTTTAGAATGAGTATTTTCGAAATATTTCCACAAATAATTGTTCAAGCCATCAGGACCAGACGCACAATTACTGGTTCTTTTCATTACTGCAGTGACATCAGCTTGGGATATGTTTATATTATTCACCTTATATTCTGTCCTATAAACATCTGTATCATGTTGGTTTTCTGCAGATCAAATTGGTCTCCAACACACATGCTTCTGGTTCTCTAGCGCCTGTTATTTGGTGTCTTTATTTCCCTCTAGTTCACGATAAAATTGTTTTGGATTTCTGTGATAGAGTCTATTGTTCTTGTTTCTTTTGTCTCTTTCGTTGTTCCTTCGAACTCTATTGCTGAAAGCTTCGACCTTCAGCTTCATCCTATCTTACAGATGCTCAAATTTTTCCTGAAGGGTGAACCTTTCTTCTTTATCTAACACTCGAAGACAATTTTTCTTACCGATCTTATCAGCTTCTTCGATTGTTGTGTTGCATGCAAGTAGGTATGCGGCATTCCTATTATTTTTCCAAAGTCCAGCATCTTCCATGGTGGTTCTGTTTGGACCTTTTTCCGTCGAGGTTCCAGCGATAAACCAGTGATCTCACAGACTCGTACACTTCAGACGTACACAAGATCCACCATGTCTTCTAGTGACTCGATATCAGCAAGTTTTCTATAAATGACAGCGTCAACTGCTCTGGCCGCTTCAAGCAGATTTCGGTCGTACTTCCATCTTGATATCTTGGGTCGAACTTCTTTTCACATATCTTCGAGTCTCATAAGGTTCCTTATTAAGGCGATCTGCACTTTCGTGTGATTCTTCGCTGTTGCCATTCCTATCGCTGTCCGGGGCTTGTTCATGATTACCTGTTTTGTCAACGTCTTACATATGTGCATATTTTATTGTTGATGTACTATTTCTATAACATGTCCAGTTCGGTTTCTGATATCTTCTCCTTCATATTTATCCTTCTCACTCTGTTGGAGAGCAGTTAGGCATATGATTTTTAATATACACATTTTAGGTGCCAAAATCTCGGCGGGGATTGATATTGGACACAATCGACCCAAGAGGGCAGAAATAGGGGAGGTTGAAAATTCTACGGATGAACGATGTCATCCATCGACCTGTTTTTCCGAGAGTGGTTTGCGTTTCTCAACAGAGTTAGTTAGGTTAGGTTAGATTCTTATTTCCTGTCCTAAAAATAGGTTCAACAATGGCTGTTTTGGAAATTGGAGGAAATCGACTCTCCTTCATACATCTATTCATAATATGGACTATTGGTACTCTTATGAACTCACAGTTAATATATGTATATATATATATATATATATATATATATATATATATATATATATATATATATATATATATATATATATATATATATATATATATATATATATATATATATATATATATATATATATATAAACTTGAGACAAGAAGAACTATTCAAAATTCGTAGATCGATGAATAATCCTTCCTGAGAAGAGCTAGTTTCCAAATCTACCCGCCATGCACGCAGCCCCCAAGAGCCACAATAGTGCAACTAAGCAGGATGCCGAGAAACGAAGCGGCAGACTGCAGTTTCGCCCTTATTAGGAGCTCATCAGTGTCGCATATCGTTTGTCAGCATCCCACCAAGCTACATCGGGGTACCCTATCAATTCCAGAAAGGACGCACCTCGTACATACGTACGAGAGTCGCCCTCTATGGACCGACACGGCGAACCCGCTACCGGACTTCGAGAAAGATACGAACAATAACAAACAGATGTGGAAACGGGTTCGCCGTGTCGGTCCATAGAGGGCGACTCTCGTACGTATGTACGAGGTGCGTCCTTTCTGGAATTGATAGGGTACCCCGATGTAGCTTGGTAGGATGCTGAGAAGCGATATGCGACACTGATGAGCTCCTAATAAGGGCGAAACTGCAGTCTGCCGCTTCATTTCTCGGCATCCTGCTTAGTTGCACTATTGTGGCGCTTGGGGGCTGCGTGCATGGCAGGCATATCGCTTCTCAGCATCCTATCAAGCTACATCGGGATACCCTATCGATTCCAGAAAGGAGCACCTCGTACATACGTATGAGAGTCACCCTCTATGGACCGACACGGCGAACCCGCTACCGGACTTCGAGAAAGATACGAACAATAACAAACAGATCTGGAATCGATAGGGTAACCCAATGTAGCTTGATAGGATGTTGAGAAGCGATATGCGGCACTGATGAGCTCCTAATAAGGGCGAAACTGCAGTCTGCCGCTTCGTTTCTCGGCATCCTGCTTAGTTGCACTATTGTGGCTCTTGGGGGCTGCGTGCATGGTGAGCAGATTTGGGAACTAGCTCTTGTCAGGAAGGACTATTCATTATATATATATATATATATACATATATATATATTTATATATATATATATATATATATATATATATATATATATATATATATATATATATATATATATGCATATGAATAGAGCCATATAATAATTATCTGCCGTCAAATGTTGCTTCATGTTAGGTAGTTCAAGATAATGCTATCATAATCATAAAGTTTTCCTGTTTAAAATTAGTATGCATAAATTCATAAACAATTGATTTGATTCTGATTAATTTTTTTTTTCACAAAAGAGTTGTCATTTTGTCCTACGTTACCCTGGATAGTGAGCCAGGCCATTCTTGGAATTTACTGCCTACCATTTTGAAACCGCAGTACAGTAAAAACCTAAACAAACTTAAAGTTCATCTTTCAGATTCAACAGCTCCGATGAAGAGAAAACTGTGTCGAATGAAATCTATTATTTGCGAAAAACTTTCCAACGAGTCTCAATGCACGAGTGACATCTCACAAACAAGTGGTAATAGCGAACAATATGCTAGTAGAAGTTGTGGAACCTACGTAAAATCTGAAACTAGGAATACGCAAAGTCAGGGCGCAGTGAAGAAGAGAATTCGTTATCGAGTAGAAAATATCAGAAGAAAGAGTTTACAGGATTCTGATGAGGATGAACAGTCTGTAGATGAACAGAAAAAATGGCCAAAATTCGTGAGATCCAGGACGCTTTCAGATAACTCTGTACATATAACAGAGCAGGATGAGATTGCAGATGACAGAAATGCAAATATTTTTCCTGTAGTATCAAAACTAACTTATAAAGATTCCTTAACAAGGTTGAATTCCAATGATTCTCCTGTGACAATTTTTGTGAAAACTACTAGGAAATTGTTCACGCCATTCATAGAAAGAGGTTTTGAGGAATCTGAAGTACCAGAGAATTATGTGCATGATAAAGTTGATATATCAACATGTACCCAAAAGCTTGAGAACGACATTAAGATGAATGTAAGCAGCGATACTTCAAATGATGCTCAAAGTTCTGGAGTAACTGGGTTGCCTCCTCTTCCTTCATCACCAACCCCTCAGAGGAAATATCTCAAAGATATGTCTCCTAGTATACGCATGATGTTGGCAAAATACCACCAGAAAATTTCTGAGCAGGATTCATCAAATAGATCTGGCGGAAGTAGTGGTTCCGCATCACCAGTAGCTTGGAGATCACCTACAGCTGAAAGACGTGTGAAAGCTCAAACAGAAAAATATCAGGAGGAAATTAAAAAGTCATCACCAATCGCTTTAAAGCGAGAGGTACAAAAGTCGGTTAGTCAAGGTTACATCCAAAATGTTGGTAAAAGAGAAGCGTCCTCCTCTGAATATAAAAAAAACATTGAAATGATGAGTATAAGTCGAGATAAATGTATACATAAATCTTGTAGTGCAGCTAATTTGACACAGAAGAATATTCAGAAGGAAGAAGAAAAACCTGTTCCAGAAACAATACGAAATATATTAGATTACAGACAAAAAATTGATCGTAAATCATCAGCTAGGCTGTCATCAGCACTAAGGTTAGAAAAGCTTAAGAAAGCTAAAGAAGAATTTCTGAATTCCGGGCCATCTTCAGCTCCTCCTTTGGATAATTCATCAAAGGATATTCTACAGTACCCCACAAGAAATAGGCTTAGTCAAATCAGCGTTGATAGTAGTTCCAGCACAAGTTCAATATCTCCTGGTCTTCTTGTGAAATCTGTTAGTGCCGGTATGATAAATATATCAGAAGAAGCATTCAAACACATCGAGGGGCAAACACGACGCGAATATGTTTCCTTGCCGAGAAATTCAACATTGAACATCGTGAAAAATTCCACTCTCAGTAATATAGCAGCAAAGTTCAGAAAAGTAAAAATGCGTCGAGGTAAAGACAAAGATAAAGAAAAATATACTACGGTTTCTGAACTTTGTAGGCAGAGTTTAGTAGTGGATATCAACGAGCAATCAAGTATATGCAATTCTGATACAACTTTATGTAGAAGTATTGCATATGAGGCACAGCCGACAATTTCAAAGTCGAGTAGCTGGATTCGAAGAACAAAATATTTCAAGAAATAAATGGGAAACATTTGTATCAGTTACTAATTGTTACTGTAGAAAAGAACTAACAAATTTGTAAGATAGCAAGTGTTGGACAGTAAAGATTAAATATGTGCTAAGTTATATTCTTTATGCAATTAAAAAAACGTTGATTTCAGGTAATCTGGCCTGCTATTCAATGACTCCCCGCCGGCTAATGCTAATCCATTTCTCTGAAACATCAAATTATACTGAAACGAAATTTCTATACCAAGCAAAAATTGGAAATATTTTGATTAGAGTTGTAGATTTCAACACTTCTTGGAGTATTCAAAAAGCTTCGGTTTCAAATAACTCCTCAAAAAGAAGTCCAAGTGGTTCACATTAGGTGAGATGGCTTGCCATTCAATTGCTCCCGACAAGTCCATTTTCCTGGAAACAGCTTCATCTTGTTAAAACCAAATTTCTGGTCTAGACATCGGATTATTCTAGTCAGGATAGAGAGACACTAAAACAGCAAAAACTTCGCAGAGATGCAAATTTTCTAAGAGATATCGTCGATGTCTATCATTTTGTCAGTTCAGTATGCGGATCTATATATTAATTTTTGACTATGTGCTACTTGCGCTTATTTTTGTGACACTAACAATCGTGTAGCTACCTACCTTTTTATGTAGTACTGCAGCCGTCCAATTTTTTCAATATACACATTTAAGGTGCTAAAATCTCGGCTGGGATTGATATTGGACACAATCGGCCCAAGAGGGAAGAAATAAGAGAGGTTTAGAATTCGCCATCGTTCATCCGTCGACCTGTTTTTCTGGAAGCGGAACTGTTTTTCCGAGAGTAGTTTGCGTTTCTCAACAGAGTTGGTTATACGAACTCTCAACATTTTCGAGTATTTTTCCAAGTACGATGGTTAATTCTTATTTCCTGTCCTAAAAATAGGTTTAACAACGGCAGTTTTGGAAATTGGAGGAAATCGACTCTCCTTCATACATCTATTCACTGTTATGAACTCACAGTTGACTTTGAGTTTCTCGGATTTAAATCCGTCCTATCCGTAGAGTTTGCCACACTTCGAGTTATTTATCACCGATGAAGTTTATATTCCTCTTCATCGGTCTATCAACACAAACATTGAGGAAGTTTATATTCCTCTCGCCGCACACTCAGAATACTCTAGATCATTCTCTTAAGACGACATCACGAAGGCCCTGCGGGAAGTCAGGGGAGGCAACGCAACGGAGTTCGACAACATTCACTCAGAGTTTCTTATTAATAATGGCTGAATTCCTCACCAATGTTCTTCAGAGGGGGAAGGTTCCACAGCTACTTAAACAAACAAAAACAATTGCTATCCTAAAGCCAGGTAAGCCACCCAACAAACCTGAGAGCTATCGCCCCATCGCGCTTCTCAGCGCTACCTACAAGCTGCTAGAAAGACTCATATACAACCGAATAAGCGCTAAGATCTTGGAGAAAATCCCAGTCGAACGAGCCGGATTCAGGCCCAAACAAAACTGTTCCGATCAAGTTTTTTCACTAACGAACATACATAGAGGCCGGATTCCAGAAACAACTAAAATGCTCAGTTGCTTTGGTTGACCTTACCACAGCATATGACACTGTCTGGAAAAAATGATTGCTCTCTGAACTCCTTCGCCTCATATCCTACAAGACTACAGCGGAGCTGATTGACAGCATGCTCAGCAACAGGCGTTTCCGTGTCGTGATGGGAATATCGCTGAGTGGATGAAGGACACTTAATGACGGCCTGCCTCAGGGCTCAGTGCTGGCTCCACTTATTTTCAGCCTATATATTGCGGACATGCCCCAAACAAGTTCAAGAAGGTTCGGATACGCTGATGACTGGGCAATAGCTACCAGAAGCAAGACAATGGAGGAAACGGAGAGTGTACTAAGCGACGACTTGAACACCTTAGGAAACTACTTTCGAAAATGGAGACTCCAACCAAGTACCAACAAAACGGAAGTGGCCTGCATCCATCTAAACAACAGATTGGCCCATAGAGAGCTTGAAATATATTTCAACGATAGTCTTCTCCGTCATAATTCACACCCGAAATACTTAGGGGTTACGCTTGATCGAACCCTATCATTCAAAAATCACCTGACAAACACTGCCGATAAACTGAAGACAAGAAACAACATCCTCGAAAAGCTTTGCGGCACCACGTGGGGTTCCTCTGTAGATACCCTCCGAATCACTGACTTGGGTCTCGTATATTCCGTAGTAGAATACTGTGCCCCAGTATGGCTGAACAGCCCACATGTTGGGGTGGTCGATGTCCAACTTAACCAATCAATACGACTAATATCTGGCATAATCAGAACGACTCCATGTTACTGGCTTCCCTTCCTGAGTCACATCCCTCTCCAAAAATGCGAAGATCCCCGGCACTCCTCAGAGAGTACAACAAAGTACTGGATAATTGACTGCTTCCAATTAATGAGGACATAGAAGGCGCTCGGCGAAACAGGCTGCGCTCCAGGCACCCCTCCATTGACACGGCTGTGGATCTGAAAGACAGCTACTTTCGTCCAGCGGAGTCATGGAGGCAGGAATAGCTCCAAGCCATATCTCCTGAATTGCGGAGCATGACCTGCATAACAACCCCTCCAACAAGGTTTGAGCTGCCCCGCAAGACACGGACTGCACTCAATCGAATAAGGACCAACCATGGTAGATGCGCCGCAACCTTCCACAAATGGAACATGAGACCATCATCACAATGCGACTACGTAGCTGACAGGCAGACAACTCGCCATATTATCCAAGACTGCCCTCGTAGAGGCTACAGCGGCCGTCTGGAGGACTTTCTCTTTGCGACACCAGGATCAACCGATTATATTAACAATACTTTAGACTTGAAGTTGTAGCACTTATTTTGTTCGTCTTTTTTTTTTGTCTTAACATTGTAATTGTCATGTAAAATTTATGTTATACTCATTAGATGTGCCATACGATAAATAAAATAATATATTCCTCTGGCGAGAAGTGGTCGGTGAAGTCGGTTTCTTGATTTTTGATACTAAATTTTTCCTATTTCAGTGAAGTAGGACATGAAGGATTCAGCAATATCTTGCCATTTAGTTCTAATGGTGCCATCTTCCAACTTCAGTTTCTCAATACTTACTGCCGTTGAAGAAGCCCCGCGAATATTCTTGATACATCTCCACAAACTTTTAGTGTCACCATTTTCAGCAATTTTATGTTTTTTATGAGAGCATTCTTCGTGGATTTCATCAGTTCGTGAAAAGAGTTGTAATATATGTAGAGGTCGTTATTCGGATTTGAAAAAACCAGATATTATTATTTAACAACTTTTGAAAGGGAGTTAATATTTGAATACATCAAAAATTTGGGATTTACATAGAAATTTTAATTCATCAATACTAGGAAAGAGTGGCCGTTTTGGATGCATTGGTTAGCTAATGTTGAATCTTGTCCATTTTAAGGACTATTCCTTATATCTAATTTTGAAGGACCAGTCTTATTACTTATAAACTTTTCATTTTTTTAAATTCCATATCAGATTTTTACCATTAACTAAGAGTGATGACAATTTATTTCGAGCTCTTAATGCGATTTTAGTTTTCAATTTGGAAAGCTAATTTTAACCTATCTATTCAAATTATGTTAAAGGAAAGATCTTTTCGGGTGTTGGTACTTATGAATAGATATATTTGGCTAATAGCTATAAAAATTGTTTTCGTTTCACTATTTTATCAATTAAGCCACGATCAAAACCTTTGTTGTTAAGTATAGTTTAAGTTATTTTATTTTCTTTCTCAAGATTTTCTGATGATAAAGGTGTGGTTGGATTAGATCATTGAATTGTAAGCCGAAATTTTATCTGAATATGGGCAGTAGGAATCCTTACGAATACATATATCTGTGCTTGTAGATTTTCTAAAGGTGTTGAAGTTAATTTTGCTATTCAAGTGAGAAATTAATATATCTGAAGATGATACTCGATGGTTTTCCTCTTCTTAGAACTTGAATGTTATTCAAGTTAGGATTTAGTACTCTATGCTCTATAATCAACATGAATATATCTGCTAGAAAGGTGATCCTATATTATATGTCATATATCTTTTCATTAAACTGAAGATAATTATGCCATATGCACAACTCCAACAGAATTATAAAATCGCAATGTATCAAAGGGCTGACATGTGATTGTTCTGAATTATGGAAAGTTAATTTGATATTTTCATCCGTCACAATGTTTGAAAACATGTTATGTACATCTAAGCTTAGGAGGTACACTAGTTATTTCGTAAAGTAAAGTTCTGTAATTTTTGGGTTAATTCAATTGATTTTTTTTTTGTTTAGAAGACCAGACCATATAGTTGTGACGGGCTTAGATTCACGTTTATACAATAATAACTAGGCTTAGTTAAATTATTTGATGTTATGTCTGATAATCGAATTTTGATATATTGTTTACATGCTATATGTTATTGATTGTTGAAGTTATATTTTGCGGTTCTTTCAATGATATCAGTTGTTCACTTTATTTTTCGAATTTTATGTGAATGAGTTTACTGACGTCGGTCGAATCTTATTTTGTCATCAAATAAATCAAATTCAATCGGGTGGAGTTCAAAAGTTAGTTCAGACTGCAATACCTTCAGATAATGTGAAACGATGTTCCTATTCTGGTACAGGGATTTATTTCACTTGTTCTTTTATCCATTTTGTTTCTGCAATCCGAATGAGAAGTGGACTAGATCTTGATTTGCGCTCAGTTAGGAATCACTTTTCCTTTTAAACATTCCTGGCTGAACCAAATATTCTGTGAACAAACACTTATATCACTCAACATGCCTACGAGCAAGTTAGATCAGTCGACTCAGCACTACACTCTGTAATAAGGTATATTGAGAAAGGACTTGGAAAAGGCGAAGTCTCTCTAGGAATATTCCAAAACATAGAGATAGCTTTCGACAACACACCTTATAAGTCGTTAGACGAAACTATCGAAATAGAGGAGTAGACAACACCATGGCTAGATGGATGGCACGTCTGCTGTCAACCAGGCACTTCTACGCTCACTTCTGCGAGTCGACCGTCTAGGGGACCGCCAGCAGGGGGATGTCCAGCACGAAGTTCCTCTGAAACCTCGTGCACGACGGGCTCCTAGCGGGCCTCGCCGATGCTGAACAGTTTGCGATGGTTATGTCGACGATGCATGAGCATGAACATGATCAAAATATAAATGTTGTTGCTACCAACAAATAAATTAAATTAATAAATCTCAGTTTCGAAATCTAGTTCATCGTCGAATAGTAATTTCCATTAGTTCCAGGTTACAAACTTCACTTTTAAAGATACAATCAAAATTGCAATTGAATTAACCCAAAAATTAGAGAATTTCGCTTTACCGAATAACTCTTCCCTCATGAGATAAGATGTAGATAAAATGTTTTCAAGCATTCCGATGATGAAAATATTAACTCAACGTCTGATATTTCAGAACAATCACATGTTAAATCTTCGATTCTTTGCCAATTTATAAACAAGCAGTTTTACGGTGGAATAACCATCAAGCCCCCTTCTTGCAGATATATTCATGTCTAGGATAGAGAACAAAGTACTGAATTCTTACTTGCCTGTGAAAAATAATTTTTATATACGTATAGATACGTTGATAAGATACTTCTCTAACCTAAACGGTTTATTTAGAAAATTTGATCATACTCTTAAATTAATAAAGAGAATTTATCGGAAAATAAAATTTGGATTAGAAAATAAGCAATACCATCAACTTTCATTTCCATTGAAATAGCAAAATTAACTTCAACATCTTTCTAAAACCTACTAGTTCAGATATATGTATTGATCTGCCACATTCACATAAAATTTCGGCTTCAATTCAATTATCGACAGATTTTCATTACCTTTATCATAAAAAATCTTGAAAATGTAATTGAAGCAAGTAAAAGATCTGACTACAATAATTTTGATCGTGGCTTAATTGATAAAATAGTCAAACTAAAGCAATTACATATAGCTAGTAGCCGAATATATCCAAGTTCCAACAAATCCGAAAGATTCATTGCTCTAACATATTTTGGATATATGAGTGAAAATGTCGCAAATAACCTTTCCGAATTGAAAACTGAAATCGTAGTCAGATATCAAAATAAAAGTATCAACACTATGATGTAATGCTAAAAATCCTATAATATCTACATAGGTCAAACTTGTCGTTCCTTCAAAATTAGAAATAACGAACATCAAACTTCTTTTCTTAAAAATAAACCTAATCCCTGCATCCTAAATGCCCTTTTCCTAGTATTGATAAATTAAACATTTTACACATTGCTCCAAAGGACAGAAAACTCAATTAACTAGAATCATTGGAAATTTTCAAGTCACTTAAATCACAACTTTCAGACTATGAACGACCAGGATAATCTATGTAAATCCTAAATTTTCGATGTATTCAGATAATAACTCCCATTCAATGATCTTTAAATACAGTCATGATATCTGGTCAGTCTAAATAATGATATATTCATATATATTTCATGTCACTTCGTACTTGATTTTCATTCTGTCCGACGAAGAATGAGAGCTCGAAATGGCGGTAACAGTGATCTATGAATTTAATCTATTTGTTGGTATTAAAAACATAGTAAAAAATTCCATTTGTGTTTCAATCATGCTTAACTACCAACGAATAACGGCTAATACAGTAGTTTTTCAGAGTTATTTGTTCCACTATACGGTAATCGGCATCTTAATTCTCCTAGGAAAAATAATATATTATATATCTCATGTTGCTATCTCTTACAGAAATGTCGGTGGTTTTATCTGAAGGTTGGAAAATGGAAGAACATTGACATATTCCAGAATTTCCAATAAAACTTGAAGTTTTCCTTATTATTGATTGAAGTTACCCCATATTAGAGAAAAAATCAAATAGTTTATGAAAATTTTCACGAGGGTAACTGGAGGTTTTACTTAGATGTAGCTTCAGCAGCTTCTATATAAAGAAACGCCATCATTATAAATAATCACTAATAAGGAGCATTTTTACAAGGCATTGTACATATTTTCATTCAATTGTAACGTAATTTCTTACGTATTACATAATTGCGCTTATTGGCAGCTTTTCGCCAGAGAACAGTTGGGTAGTGGGTTGTATAATTTACAAAACTCTTAGTACCAATAAAAGAATAATTAAAATGAACTGGGCGCCACTTGATTTAAGCTATGAAATATAAACTTAATATGAATCGACTGATTGAAAATCAAGAAACAATCAGTGTTACTTTTAGGTAACAGTAAATGAAGAATATGATTTTTGATGAGAATATAATATACGTAATGAAATGCAATTTATAATATACGGAAAAATAAGGGTTAGTAATCCACTTATAATATAACTCTAAAGATGATAAAAGAAAACGGAGATGTTAGAGAAGGTAATACGATATTGAAGTTACACCAAATTCTTCTTTATTATTTAGCGTTGAAAGATGAACTGATTAATATAACAGTGTAGATTGATACTGGCCTTGATTTGAGAAGGTTCTATAGAACAACTGTACTTTGAAACAAAATGGCTTCAGCTTTTAGTGATGATGATGAGTGGCTGAATGTAGGTAAGCGTATTCGAAAATTCTGTCCTCAGAACGATAACCAAAACTCCAGTTGATCGGATTGGATTGAATTCTAGGCATTAACAGTAATGCTTTTCTTGCAGGTATGTATAAGAAAAGAAATGCTATGCCTCCGGTAGAAGAAACCCTAAAATGTTTATTTTCACGTATGAAACAATTGGAGTTAGACTCGATAAACACTCACCTTTTATCAAAAGGGTTTTGAGATTCGATAATTAATTTGATACGGAATATTCTAATTCTGAATTTTGATTCTAATATTTTCTTATCCTTTTCAGGTCGAAAACTAGATCGATTATGGTAAATCTGTAACGAATCTTATCTACTGCGCCGATAAAACAATAATTACGAGACATACGGACAATGCTCGCCACCTGTGATCCTTATGAATAATTATTAACCTTTAATGTTGAATTAAAACTGTTTGATTTCGAATTAATTTTGATTGATACCGGAAGATGGACATAATATGAAAAGAGGAAAACTGTTAAAGTGATTTATATTAAAAGAGGAATTCTATACCGTTACACTACCCTCTCCTAAAAAAAAAAAATTGATATAATTTTTTTTTTTGAAGTACATATTCAGTTCATATGGAATAGGCATATATTATTGAAGGCCTTACTAACCCCGTCATGCTGTTTCTCATCGTTTTATTCCTTACAGCTAATTTTTGTTTTGTTGCGGCCACAACCCTAAACTAACTTATCTAGTTATAATCTAACCTATCTATCTACTCATCTAACCTATTTATAACCTAAATAATAACCTATAGCTAACTATACTACACCCATAGGTCAAATCCTGATAATGTTCAGAAACTAATCGATCGGAGGAATAATGAAATGAACACTTCGACAAGGAGGTATTCAACGACAGTGAAACTTTAAAATACTTGAGCGATACAAAAAATATTATGAAACGGAAACATCAGAATTTGAGCCGAAATATGGTTTTAGGTCTTTGACATGCCATTTACCGTCCGGTGAACCGTCTAAATTTACTAAATTATAACAAAGACCAGAAACTTTTTGATAAACTCGACGCAATACATACTTTGGTGCAAGTTTTGCCGAGAATTTCTTTGAAGCATTTGAAAGGACTTTATTTCGTCGCCAAACCTTCTCTCCTACACCAAAATTGTAGTCCCGTCGACGCAAATTATAGGTTCGGGCATTTCTACTATAAGCCTTATGAAGCTTTTCCCGAATATTTCGAAAAATATCAGACAACGGTGCGATATCAACTGCGTAACTATCCCTTTTTCAGGTAACAATTGTATATCGTCAGTCAACTCTATTTCCCGTAATAATCTCCACTAAGCGGAACATATCTACCGAAATTTAGAAAAGTTGGTGAAAATCCTGTTACTTCATGTTTAGCGGTATTAATAGCGAAAGCAATTTTTGTAATTCTTTATCCCATTCCGAATGATTTTGTTCTTTTATATAACAACGAATCGTAGTACCAACGGTTTGATTTGTTCGTTCAACAAAATCACACTGAGGTGAATATACCGGTGTGAACCAAATCTTCTGGACTTTATATGCTCTGGCCAGATTCCTCAAAGCGCGCCCTGCGAACTGTGTTCCATTATCAGCTATTATAAACTGTGGGATACCAAACTTTAAAAGACATCTGATTCCAAAATTTAACGACATTTTCAGCGCTAGCCTTACGCAATGGGTGTAAAATGGCATATTTCGTGAACCAATCAGATACGACCAGTAAAAACGTATTTCCATGTTTGGACCTGGGAAAAGGACCTACTAAATCTAACGCGATAATTTGCCAAGGAAAACGGACATTTTCTCTTGCCCCATTAATCCTAAACCTGGTTGGTTATAAATTTTATTAGCTCCGCAAATTTTACAATTTTTCACGAATTTAAGAATATCGGCTCTCATCTTTGGCCAGTAATAAAGTTCACTTATTCGGGAGAGTGTCTTAAAACACCCGAGATGACCGCAAGTTGGTGGGTTATGGAACGCTTCTATTATTGACTTACGTTTCTTTTTCGGAACTACTACCTTCCACTCAGAAATATTTGATTGAACATGAATGTTCGACGGAACGAACTTGTAGAGCTTTTCATCTTCTACCTTCCACTGGGGATAGGAATTGCCCTTTGTTTAACTTTATTACGCATGCTAACATACCAATTGTCAAAATCATCGTCATAAAAGGATATTACATTAATCTCTTGCGATTCATGAATGCGGGATAAGAAATCGGGTACCACATTGTCTTTGCCTTTTCTATGTATAAGCTCAAAATCATATTGTCGCAGCCTAACTGCCCAACGAGAAAGTCTACCAGATGGATTTGTGAGTTTTTTAGCCATAAAAGCGAATAATGGTCAGTTATGACGGTGAATTTAACACCTTCTACATAGGCTCTGAATTTTTCCAAACAGAATATTAAGGCCAAAAGCTCGCGTTCAGTAACTGTGTAATTTCTTTCTGTTCTTGTGAGAGATCGGCTTGCATACGCAATAACTTTTCTTCGCCGTCATGACATTGTGTGAGTACGCCACCGACACCGGTTGCAGAAGCGTCGCTTTGTATGGTAAAAGGATATTGAAATTAGGGCATGTAAGTATGGGAGATGCCACTAGAGCCTCTTTTATTTTCAAAAAGCTTCCTCAGCTTGAGGAGTCCACGTAATAGCTTGTCGTTTCTTTTGCCTTTCAGTAAATCATTAATTGGTGAAAGTAAGGTAGAGAAGTCTTTGATAAACGCTCTATACCATGAGCACATTCCCACGAACCTCTTTATTTCTGTACTTGTATTCGGACGCGAAAAATTAACCATACAAGATACTTTCTCAGGATCGGTTCTTAAACCATTTTCATCTACAATATAGCCTAAATATTTTAATGAATTTCGAAAAAATTGACATTTTTTTAGATTAACAGTAATATTGGCTTGTTTTAGACGATCAATAACCTGCTTTAGAAGGTAAACGTGTTCTTCAAAAGTACCAGATATAATTATAATGTCATCGAGGTAAGCAAAATTTTATTTTCGAATTCGGGACCAAATAGACTGTCAACAAGACGCTGTTGTCTTTGCGCACTATTTCGCAATCCGAAAGGAACGACTGTAAACTGAAATAAGCCTCTTCCAGGTATACTAAAGGCGGTTTTTCTCTTGATTGTGGTTCCAGCGGAATTTGCCAAAACGATTTCTTTAAATCAATAGTACTAATGAATTTTGCTCCGGTAAGACTTCTTAATATGCAATCGATTCGAGGAAGAGGGTACGAATCGTGTTTAGTAACTTCGTTTAATTTACGCCCATCAAAGCAGAAACGATATTCATTATTCTTCTTCTTGACTAATATAACCGGACTAGACCAAGGTGAATTTGATGGTTCAACAACACCTAAATTCAACATGTCATCTAATTCCTCGTTAAGTATCTTCATCATATATGGAGACATCGGATATTGTTTCAGTCTAAAAGGTTTTGCGTCGCCAGTATCTATAGTAAGAGAGATTTTATCCGTTCGACCTAGACGATTTACACCGCTAACTTCTTCAAACGCCTGTAACAACTCATTGATCACAACCTTTTGGTTTGGGGATAAATTATTTTTATGGTCCAGATTATTTTTTGAATCGACTGAAGTAACCGTTACCAAGGAAACATTATTGTGTTGTATTTCCCAATTTCCCTCAAGATAATCTATTTTAATTGCAAATTTTTGGCAAAAATCACTTCCAAAAATCAAATTATGACTCAGGCTCGGAACAACCAGAGCTTCTACAAGATGACACTCCTCGTTAATTTCAATAGGCAAATGTACAAGACCAGTTACATGTTGCCTTTTATTATCAGCAGTATGTACAAATTTCGAACTTGGACTAAAAATTTTTAAATTAAGACGTCGTATTAAATCAACGCCACCTTTACCGATAATTGTAATATTGGAACCAGAGTCCAACAAACCAACTATTTTATTGTCTAATACTTTCACCTCGATGTATGGTCTATTATCGTGTGTCATTTTAGTGAAAAGTCGTGAAGTTTGGAAATTTTCAAAATTATTTAATTCAGAAGCCCTCAAATGAAACGACTGGGACGAATCTCGGGCTTTTAGTTTCGCCCCAAAAATTAGTTTTTTGACACTGTGAGCAGGTACGAACAGTAACGTTAGGTAATCCACAACGATAGCAAAATTTACTTTTCCTAGCTCTACACTCACTATAGAAATGTCCTTTCTTATGACAATTCCAGCATTCATCGGGGTTAACAGGAATATTATTATCTTTTTATCAATCGTTAATAATTTGGGTGAACGACTATAATGTTTTGAAATATTATTGTACGGGGAATCCTTTTGGATTTGAAAAATTACCTTTCGCAGTTTCAGCACGACTAGTCGAGGGCAACGAAATATTTATGTCCAAATAATCATTGTCTTCTAAACGTTTAACTAGCTTGTAAAGTTCGGAAATGGAAGAAATTTCTGTCATTGCTATCACCTTACGATACTCAGGGATCAAATTATTTCTAATATATTTGAGTCTAGTGCTCTCCGCAGGGATTCGAGTGAGTTGATTGAACAATTCATTCATTTTGGCAAAATAAATAACGGCCGATTCATCCTTAATTTGAGTTCTACATTTTATAGCTTCCCAAAGCTCATCATCATGATACGGTGACCTAAAATCTAATTTTAATGCCTCAACAAGAGCATCCCAATCTTTAACATTACCTATAGTCTGTCGAAACCAACATCGTGCGTTACCGACAAATAAGTCTCTAGCTGATTCGAACAATTCTGTTTTGCTTACGTGTCGTGCCTTTCTTAACTCTTCTACGTTCTCTAAAAATGAAGATAAGGTGCTCTTATCGCCAGAAAATGTTTCACCCCATTTATAAACAGGTATGGATTTATAGTAAGGAGGATTTGGTAATGACTGTGATGTACCGGAGACACTGTGTATACAAGAATTCGATATACTAGATGCGTTATTGACAGTAGGTGCTTGATCAGTGATTTTATCATATAAGTCAGCTTCTAAACTGATACAAGTTGCAAAGGCTTCATTTTTAAATGACAAACGTTCTTTTCATCATCTCCAACGATAATAGGTAAACGTGAAATTCGCTCTGAAATGTGAGATAGACGTGATTTCGCTCTTTTAAAAGTCGAATCCTCTTTATTACCTTCGAACTCGATAACAAGTTGCGTTATAGACTCTAATGTGGTATTAATTTCGTTCTGTTCAGTAGTGAATGAAAATTCAGGATCGTGTAACTCTAAGTCTTTTACAGTTTTCTGACGTACTAATAATCTACGCAAGATTTTCCTCTTTTCATCTTGTCCTCTACATGATACAACGCCCTTATTCTCAATTCATAGTTGAGTTCATTAATCGACAAATGATTAGGATTAATTTCGATTTCCATTATTCACAACAAATATAAAAATTATAAATTCAACAACAACCGCAATACCTAGCACATATGTTGACAGTATCAAGATAATCAATCATCACACAAATTAAAAAGAGAGAAAAGTTTGGTGCATTACAGCTATCAAGAATAAGAAAATACAAAATACACTCAAAATATCCAATCAATATAGAATACAATAACAGTAATCAATAATTCAAAAAATTTCATACAATATTGCAAAGTAATCAGAAAAAAATAGAACTACGGCCCCACGTTGGGCGCCAATTTTATGTAACGTAATTTCTTACGTATTACATAATTGCGCTTATTGGCAGCTTTTCGCCAGAGAACAGTTGGGTAGTGGGTTGTATAATTTACAAAACTCTTAGTACCAATAAAGAATAATTAAAATGAACTGGGCGCCACTTGATTTAAGCTATGAAATATAAACTTAATATGAATCGACTGATTGAAAATCAAGAAACAATCAGTGTTACTTTTAGGTAACAGTAAATGAAGAATATGATTTTGATGAGAATATAATATACGTAATGAAATGCAATTTATAATATACGGAAAAATAAGGGTTAGTAATCCACTTATAATATAACTCTAAAGATGATAAAAAGAAAACGGAGATGTTAGAGAAGGTAATACGATATTGAAGTTACACCAAATTCTTCTTTATTATTTAGCGTTGAAAGATGAACTGATTAATATAACAGTGTAGATTGATACTGGCCTTGATTTGAGAAGGTTCTATAGAACAACTGTACTTTGAAACAAAATGGCTTCAGCTTTTAGTGATGATGATGAGTGGCTGAATGTAGGTAAGCGTATTCGAAAATTCTGTCCTCAGAACGATAACCAAAACTCCAGTTGATCGGATTGGATTGAATTCTAGGCATTAACAGTAATGCTTTTCTTGCAGGTATGTATAAGAAAAAGAAATGCTATGCCTCCGGTAGAAGAAACCCTAAAATGTTTATTTTCACGTATGAAACAATTGGAGTTAGACTCGATAAACACTCACCTTTTATCAAAAGGGTTTTGAGATTCGATAATTAATTTGATACGGAATATTCTAATTCTGAATTTTGATTCTAATATTTTCTTATCCTTTTCAGGTCGAAAACTAGATCGATTATGGTAAATCTGTAACGAATCTTATCTACTGCGCCGATAAAACAATAATTACGAGACATACGGACAATGCTCGCCACCTGTGATCCTTATGAATAATTATTAACCTTTAATGTTGAATTAAAACTGTTTGATTTCGAATTAATTTTGATTGATACCGGAAGATGGACATAATATGAAAAGAGGAAAACTGTTAAAGTGATTTATATTAAAAGAGGAATTCTATACCGTTACACAATATTGTCTCGTCATGCTTTAGAAGTAACGACAAGAAATTCCTTCTACATAAAATTAAATTATTTAAGGCAATTATTAAATTGTCATCACCTTAGGCACTACGACTCTAACGAACCACTCAATGAGCACTCTCCAAACAACTATATCCGATTATTAGTAACATTTAAAATTCTTCACAAATAGCCAACTCCTGGAAGCAACGGAGACAATGACTTCAATTACACAATTGACTTAAATATAATGTAACCTCCAGGCAGAATTTTTGAAATGGCACGAAATTTGAAATATTCTCATTGTACGCGAGAGAATTCCGAGTTCAATAACTGGAAAAGGCGCGTGCAAAACAAAAAATCATAAATACGGTGGTGAAGATGCCTTTCAATTCCGAAAAAGCCGAATGTTATTGTTCAGTAGCTCATGACAGGACTGTAATAGCAAATATTATAAAAGTAATGCATTATGCTCTTTTAAATAACCTTTTTTACTTTTTCATGTGGTTCTTACCTATTTCATTAAGCATGAAAACAACGATGAAATGAATTCTTTCCTGAATCAATGTGGAGCGAAATAGCTTTAGATGGGTCTAGAATAGCTAGACCCAATTATTTAAGATAAGATGTTTTTAATTCATACTGTAACTTCCTCTCAATTGTTATTCTTCTCTTTGCGGTTTGCGGAAGTGCTTATCCAAATTGATAGGTGGGTCTATCTATTCCAAAAATACACGTATATAAGGCCTAGCTGCTCTCTTCGATTCTAAAATAATGACACCCATTTAATTTAAGCGTTCGTAAGATAAATAAAATTATAGAAATTTTACCGAAAAGGCTATATAATTCAGTATTAACGCTTTTTACATTGACCGGAAGATGTGACACGGAAAAAACGATCAATCAGAGAGCAAAGCCAATCAAAGTCTCATTTATGAGGTGCCGGAGCCATAAGTTTGAGATCATCAGTTCCACCTACAAACATATGATTTGGGATTTGTCCTTTCTCTTGTGGATATTTTGTATTATTGGAAAGAGGCACACGTCAATGACCGCAGATGGGCAAATAATGACCAGCAATTTAAACAGATCCGCAATATTGTCTTGCCGCTATCCCTTGTGTCTACCCATATAGTCTGGGAATTCTTGCATTTTTGGTGCTTGACTGTATAAAGAAGAGTTAATTCAAAATATTTTTCAAAGCATTATCAATGCAGATGTTTTTTTCGCATTTTCTACGATTTCCCGATCAGAATAAATTTATCAAGTAAAATTTTCAGCGATTGTGAAGTAGAAATTCAGCTTCAATGACGATGACGTATACGTCTAGAGATCTAGAAAATAGCTATCAACGACTTGAAAGATCGTAGAAACATACATATATAATCTCTTAATAGTGACTATGTTACTTTTCTATCGAACTGCACACGATACTTTTTCCGCAGTCGTGAAAATTCAATCAAAACCAATAGTTTTGAAGACTATTCTGATGTGAGATTGGAAAACTCAATTTTATTAATAACATCAGTAATAAAAACATTATCCTGATACAGTGGCGTAACGTTTTTTTGGCCAGCAAAACTGCTAGAACAATTTATTTGTCCCAAAATTATCGGATATTGGAAAACAATACCTCTCTCTCAAAAGATCAATTACATTCACAACAAGATGGTAAGAAAGGACTCCAAATTTTTGAATGCTTTTTCATAGGATCAATTGAAGTTAAAAATATAGGCTACGCATCTAGAGACTTTACACGAGATGCGGGGTAGAATTTTGACAGAATCATCATCGTTACCACCTAAGGTCTTTAGGACCGCACGAAGGAAGTTTAAGAACTATTTATGCCATTGTATAAGGGCGGGTGAGAATCATTTTGAACATTTTATTTAGTAACTTCTGCCTAAATTGCTACAGTTTCACTACAATGTAGAAGTTCAACACATTGTAGATTCTTGGCACAACTATTATTTCTAAAATGAACAGTAACAATATCTACTTTGTCGTCTAATAGTTGATACACCTTTTTCGAATTATTATTGTATTTCGAGTTTATATGTATATATGTATCCAGCTAGCTAACGGAATAAATTCCTCAGTTTGAATATCCTGTAACTCAATACCAAATTTTTATATCAATTATTATATGATAATATCTTCTTGTAGTTGGACCAGCCTGTAACGAAAATTTCGGTCAAAAAATGTATCGACTAAAATAGATAATCGAGAGATCTTCCTAACGATGTGCTACTCGATCCATATCCCCTATGATTATTTTGCAGGTAGGTGATGAGAGGGATAATCTAACATGCTTGAAGATGGCATAAACAATGGCCCCTCCTCGAAACAAAAATCGACTTTTTCCAGAGTTCTCTGCTGACAATGTGAGTCAGTGGGGAGGTTAAATTTTCGTTAGAATAGGCTATATATATATATATATATATATATATATATATATATATATATATATATATATATATATATATATATATATATATATAACAATACACGAATAAGAATCATACACCGTTTAAGTTGGTAATTTTCTCCTTCTTCAGCTTATCTTGAACAAAGCACACTTAATCCTTTCATCTATATTCAGATTTTGGCCTGTTTACTTGTAATACAAACAGAGTCCATCGAGTCTCTCTTGGCTCATTTTAGTTTCCAATCAATTTCTCATTCGTGTATGCTTCGAAAATGACCATACGGCACTCTTTCATGTCACAGGTATGATCAAAAACACGGCATCAAAGCTGTGCAGAAAGCTTGTAAGTTTCAAGCCAAGGAGTAATTTTCCAAAAATAATTTATCAGCTGATATATTTTTTCTATATCTGACTGCAGAGTTGTTCTAAACAAGTTTCATTAAAAAGTTCGACACTCAAATCACCCTTATACTCTTTTTTGCAAGTGCTTCAACTTTATCAGTCTCTAAGTCTGTGGCCTGACACTTTGAAATGCTCTCCTTTTTCCGTCGACCTCTCATCTTAACAAAGCTCTTCAAAATACTTTTTCCAACTTTGGTTCTTGCACCTTCAATGGCGGCCCTGAATCCCCATGCACTCGCACGACTATTTGTGCACACCTACATTTCTTCAAAGTTATTTCTTACTTCAATTGGCAATATTGTTACTGTTTGTAGAAGTGCATTTGCTATCAACAAATCTTAATCTTGGTTTTGCAAATGTTTTGATACCATGTTCATCATTCAATAATAGTGGTTTAGACTACAATTTAAAAAATAAATTCAAGTTGTTTCCTGAGGAATTATGTGTGATAGAGCCTTCATCTCGACACTTTACAAATATCTGAGCGTTTTCAAATAGTAATTTTTAAAAGATCATTAAATTGGTCTTGTGACATTTGGGAAAATGAAAGAAGATCCCATTGCTTGAAGCTATGGGAGAAAAACATATACAGTTGTTGAACAGACCTGAAAATTTTATATGTTCAGGTACACTTGCCATTACATATATATATATATATATATATATATATATATATATATATATATATATATATATATATATATATATACTGTACTGCTCATAATTTGTACTTAGGGCCACAAATAATGCAATGGCAAGTGTACCTGAAAATGTAAATTTTTCAGGACTGTTCCATAAGTGTGTTTTTCTTTTTATTTTTTTATTTTGAAAGCCTCTGACACTACTCGTTGGTACATTGATATCATTGGCTGATAATGCTGTAGTTTATGTATATTCTGGTAGATTTATATATATTTGGGTAATAATATCCAAAGTCGATTCATTTTCAATGGTTCTTGTATAAAATTGTATTCTGCAGGTTGAATGATGTTAATTGTTATGCTATCATGTACTGGTTCGAAAATGTGTATAATGTATACAATTTTTTCAATGCCAAAGTGAGTAAATCATAGGATTTATAAAGTATAGTTCTCGTTTCCTTAATGTATTTCTGAAGGCAAAATGGAGGAATGCACTTTTGAGACTGAAAATTATTTTCAAAACAATAGAGGGCAGATAGATTAGAAATTGGATCTCAAAACCCTCATTGGATCCTTCAGGTCTGAATTCAAATTTTCAATTTTACATTCCTATTTTGAAAAAATCAAGCTATAGTCGTTTCAAAACTTAAATTGAAATGCGAATAACATGTTTTGAAGTTGTTTTCATAGGTGTTCATTCTTCTTTCCTTCGATTTGAAAATGAAATATTCATATATTGTCTGCAGCCCCCTGAAAAGAGATGCCAAAGTAGAATAGATATTTATAAAATTTTGTGTTTGAGTATATATGGGGATGTGAGAAGTTAGCTATTGTTGTGTAATTGAGCCTATTTACCTTTTCTTCATTTCTCATTGATTCAATAATCAATCCTAGACTACGTTATGCAGAAAATGAGTAAAACCCTTTCTCTCTGTTCATGTCTACGCTTATGTCAACTAAATATCATAGGTTCTTTCGATTTCGCACGTCATCTATGTGCCGTGTCAGAATAATTCACTTATTATGTTGTCATATAAGTGCAGAACACTGAGCTAATGGATATAGTCCTGCACGTAGAGTTCATTATTACGGAGGGCGCTAGCAGACGGACAAAATAATGAGTGACTTATTCTGATATGGCACATAGATGAAGCGTGAAATCGAAAGAACCTATGATATTCAGCTGACATGAGCGTAGACATGAATAGAAAAAAAGGGTTTCACTCTTTTTTTACATTACGTAGTCTAGGATTGAATGAGAAATGCAGAAAAGGAGAATATGTTCAATTATTTATCAATAGCTTTCAATATATGTTTTCACAAACCCATATATGCTTAACCACAAAATATCATAAATATCCATCCTACTTTGGCATCTCTTTTCAGAGAGATGCAGACAATCTATGAATGTTTAATTTTCAAATCGGAGGAAAGAATAACAGACATCTATAATATGGCTCAATTACAAGTTACACGCATTTTAATTTAAATTTATAAAAGAGTGTAGCTCGTTTATTTCAAAATAGGAATGTGAAATTGAAAATTCGAATTCGGTCCCAAAAGTTTCCTTTGAGAATAATTTTCAGTTTCGAAAGTGCAATACCCGACTTTACCTCCAGAAAATTGTATAAGAACATCAAGAATAATCATATCATTAGTTAAGTGCATTTTCGATGAGAATGATTAATTTTGTTTAAATGAAACAACTTTTGAAATAATTTAAAAATTGTGATATTTTTTAAATAATTATTTAAAGCTGATGTATTATTATGATATCATCTATACATTATGAAAATGAATAAATTGCAGATATTTTATCAGTTAGGTATTTACTGTGCATTATATTAATGGTAAATGCAATTTCGACAACATTCTTGACAAGAAGTAATCGGTAAACCAATATAACAAATATAAAGCGAAAGACGGAATATCAGTTGAAAAAAAGTCTATTGGATTCATAACAATTCCGAAACAAAACATCAATTCATTTATCCATAAATAAATTTGTACAGAGACGAAAATAGACAAACAATTTGACGCTATCATGTTCTATGCTCGCACTCTCCATTTTCCACCAGTCAGTGTCGGAAAGCATGCAATGAGTTGCATAGTGCGTACGATGTACAAAAAACTAAGACAAAATTGAATTTTTAACTCATTGGAAGGGGTGGAAGTTTTAATTTTTTGCAGAATTTATTGTCGAAGCCAACTGGCCATCATATCAAAAATGCAAATTGATTAGAAGAAATGGCAGTTTACCAGATATTTTAACAGAATTATTAAAAGTTTTGTAAGCATTCACCAGTTATCAGGATCGTCTGAATACGTTCATTTTTGGTATTTGTGTGCGTTCCGCTATTTATAATGGGCAAAATTATAAATATAAGGAACATAGGGTTGAACTGAAAACTGATTAATACTAGTATTTTCATGAGTAGTAACCAACTGTGAACTTTCTAAAATTTGGTTCCAATTCCTCTAAGAGACTACAAATGAACACAAAGGAATGTGATACGAACATGTAAATATTGATGTGAAAATTTCGAATGTTGGTATGCAATTGTAAGTTTATATTGTGCGTATTGTGAGTAATACGTGAAGTGAAAGTGATAAAATATGTATGGTGTGTCTGATGATCTGATGAAACGAATGGTGTGAGTGTATATAGAATAAGAATAATTCAAATGAAGGATGTTCATATATATATATATATATATATATATATATATATATATATATATATATATATATATATATATATATATATATATATATATATATATATATATATATATATATATATATATATATATATATATATATATATATATATATATATATATATATATATATATATATATGTCAAAACGAATTGTCAAAATTCGTAACACCCTGTGGAATTTCGTGGTCCGAGTTGAAACGTACAATATCATGGTCTGTCAAGTCACATCTTCCTACAGTAACGCCCTTATTGTTTCATGCGTTTATCTCTATTTTTGCAAAATATATTTAATTTTAAGTGGAAAATCACCATTTTGGAGAAATTCCATTGAATCAAGAAATTGTCATTAAAATTCGTCTATCAATTTGGAATTTTCTTATTATCACTCAGGCGTGTCGAAATTGTCGTTTGCGATTTTTATGTTCGAATTGCATTAGTTATTGATGACAATTTGGTTAACTTGGTGAAAATAAGGAATTCATAGGAGATAACAGTCGGTAGGTATTAAAATACACAACCGAATTCTGGGACCATTGATAAAACTTTTCATTTACACATGTGCACACCTTTTTTCATCAAATATGAAATACAACACACGTTTTTTTGTATATGACCACATTTGCACTTGTTTAAAGAATGAGAGTTTTCCATTCTTTGATTTGATACAAATTCGATCGGCTGCGGTGTTTTGATTCTTTTACTATTTACGATTCGAAACGATATTTTTCATTCAGAATGAGAGATTTACCACCAACCTCAGTAGCAAGGGCAGTTACATTGATCGAGGAAGGGCGCACCTACCGGTCAGTCGGTACCATGTTGAGTGTCTCGACGTCGGTTATCCATCGAATCTACCGACGTTACAGGGAAACTGTATTTTCGCCCTACATATTTAACCGAGTACTGATACATGTTTCTTTGGATTCGCGATATTCAATACTCTATATATACGTATATTCATTAGGCAGCCATTAGATTCAATTTTTCCACAAATCATATCATATGGACATGATATTGTAAACATTATAAATTCAATATATATATATATATATATATATATATATATATATATATATATATATATATATATATATATATATATATATATATATATATATATATATATATATATATATATATATATATATATATATATATATATATATATATATATATATATATATATATATATATATATATATATATATATATATATATATATATATATATATATATATATATATATATATATATATATATATATATATATATATATATATATATATATATATATATATATATATATATATATATATATATATATATATATATATATATATATATATATATATATATATATATATATATATATATATATATATATATATATATATATATATATATATATATATATATATATATATATATATATATATATATATATATATATATATATATATATATATATATATATATATATATATTTGAATAATTGAATTTACAATGTTTTTATCATGTCCACATGGAAATTTATTAAAACTGCTAGAATAAGAATAGAAAGAAAAGAAATATATATATATATATATATATATATATATATATATATATATATATATATATATATATATATATATTATTATATAATAAAAGTGCATTGAAATTTTATAAAAGTTCTTTCCGCCTCTATTCAAATTGTTAGGCACCCGCTTCACTTCGTTGTGAAGTCTTGACAATGAATTGTTCAACCGTAGGATTCGGGTGAAAACCTTCAGCTTACCGAATGACTAAAAAAAATGTTCCTATGTGTCCTGATTGAAACGATTCGTTAACAAATATTCCACGTTTTCACTTTCCTGTTTTATAGACTACAAAGATACAAAATGCCTATCAACGTTTGTTCAAAGCCGAAAAAGCAAGGAGGACGAGCACGAGTAGAACCGGTAATTTCCCACGTATGAACATAATCAATAAGATGCCTTAAATTATTCTCGGGGTGATAATTCTTTCGCGAAAGAGCGTAAATTCCTTTTTTCTTCACATTGAAATAATCGAACAAGTTATTTACCTTCCTCAGAAATTCTGAAGTATTGATTGAGGTATCGGAATCGAGTTGTTTGGTGTTAAACGCCGTTAAAATGGCTGCGGATACAGAGTTACTAAAAATTTGGGTTGCTACAGACACTTACATTCACTCAAATGGTTTTGGACGTATATGAGCATCTGTTATTTTACACATTAAACGAGCATTAACTAATTTGGAGAATTGTACGATTCCTCTATGTTTGACCACCGGCTTCTACTCTACCGTGAGTTTATTAAACGAGGAACATCGTAAAGAAAAACAATATCTTGCCGTCGATATTAACAATAGGATGTTCCACGGTAACCCCTATATCACGATAAGCTTTTCTGTTATCCGTACCCTGATCACACGTGATAGCCCTTACCAATATTCCAATCGATTTCAATTTTGAAATAAGGGTTATCAGTATGGTTTTTATTTCACCTCCCGCCATATTTCCAGAAACGACGAAATAACTTAACGGAATTTTGTAATACGCATAAAGTCCTCGAATCATAAAAACAAGAACGTGATTTCCAAGATTTTGTTGTCGACCGAATTCTCCATAGTCTGAAACTAATCAATTTAGAATTGTAACTAATACTCCTTTTTATTCCGATTTCATCAAAAAGTATAACACAGTTTTTTTCTGCTTCGGTAGAATGGTCAAATTTCAAACGCACATGTTCGAAAGTAAACGCCATCAAGAAAACCCGTCTCTAATTTAATCGAATTGAACCAACTCGAGATTGTGCCTTTATGCGGGAGAGTGAATCCCTGACGAACTCGAAGGAAATTTTATAATCCCGAGCTTCTATAAAAAATTGTGGGAGCAATTTTTTTTCTTCTTCTGAATACTGTGTATGTGGCTTATGTTCCGTTTGGAGATCTATGAACGATTTGACACGTCGTGATGGTTGCTTCACTCTTCTTTTATGTTCTTTCAGAATGATCTGGTCTTTGGCGCGACCGCGACGTAATCGACGATTATTTTGACGAAGGACATCAATACATTTCCTTGATTTATCGATTTGTTTTTGTTTCGCAGCTAATTTACGTTTGAATTGAATAATTCCGCGGGAGGAACATGAAGAATTTAAGTTTGCCGTAGAGGAGAAATATGTCGATAGTGGATTTCCGTGTTCGTCAGAAAGTAGGTTTCCAGTAACTTCAGCCACACAGGGATACGTAATTATGTTTTTGTTTTCATCAGAATCAGTGCCGATATCCATAAAATCGAGTTGCAGAGTTGGTACTGCATGAAAGCGCAAATGACGTTTCGAATGATCAGTAAAACACGAATCCGCAAAGTGTATGCTACCAATTCTTTTGTACCTGATGTTTTTACGCGGAACAAATGAAATTAAATCCCGCCGATCGATTGCCCCAGGAAATCTGAAAAATGAAACATTTGAAACCCCCCACGGCGATATTCATTTTCACAATATTCCACTGAGCACCTATACACGATTGCTTGGATGTTATTGGATTTTTTACCATCGCCATTACTGGGAAAGCTCTTTCAGTAAATTCAGTAACAAAAATTTTTAATCGACAGCGACCCTATATAAAATAAACCTGCTCTAGGCAAAATAAATCAAATAGAAACAAACATTTACCCAAAAGTCGGACCAAATATTAATTCTCGTTTCAAATTACAAGAAATATGCGAACTCTTAAAAATTGACATCCCCCTTCTCAATGTACATCCTACCCATTGAAATATAGATGGAAAATCCAGAAGACACAGGATAATTTTATTGGTTCGATTCAGTTGCATATGAATGCTAAGGTTTTCGGTAAACAAGGTTGCCAGATTGTGATCTATCCCTAACGAGTAAGAGAATACAGAACCAAAGAACATTAATTTATCAATAAATTAATGAATCAAAATATACAGGGTCATTGACAGAAATTATCCATAATTTTATGATCAGAGTGTCGATAATTCAAATTAAGAACTTGCAGTAGATTTAACGAAATATACTCAAATATATAATTAATCAATCAGCAGTCAAAAATTTAAAAGAATACAGTTAAATTTTTAACTTAAGGAAAATAGGATACTGAATATTGTGCATCGAAGTACATGCATGAGAATAAAATAATGTCTAAAATTGCACGTAATGAAAATTCGATAAAATTATTCACAAATATTCCTTCCATCATTTTCTAAACAGTTCTCAATTCGGAAACATAATCTTCGATCGTTGCTTTTTTCAGCATGTTAGGATCTAAATTCACAAAACATCTGCGAACTCTACATTCCAAAGCTCTCCGGGTATTCAACAACTTCACTCTCGTACGTTACTTTTCAGAAGAATTTAAACGATGAGGGAATTGACGTATTTTTTTTTACCACAAATGTATGTTGTGATTTCGGAAATTCGAATACTTTGTTCTCCTTCCATTCCATTCTTGGTGAAATAGATTTTTTTCCAAATTGAGACAAAAACATGGAAAATTTAATAGGAATTATATTGATTTAAAAAGAATTCAATAATCAATTATTTCATCACATCTTGAAACTCAAATGGTTTTCTTCAAAATAATCCAGAGGGGCTACCGAAAACCTTGATGAAGAAAAGTTTCATTCAACCACTATTACTAAGACTTAAAGGTGATTGGATATTTCCACCAGTCATAAAGAATCTTGAGAGGAAATGAATTGTATATTCAAGACTTGGAACGAAAGGTATATTCGATTATTATTTACTATGAACACATATGTATTCGCCTACACTATGTGTGGTCGTATTCGTTGTAATCTTAAGTATAAAATCGTATGAAAGCTCCAATCTATTTTATTAATAAACGGTATGATGAAACGTGCATTTTCAGGTACGTAACTTTGAAATCTTAATGGCTTCGAATTATTCACAAAATTTTCCATTTTCGTATTCCATATAATATGAAATTTGAAAGGAAACATATATCTACGTTGAAGATTGCACTTCAGTAATTTTCTTCATCTATAAAATAATTGATATTTTCTATCTATAATCAATCTGACAAAACTGTATGTTAAGTCTGACACTTCTAGCGGTGCCCGAAAGAAGGCACCAGCAGCAGCAGAGTTACGGACAATCATCGTTCGCCGGTCGCCGGGTTGACGTGGTGACACTATAGATTATAGAAAGAAAACAAACAAAAAACTCTCTGTTGTTCAAGTGGGCGAAATATTGGGCTTACCAAGATTTGCTTCAATACAGGGAATCATGGCCACAGTTTTTTAGGGTTAACCGTTTCGAAGGGTTGTTTTAATGAATAATTTTATGCATTTGAAGTAGTTTACAGTTCAGAAACTGAACTGTCTTATGAAAACCTAGAAGATCACAACAATCTCGTAGGTATTTAATATATATTTCGATGGAAAGCTATTCATTGCATGTTACTGTCCCTATATCAAAACTGTCTTATAGTTATTGTTTCAAATGCTATAAAAATTCCGATTTAGATTGTTGGTGGTACGATATAATGCTCCCATCATCGCCAGCATATCTTTTCTCAAGTACAAAATGTCCCATCTTTAGATTGCTATGAAAAAGGTCCGGAAATCTCAATTCTTCAAAAGCACTGGTTGCTTTTGGTTGCAGGCACTGTAGCTATAAGAAAAGACATTCAAGTAATAGTTTTTCGCAGAAATCATATATTCTATGATGTTATGAAGTTTCTGCAATTTTTCTACGAAGTTCAAATCATTTTAGAACATATTTTTAATAATGAACGCAATATAGAATTTAAATTTCTCGAAAATTTACAAGTGTTCTTTGAATATGTAGCCAAACATCAGAAGTTAATACTTTCAGTGAATTGAGGATAGAGGGTTCATATGAATATTGGTCCAGAAACTCTTTCATCGAAAATACGGAGTATATATTAAAACAAAATTCTAATATTTCGAGGAATGTGAGAAAAATTTGGCAATAATGAATGAAGTCGCTGTCTGATGATAAGCGAAAGCTCGAATTAGTTATAACGTTGAATAAACTTTACCATCTTAAACAGTGATATTTTTTACGTAGTAATGTTCGTAATCCTCATAATGAAACTATTTTGAATTTTTAGAGTTGACCTCTAAAAAAGTATTGTTATAATTTTCTTAAAAAGTCATATCTCTGTTTCTGTAATAAGAATCTAAATATTTACTTATAGTAATCTGTTCTATCCACTGTATAAGAAAAAGTACGCCCTTGGATTATCATTCTAAGACAACTTCCAAAATTTTTAGCAGCCATCTGATAGTAGTAATTGACAATAAAAAATTATAGTATTCTGTTTTATGAAGAGCCATCTATGGACCATCTATGAATCTCATCTCAATCTTTCAATCCTGACCTATCCTAACCAGCCAGGATCGCGATTCTGTCTGGTGTATAAACTTCAATTTATTCTATGGGGTGCTCTGTGTTCTTCTATACTTAGTATATACTTATTCTATGTCTATGACTAGTGTCAAGATTCCGACTTCAATTTCGGAATTCTTTCAAAAATTAGCATCAACTCCATACTTCGTTAGTTTCTGTACAATCATAATGAAAAATCACAATATCCAATGAAAGTTTAATTGAACCTATCTTATACCTTATTTCATTTGAAATTATAATTTTCACATAATGGCTTTACGAGCATTTTCTGAGATAACGAAGGGATTTGTGCAATGCAAAAATCAGTGAGCAAACCTTATAATAATCATTATTTTATTTTATACATTTCCTTACTGCTACAGGTTATGGCAGTCACAAATGATTTTAAATAAATATTCCGATTGGGCATTTGTTAATGAGCCATCCAAGAAAAAAATTACAGATATGCCTCCTATGGATCAACCTGTGCAAAATATACCCAAAGCAATTTATGCAACACTCAAGGAAGGGCATCAAAACACAAAAGTTACAGTGCTATCTAACGGATTAACTGTTGCATCAGAAAATAGATTTGGAGAATTTTGTACATTAGGAGGTAAATGATTCCAACAATTAAAAGATATAAAATTAACTGAGTACTATATTTCAGTTGTAATTGATTCTGGATCCCGTTATGAAGTAGCGTACCCAAGTGGAATATCACACTTTTTAGAAAAATTAGCATTTAATGTAAGTTCTTCAAATTTTTTCATATTAAATTTTCTGAACTCAATATATCTTTCTAGTCAACTGTAAATTGCCCTAATAAAGATGAAATGTTAAATGTCTTAGAGAAACATGGTGGTATTTGTGATAGTCAAGCTTCTCGGGATACTTTTATTTATGCAGCTTCAGCTTACTCATCTGCTTTAGATGAAGTAATCAAATTACTTGCAGAAGCTACCTTAAGGCCTCAAATCACTGAAGAAGAAGTAGATGGAGCTAGACAGGCAATTAATTTCGAATTAGAAACATTAAATATGAGACCTGAACAGGAAACTTTGTTGATGGATATGATACATGCTGTGAGAAAGCTTAAAACTGTTCCATCAAGAATTTTCTTAATAAAATTAGATTTTCAGGCTGCTTATGCTGACAATACCTTGGGATTACCTAAGCTGTGTCCTCAAAAAAATCTCAATGTTATCAACAGAGAACTTCTGTTTACTTATTTAAGTCAACATTATTTACCAAATAGAATGGTAGTAGCTGGTGTTGGTGTAGAACATGAGGTTTTGTGTGAAGCTGTTCAAAAATACTTTGTAGAGAAGAAGCCAATATGGGAGGTTGAAAGTGGTCTCTATAAATCTTCAAATTTAATTGGTATTGATGATAGCTTAGCCCAATATACTGGAGGAATGGTGACAGTGAGTTCACATGCTATTTGGCTTTATTGAACATTTTTTACTTAAGTTATGCCCAAGAGCATCTAAAAAATTTAATGAAAATTAATTTACTGTAAATTTTTGTCCACAGAAGTTGAATCTTACGTTAATTTGCCACAAAGATCTACAGTTCTTCAAATTAAATGCTCAAATATTTCTTCGGAAGTCATCAGCTTATTATTGGCCATTGCTTCGTAAAATCATCATTTTGTAATTTCATCTGGTAAAGTAGACCATATATATGGGCAATTATACCATAAGATGATTATAGTACCTAGAGGATACGGTCAAGGAGAAAAGTTCGAGTATTTTCATGAAATCTTTATATTATGATTTTTATTCCTCTTATTTATCTCTTCTTGCAAGGTCAAGTTTAGTAAAATTTCTAAATATATGATGCTTGGCAATGAGATTAAAAAATGTGGAAAATGAAAAAATTTTATTCTACCGATTATTATTTTTACAACAGGTGTTATTCTTTGGAATCTTCACAAAAATATTGAGATTTTGGGTCTAAAGAAAAATTTGTTTGAACAGTTACAGAAGATAACAGTCATCAAATCTTGTAATATTCTTCATAGGTTTCTTTCCGAAAAAAATAATGAGGTAGAGTCAAAGGTTTTCTCTTTAGTTTATATTTCTCAGAATTTCATTTCATATTTTTTATTTTGTATATATAAATGTTATATTATTAGCTGACAATTTTCTCATATTTATATTCAGAGCAGTATTCTATTCGATCATCACTTCACACAAAGAAAACTATCAATGAGTAACATTCAGTAACATTCAACTTGACTAAGGTCCGTACACTGGATTTTTCCAGGGAGGAAGCCTCTGACACTACTTGTTGGTACATTGATGTCATTGTCTGATGATGCTATAATTTGTATATATTGTATATATATATATCTGGTAGATTGATATATTCTCATAACATTTAACGCTATCCTAATATATTATGATTCCAGGATATGTTCTGATTATAGTCATTGCCTGACAATGATATTAATTACCGGGTTGTGGATTTATATTTTTTCATGAAATATAAATCCACCACCCCTTTATATTCATTGTAAAGATTGCTCCCTAAGGGGTTTGATAGGCGTTGAGAATTCTAATCTATTTATTTTCTCTGTGTGCTTGTGTTTAATGATTTCTAAAATTTCTGAGCAATCTATTTTCCAATAAGTATTATCTGAGTGTAAAATGTTGAATTTTGGATAATATTCTGAGGGATGGTTTTATGATTGTGGCACACTTTGTCCAAAATTTCACCTGCAAGCTCCATTTTTCTTGTGAAGGCTATAAGTTTTGTGAGTGATTGCTTAATAAGCTCAGTCATTTCTAGCTTGTTAGATCCAAGTTCCTCAAGCCGGATTCTGACCACAGCTGGGCAATTGCACATGATGTATTTTATTGATCCTATCTCCTCCTCGCCTGGTCTGCATGAAGGGGTGTCAATCAATCCTAATTTATTTAGGTGATTTCTGAAGTGACAGCGCCTCGTTAATATAGGAATTTGAACTCTCAGGTCTAGCCTGGACAGTTTGAGCTAAGCTTTGGCGGTCCAGTGATAGCTAGCCAAAAGTGTCGGAGACCTGCAGGCCTCAGCCAGTGCTCCTGTACTTTCAGGTCCAGCAGTTATTTTCCATCCTTGTGGTCTCCAGGGGAATTTCGAGCCTAGGCTCCAGTCAGGTGAATGCCAAGGCAGTTTCTCTGGTGGCCAATGAGTCCGCCTTTTATTGACCGAGTGGCCTGGGACACATCAGACGATACCTATTTCTTTCTCCCAGTCTAGTGAAGATTAAACAACATTCCTGGATATTAAGACCTGCAGTTGTCGGATGTCAATGCCTGCTGTGTAGGTAAACTATCCGTGTTGACTTTTATTGACCTACTTGTTATTGCCATCTTCATTAGTCAAATTAATATTTTGAAGGAATATTAGGATACAAGTTTTTAACATGAAAAACGCAAATTTTGCAATATTTGATATTATGATACCATCAATTCTATCCATTCCATTCATACAAGAAACAGTTTATCCGCCTTGGCAGGTTTAAAACTGTTATCCAAGCAGAAATATTCGCCGTTGAAATCCAACCTAACCTTCTGTTCACGAGGGGATTGACAACTAACTCAATAAAAAACATTAAGCATGGCCAAGTTGCACTGAAGGCATTGGCATCCGACAACTGCACATCGCTTATGGTGCAGGAATTGTCAGACTGGGAGAAACATGTTTCACCTGATATGGGTCTCGTTCCACTTGGACATGAAGGGGGCTGCCTTGGGATTCACAGAAACGGAGCTTGGAGTCGAAATTCTCCTGGAGACTATATGGATGACAAGTAACTGGTTGGACCTGAAGGTACAACTGGCGGAGCCTCGCAGGACTGACACATTATTGACTTTCCACTGAGAGGGTCAAGGCTTGGCTTAAACTCTCCAATTATAACCTGAGAGTTATAATTGATTGATAGTATTGAGGATTTATTTATTTTATGAAAATTCATTTCTAAAGTAAAACGAAATGAGAGACTTTTGTCACTTTTCTACAATTTATTCAATAATCACGAACGGTTTCGACCCTACGGTCATTTTCATTTTTCACTTGAAAATGACCGTAGGGTCGAAACCGGTCATGATTATTGAATAAATTGTGGAAAAGTGACGAAAGTGTCTCATTTCGTTTTACTATAGTTATAATGGAATTGATCGAGAGCCCCTCATGCAGACCATGCAAGGAGGTAGAATCAATAGATCATGTCATGTGTAAATGCCCGATTGGGAACAATCAGGTTTGAGGAACTCTGATCTCAGAAACTCTAGCTGACAGCTTATTAAGTTTTCACCTACAAAACTTCTAAGCTTTATAAGAAGAAAGGAGTTTGGAGGTGAAATTGAAGATAGATTGCACCACAATAGACCACTGCATTGACGGGGCTGCCAATCACCCCTGTGGCTGTTTCATACCAAACTTTAGGTCCAATCGGGTAATTTTGTTGAAGTTGGAATTGAAAGTCAGTAAATACTTTGTGATTACTAATTTAGTCGATGTAGTAGCCGTTTTTATTTTCTTTTGAAATTTAGGAGTTGGGTCTTTAGTGGTTATCTTTAATTTCCCGAATCTTAAAATTCCTCTATTTTCGAAAAATATTCAGTTTGTTTATTTCAATAACTGCGTTTCCATTATCTGATTTCGAGAATATTTCATCGATTTTTGGCGTATTATTTTAATTGACTTAATTATTTTAATATAGGAATTGGGGAGATCGAAAGTTTGAATGCTGTGGGGTGTTCTAATGAAGTATTGTTTATTTGAGTTTTAAGAATAGTTTTCATTTGATTCGATTCATTATTGGTCGAAATGAGATGTGTAATTAAAATGTATAAACTATTTTTCTTAGAGATTAATTTTTGGTTTTGAGAATTGAGAATCTGTCTAATTAGTGAATCTATCAGAAAATGTATGATCTGAAAATTTATTATATGAAGGTTTGGGAAACAGATTTAAATTTTAAGTGAATTCAGCTTTTGCTGTTGTAAAATTAATTCATCATGTATTAAATTTTTTCTTATGAGGATTCAGAATCTAACATGTCGATTCGTATAGTACAATAATTCTAAATGGATGTTCTTCAAATATATATTGTACTGGATTTTTATATCTTCCTTGAGTCATAAGTTGACCTACTTGGGTCTCCTCGGTGGCTGAACTATTGGTGTTATTTGCTTCAAACTATATAATTAGGTATTACTTTATTGTTCAGACAAATCATCTCTTAGATTATAATTACTACTTCAACCCAAAACTCGAAATGTTACATATAGATAATAGTTATACGAAAATAGATCGCTGGGAAATTTCAAAGTACTCAGGTAGTACCAAGGAACAATTAGAGTTGAAGCAATTTGTACAATAAAATTTTTTGATCTACCTAAGGATTTATAGTTAACAGCTAATTTTATAATTTTCATTTACATATTTTGTTTGTAAATCTAACCTTTATATCCTATGAAGAAGTTACAATGGAGTGAAACGCTTCACGATTCAACTAATTATGGCGTGGAGGTCGCACGACCTCTGCACAGAGTTATCTGGGTTCAATCCCCACAAAGTCGGTGTGATTTTTCGGATTCTGGGAATCGCTTGAGCGTCCATCTTTCGGAGGAGATGTAAAGCCGTCGGTCCTGTCTAACAAAGATATGTTGGACATTGAAGACACGGGAGCAAAATTCCAGGGCTAGTGGGGAGACAGAATTCCCCGGCGTGTCATTAGCCGAAAGGCAGAAACAGAGCACGTTAAAGGAAAAAATTACATAGGAAAAGTTGGAAAAAAATCGATACATATTTAAGCTGCAAGTTATCACCCTTTAATCATACACATACGTTTGATTTGCCTGATGAAATGAGAGAAACGTGATTTCATAAAGCAATGGCTGTGAGCAGTTTAAGGATAACTCTTCGTAGAAAAATTCTGGAATCTTCTTTTTATAAAACTTAAGGTTTCCTTGCCAATTGACATGAAAATTCGACCCGAAATGAGTGACTAGTGCTTTGTTCATTAAAGTCTGAAGTTGTCTGTTCCAAATAATTACCGAAAATTTATGGTTCTTTATCACAATTTCTTCCAAAAAAGTTTGTAAAATTAGCTTTCATCATTATTTTAGGAAGAATGCGACATTCCCCAATTTGCATCTGCTGGCTTACCTGTTTTATGTCATATTATGATTGGTTTGGAAGGATGTTCGCATCAAGATAAGGACTTTATTGCGATGTGTGTTTTGAATATGATGATGGGAGGAGGTGGATCCTTTAGTGCTGGCGGCCCGGGAAAAGGAATGTACACTCGTCTTTACACCAATGTACTTAATAGGTGCGTTTAAAGTTTTCAATCATGGAATATTTTACTCATTTGAATTTTTTATCCTTTAATTTCAAATATAATTAAAATTAAATCCAGAAAAATAAGTAAGTAAGTAGAAAGTTATAGATGTGGTTTAAATATTGGTTTCTGTACCTTAGTTTGAATGCCTTTGAAATTAAGACTATGCAGGTGTCCAAATTACTTGTTTTAGGAAATTTTCCCCACTTTAGAAAAGAAAGCGTAAAATTGGTCGTTTCTTGAGAAATTTGAAATAAATGAAACAGTTTTCCGATATGTTTTAACGTTTTCGAAATATCAACTGAAATTGACTTGCCAAATTTCGAAAAATTTCGTTACTCTTGTATTCGATTATTCTTCTGAAAAACATTAAAAGGCCACTTTTTCAAGGCGAATAAAATGCCGAAAAAATATTTACTCGAATAATTCGCGAGATATGACACAATTCAATACGAATGTGAAAGTTTGAAATATGAATATTTTATTGAATCAACTCCAAATATACCTAATATTCAACAATAGAATTAATTCTCTGATATAACTAGATTTCCTCTGTGGACATTTTCGAATGAGGAGCAATCTAAAGTAACTATCGAGGAGAAGATGAATGCAACAGAGGATGTTTCATTCTTTTCAAAATAATAATTATCTACCTATTCCTCATCTTCTCATATTGCTATTAAGCTTTGGAATTGAGGAAGAGGTATCCGAATATGGGAACGACGAGAATTATGAAATGATTTCTTATTTCATTTTAAGTGGACTCAATAGTGAATTTACTGGGATACCTGGAACGAGAACATAATGGCATTCACATTTTCAAAAATTTGAAACATTGATCACTTGAATCTTTCAAGAAGCCGACAGATAACGTATATAATAAGGAAATAAGGAAAGAAATTCAAACAAACATGATTGCAGTTGTCCAGAACCTTGAAACCTTGACATATCAATTTAAAACCCGCAATTAGAGAATATTGAAAACATATTAATGGTTCAGAAGCAAATACGATGAATATGTAATTTTTTTGGAACATATTGACCAATGAGATGGAAATAACAAGTGATGGTCTGTTCAACAGTAATGATAACCACCATAAGTCAAACCATATATCTTAAGAAAACCTGAATGCCTTTTGCTATATAAATAATTGGATTGAATTGGTTGAACAATATTTGGAAAATATTCGGCTTGCGGATTAAGGCACATAGTGGTATAAATAGGATAGCACGTCTGCTCATAATGGCACATCTGACCATTATTTGAATGAATTTTTTTGTATGTGTTTGTGAAAGATAAAAGTTTCATTAAGCGTCTGAAGAGTAAGAAGGATTTGTCACAAAGACTAACATGCCAAATTTTCAGCAATTCAACTAATGATACTAGGAATTCTGTCAAAAGAAAATGTATAATCTGAGGAATTAATCTATGAATCAAACTGAACACCTTTGAACTAGTTTTCTCCTACTTAGTTATTAAAATTTATATAATTCATTTTGTTCCTTCGATCTCTTTATTTGAAAATGAACACAGAAGGATATTGATATAGCTATAGAGAATTGTTTCTGAGGCTGAATATTAGACATCTGGAATTTTGAGGGGAAAAATTTTCTGATTCAAATATGAACCATTTAACATACCGAGTGGGGCAACTAAAACGAAAAAGACTCAATAACTGGTAAACTATTTGTTTCTGTACAAAAAACAGAAACAGGTAAATTTTTGTCTGAAGGGTGATTGTATTTTACATCAACCCCCTAAGCAGGGATGCACAAAACTCAATTTTTTGAATAGGAAAGATAGGTCGAGTAATACCTCATTAGAAAGCTCTTTTAATTCTCAACACAAATGTGTAACAATGTTTGAGTTTTGAGATATTTGGAAGAAGATAAAGGCTGGTTCGTCAAAAGGCGGGTTATTTTCAGTGAGTGCAAAATCTGTTGATTTCGAATGAACATTCATCGAAATACTGTTGCATTTGGGGAAAAATATCTTTAAGCAGTGATGCTTCCACTCAGATGAGGGTGTCAACCCCTCAAATCTTCGAATTGATCAGTTAGTCCAAGTTATAGCACATTGGATAGGTATTTAGAATTATCTGATTACAGTGAACGAATTTTCAAATTCGATTACATTTCAATGAGGATACAGGGTGGATCATGGAGAAATTCATACACAGTATAAGAGCCTCTTCACAAAGAAGCGATGATCGCTTCGTGTCATTGGTTGAATCGCAAAAAATGTTCCCCATGGGTGGACTCATGAAACGCAGACATGTGAAAATAACAACTAGGGTAATGGCCCGCACGTCTCACGACCGCATAAGCAACAGATCGTCTTAAGTGAAAAGCCTGAAGTAAAGTTCTCGTTATAGAAAAATATTCATCCGAAATCACATAGGTGTAATGCAGATTTCACAACACCAAATGCGGCAGTTTCTGTTTTTTTGCCAGATTGCTTGTATCTGATGAATGAAATTCGAATTAGTGTGTTTATCTAGATACTTTTCACACTCACGGGTTGCATCCATACCAGTATAATGTTTTATTCAATAGCTGAAAGAGTAGAAATTATTGAATTTTTTTCAGCAATAATACTTGTGCAAATAGGGCAGTCGCTATTTTCAATGAACGCCATGACGACAAACATGTAAGTGCCAAGTACATTTTGGAGTTAGTGGAAAAATTTAGAGAAACTGGTTCTGTTCAGAATAGGAAAAGATAGCATGTCCAAAGACCTATACGAAATGAGGAACTGGAAACTGCGTTGCTTGGGCAAGTAATTATTGATCCCACTCTGATTACTAGAAAATTGGTGTGAGTCGAAGAACTATTTGACGAGTTTTCAAACAATACAAATTCTATCCGTATAAAATGAAGATGGTCCAAGAATTGAATAAGGATGACTTCGACCGCAGAGTGCAATTATGTGAAATAATAAGTGAGCGAATCGCAAACAATCCCCACTTTCTCTACAATATTTGCTTCTCGAATGAATGCAATACCCGCGTGCGCGAGACAAGATTGATATCTCTAAAGTTAAATCCGAATTATCATAGTTAAATAAAGACAAATTGATTGAATTAATTATAAACAAGGGTGTTTCCGAAAAGATAACCGTGAGTGAAAACGTGCGAAAATTCCTAAAACTTCAGTTTGGTGATCAGGACGAGGAATTCCAAGATTATAGTGATAGCATTGAGAACGAAACTCACCGTTTGAAATTTTCTCTCAAGATAGCGAATGTGGAAAAATCAACACTCAGTAGACCGGTGAGTGAATTAGAAAGAACCATTTCTAACCAGGAATTGATTATTAACTCATTGAAGAAAAATACGGAGATCTCACAATCCAAATATGTTAACGAGCCGAGTGTTGCCTGTTCTGACCAAGTTGCGCTAGTATCCGGAAATTTCATTCAGAAGTCGAATTTTACAGAGTGCCTTCTAAAGTATCTAAAAGTTCTACTGCAGCGAAACCTGCTCGAGGCGCAATGACCAAAGGCACAACAGCAGCCGTGCACACGAATAAAACAAAAATAGCAACTATTCAAGGTAGGTCCACAGCTCAAACTTTTGCTGGTGTTGTGAAACGGGCATGAATTCATGTCGTCCGAGTGCAGCTTGATACTGAACCGCAAACAATCAAGAGTTACCTGGAAAATAAATTTCCAGAGAATTCTTTTACAGTCGAGTTGTTGCCAAAACGAGAGGATGCCCTCCTTCAAGGTCAGCACGGAACTTGATATTTTGAATGACATCAACAAACCTGAAGTGTGGCCCGCAGGAGTAACCGTCAAACGGTACAGTTTTTTTCGTGGATCCGGACACACCCGTTAAAAGTGAATCTGCAATTCGAATTTTTAATCTCAATATTAGAACTCTGAGAAACAAAATAAATCAGTTTGAGGCATTGATGCTCTCCACGAACCACCCAGAGATCATTTGCTTAACCGAAACATTGTTGAGTGAGACAGAAGCTCTTAGTGTTTTCGGCTACACTGTTGCCGATTTTTACTCCAGAAAAGGTAGAGGCGGCGGAGTCCTTATTCTCATCCGCAACGACATAAATTTCGTTGGACTCAATCTGGAATTTTTCAACTTGACCGACCAACTCATTGAGATGGCAGCTGTAAAGATATCATACCACAACAAATATATGAACATTTTCTGTCTCTACCGTACTCCGGGAACAACCACCAATGTCTTCTTCGATTGTCTCGAATGTGTTATACAAAACTTTCCGGGTCTTAGTTTCTTCGCGGGTGATTATAATATAAACATGTAAGACCGAAATAACTGCGGAACAAAAGACTTGACTGACCTGTTTGAGGCGTACGGGTATCGGGGCTGTTTCGAGGGATACTCTGGGGTACATGGCGAAACAAAAACGCTGATCAACAATATTTTCAGCAGCATGGCCCCTGGCGATTTCCGATCACTTACACTCGATGATAACACACTATCGGACCATTGCGCCCAGCTTTTAACTATCAACTATCATTAAGAAGCGAATCCAAAACCAAATAAATTCGTTATGAAAAGGACATACTCGCAACAGAATATTCAACGCCATGTTCATTTAGTATCTAATGAGAGTTGGATGGACCAACAAGAGAACGTAAAGAATAAATTCTCATATCAATTTTTGGCCTGTTTGATAGATTGTTTGACAAGGCTTTTCCTCTGGAGAGCCACAATTTCAATGAGAAACGAAACACGAATAAACCATGGGTTGAAAAGGATATTATAGAGGAAGGTAAACTACTCAGAGAAATCTATAAAATTACTAAACATGACAACAATGTAGTTGAATTCTACAATGAACTCAAAAAGAAATATGGTGTGAAGATTGACGGAGCAAAAAAAAACTTACTGTAATAATCTCATTCTCAACTCGGAAGACAAAACGAGGACAGTGTGGCAGACAATTAACTCGAATACCGCAAAAACATTCAAGAAGGAAATCCCAGATGTGGTTCAAAGTCCGGACGGAATCTCTTATTCGAATTCGTCTGACAAGGCGAACGCGTTTAACGGATATTTCGTTGATTCACTCAAAACACTCGTCAACCAACATCAGTCAACAAAAACACCTGATGGCATCGAAAGGAATGAAAGTTCTATATACTTAGCGCCAGCTACATCAGAAGAGATATATAAAATACTCCAGTCTATACCCAACAAACGCTCAGCGGGATCCGACGGAATCCCTAGTTTTATTGTGAAGCATATTGCAAACTTCATAGTGAATCCCCTAACGCATTTAGTCAATTTGTCTTTCGATTACGGAAACTTTCCAAAAGAATTAAAAACCGCCTTAATAGTCCCGATATTTAAGAAGGGAAATCCCTCATGCATGGCGAACTATAGACCAGTAGCTCTCCTTTCAGTATTTTCCAGGGTGCTCGAAAAGTGTTTCCTGAGCAGACTCACCTGTTTTCTCGACAAATTTCTACTTCTTTGTGAAAATCAGTTCGGATTCAGGGTCCGTAAATCGACGCAAGACGCAATTCTTCGTCTACAATGTTCTGAGCAATTTTGAGGAAAAAAGTCCTGTTTGGGTATATACTTCGATTTGAGCCGACAGAATAGATTTCACTCGTCTCCTTCGAAAGTTGGAGCTCTATGGTGTTCGCGGTGTTGCTCTGAGCTGGGTAAATCATATCTCCTCGATATATCACAAATGGTACAATTGAACACTAATGGCCAGACGACTTTGTCAGATAGGGTAACGCAGGGCTCTAGAGTACCGCAGGGCAGCACGTTAGGTCCAATGCTTTTTGTCGTATGTATAACGATCTGATTGATTTCCTTGATGATTGCCGCTCAAGGACACTTTTATATGCTGATGACACTTCCGTATTTGTATCTGATGAAGACCCTAATGTGACGGAGGTCCAAGCTAATAGGTGCTCCGATAAAATGTCTTATTGATTCAAAAATAACGACCTAGCTCTCAATGAGAACAAGACTGACATGATTGTTTTTCTCCAACTGGAGTCGAGCCCCAACTATTCGTTCTGGCAATAACACTGTTGAACCCTCATCGTCTGTTAAGTTCTTAGGAGTTACAATAGATAGTCATTTGTCATGGAAAGACCATATCTCGCAACTTTGTAACTCGCTAGCGCAAAAGAACTTTGCTTTATATCATTTGAGAAAGTGTGTCGATCTCCATGTTTTGAAGACTTTCTATCTTTCTACTGTTCAGAGCACTCTTAACTATGGGATCATGTGTTGGGGAAACAGCACAGATGTGGTTTTTAAAATGCAAAAAAGAATCATAAGATCTATATTCGGTTTGTCCAGACTCACATCTTGCCGTCCATTCTTCAAAAGCAACTTTTTGACGCTGCCTTCTTTGTATCTATATATATATAATTGTCGGATTGGGACATTTTTCTTACTGGGAAATCTGACGGGAGAAATGTATCTCCAAGTACTTAAAGAACTAATCAATCCGGCCATAACTGAAATTTTGGAAAATTATTCTAGTTATTGAGAAGAGGATGTTGTGTTTCAGCAGGATGGTGCCCCCCGCATTTTGCACTTCCTGTTCAACAATATCTAAATCGAGAATTTCCTGATCGATGGATCGGAAGAAGAGGCCCTACAGAATGGCCCCCACGTTCTTCCGACTTGTCACAATTGTTTTTTTTTGGGGGCCACTTAAAGAGTTAAATTTATAAATCTGATCCAACAGATTTGGTGGATTTACGACAACGCATTGTAGTCGAGTGTAATCGTATAACCCCTGAAATGCTACGTAATGTAATGGGAACGTTTCGAAACAAAATCTGTATTTGTGTTTGGAAGTTGGCGACGAACATTTGTTCGATCGATTCCGAGTTGACCTATAAAATGTATCAGGTATAATAAATTCAATTTTTTTTTCAATATTCAATTTTTCCCTACTCACCAACATGTAGGTAATTCTATGAATAACTCTATTATTTGAAAACCAAACAAACGTGTTCTGAATCTCCAACCAAAATTAGCAGACCTCGCTAACATTGTATCGCTCTCTATTAATTCATCCTGTATCTTCATCACAATGCAGATGAAGCAAAAATTTTGTCTACAATATTCTAGAAATTCTAAAACCTTTCTAATGGGTTATTACTCAAACTGACTGATCAATTCCAAGATTTGAGGGGTTGACACCCTCATCTGAGGGGATGTAGTGGAAGCACCATTGCTTAAAGATATTTTTCCTCAAAATACAACAGTATTTCGGTGAATGTTCATTTGAAATCGACAGATTTTGCAATCACTGAAAATAACTCGTCTTTTGACGAACCAGCTGTGTCTTCTTCCGAATATGTCAAAACTCAAAAATTGTTACACATTTGTGTTGAGAATCAAAAGAGCTCAATTTTTATCATACTACTTGCTTTCATTCTGAAGAAACTTTCATACAGTGGAAGATATAATATACTTTTCAATATTATGAAAGTCTTAACTTTTAATCTATTTTAAAATTTTTAATATTATAAACAAAAGAATTTAGTAGCACCTTGATACATTTACCTTATGAGCTGACGGGTATCGACTAATTTTTCGGTTCTATTTATTACTGAATGAATGGATACTTATATAATCCAATTTTATTATTTTCTATTGATCTGTAGCAAGGAAGCCTTAGGTATATTATTATTATCATTTCCATTGATTGAGGTTAGCATTGAACTTGTGCATATATATATATATATATATATATATATATATATATATATATATATATATATATATATATATATATATTGTTTTGAGAATTATTTTGAGGTTTTAGAATGTTTTTTGTCTTTCTGTTCCAGATATCACTGGATGTACAGTGCAACAGCATATAATCATGCATATGCTGATAGTGGTTTGTTTTGTATTCATGCCAGTGCACCTCCGACACATTTAAGGGAAATGGTTGAGGTTATTGTCAGAGAACTGGTTAATATGGCTGGACAAATCGGAGACCAGGAATTGAGGGTAAGATAAACTAGTGAGTAGATAGATGATTTATGTGGTGAACAACTGAACAGTTTAATTTTAATGATATTGAATATTTGATGCAGAGGGCAAAGACTCAACTTCAGTCAATGTTATTGATGAATTTGGAATCTAGACCAGTTATATTTGAAGACATTGGAAGGCAGGTGTTAGCTATTGGACATAGAAAGAGACCTGAATATTTCATTGATGAAATAGGTGAGTTGATCTCCCTACTCATAATACTCATAGTACAATCACAGTACTTGGAAACCATCTATTTATTGGTATTACCGACGTTGTTGATAAGATGTGATCCAGTATTTCTTCACTTCACAAGTACTGTGTTTTAAGGAATTTTACTTAATAATTGCGATTCGTAACGCGTTTCACTACACCGTAGCTTCTTCAGACGAATAATATATATTCGTCTGAAGAAGCTACGGTGTAGTGAAACGCGTTACGAATCGCAATTATTAAGTAAAATTCCTTAAAACACAGTACTTGTTTTTTATTATTGATAATGGAATTTTACCAAGTAAAAGCCTGCCAAATTCAAATTTCTTCACTTGGCAAATTCTCTTATTATTCATCTTTATTCCTAACTCTGTTGTGTTTATGCTTGCTTTAGTTATATACATTATATCTTTTTTTCATTTTATCCATTATGCTTCACTTTCTATGCTTCAAAGAGTCAATACAATCAAAAGGTGGGAGGGTGGATTTGAGATAGTGAACTCAAGAACCAAGTAATAAATCGTGATAAGCTGGTGAATGTAGAGAAAGGGGATACTATGGCTGAGCAAAAAAACAATCAGGAAATCTTACAATTCCTAGATATATTTTCATCGCAAAGGAAAATACTTGAAGTGTGAACATGTTTGAAATGGTTAATTTGTACTCAACATGAAATGCATATGAGACAGTTACGAAAATTTCGATATTTTCCTTTCTTGGATATGTCACTGTAGAATGATAGTCATTTACAATCAATTCAGAAAATATTTCTCAAAACAATGGAAGCTGGTAAACTGTTCTCTTATTTTTCCCCCTATTTTCAGTTTTCCAGTTTGAATAATTCAATTTATATGAGTGATACTCTTTTTACATATTATTCTTTATGTTTCTGTTTGATTATTTGATTTGGACTGTTTCCTTTTGAAGTTTTTACTGTTTCAGAAAAAATTACTAAAGATGACATAATTGCTGTAGCTAGAAGGCTACTATCTTCCCAACCTGCAGTTGCAGCAAGAGGGGATTTGAGAAAATTGCCATCACTTGAGTATATACAAGCAGGCTTGATTGACAGTGAAGGAAAAATGCCAGGAAGAAGACTTTCGCTGTTTAGATAAATACTCTGGACTTACATTTTTTCATTCTTCAAGTTTGCTTGTGTCAAAAGTTGGAATAGCTTGATATTGAAAAGTCTGTTTCACAAATATTGTACATAATTTTTTTCGAGTAAGACGTATTTTGGAGAATTTTGTATCATTTTTCTCATTTATTGGAGTATGAAACCATTTCAGGCTGTAAAGGTAATTGTTTTTTAATTACTGTAAAATTACACTACTTTGGATTCTGAAATTATTGTATTTGGCCTTGCAGTAGTCAAACCTACTCTTTTGTTATTTTGAAAATTTTTACTTCATCAGTGGCTTTCAACAATAGCTATAGAATTCCATATCAAAACTTTATTCGAGGAGCAATATTCAACTATCTGTACATTGTTACATATACTTGATGGAGCTGGTACTCTGATCTACTCATCATGATTATCGTCAACCAGGGCCTCAATAACAGTGGTTCAATTCAATCAAAAGTCATGAAAAGGAACAAAATACTGCAGTTTCGTTCCCATTAGAACTCATCAGTGTTTGCATACCAATTCATAATATGCAGCGAAATTGCAAATAAACACTGCTTCCATTATGTGAGAGACCATATCTTATATACAAACGCGTGGCACACCGTACGAATCTCAACAGAAGACATGTCAGAGGTCATCTGAGTAACGATGAAAACAATACGTAGAGTATATCAAGTACCGATCTAATTCGACTATTTACCACATCGCTTCTAATTGTGATGTGATAAAAAGCAATACTTGTGCGTATTTTATGCAATGCCTTTTATCCGATTGTGATCACTTCGTTACCTCCCCGCTTGCGCTTACACTAAGATTAAAGACATGGTATTTAATTCATTTACAATAGGTGGCGTTTGTGTCGTACCTGCAATTTCTATTCGAAAAATCGTTGATGGAGTGCCAGATATGGATTAGTGTTATCTTGTGTGTTAATTATTTCATTCAATTTTTACTTCATTCTTTTTTCAAAGAATAGTTATCCACTCACGATATTGTCATCCATTTCACAATATTATAGTTATGGAAACCAAACTCAAAGAGCAAGAAAATTTTTCCTTATCGTTCTTGGCGTATGTCTTCCAACGTACCACGTGCAAATAGGCGAAGCTACTAAAATAAACGAGGAAGGAGATGTGAGCAATGAGACATCATTTACGAATTGCACATTTACATTCATCAGGATCTCAAAATCAATATGGCACAAGAAAAAACCAAGAATGTTGTCTAACCTAAAGTACTTGAATAATAAAGTCAACAAAATGAAATGGATATTGGTATTTCCCCTTTATTATATTCTTCAATTTCAATAAACATATATCCATTTTTATTGTCAAGTAAATGAATATCATTCATTAACGAAGGAAAGACTACGAATTTTCAAACGATATTTCTGCATTTATTCTGCGGGGTGAAATATGTAAACGCCAGTGACACCATTACTAAACGACCCCTAGAAGCAGCTGTATTCACAGCTTGCATAGAGTTTAAGGTTTGTAAGTGGATATTCGAAATCCAAATTTTCATAAATTAAATACGATTCTATCAAAAAAAAAGGAATAAACGTCACAAAAACGAAAACTTATTAAATTCAGTTAAGTTTTTAATTAATTTATGTTTCAAAATAAAAATCCGAGGTGTTTATGCATTGCTCACTTGAGTGAATCGCAAGGTGTTCATGTAACAAAATTAACTTTTAATGGTTAAGCCCAGAGAAAAATGAGCAATGAGACTCTTATTCAATAATTGTCACTGAAATCTTGGAAGAAAAGTCAATGAAGTATAGCTCCAGATATTCAATTACTTAAATTATGGTACACAATGTCACCAATGTGAAATAGTTCCAAAACGTTCTTGTTTTTACTGCTGCATATGGGGAAAACCTCTATTTCAGCTTCGGATGTGGATTGCTGGACTCCAGATAGTTATATCATCTCAACCTCTGAGCTCCACCTACAAGTCTCTACCTAGAAATCTCTGTTTATGAGTCTCCTCTTAGGACCTATATTTTTGATATAGGTCACTACACAGTATACAAGATGAAAATATATAGAGAATTTTAATATAAGTGAATTATTTCAACTACAAGAGGATTATCAAGTTCAACTAATTAGCTTGAAGGTCTGCGGCAGAAAAGAAAACAGAAAGATTCTGAAGCGGAACTAAGCTGGTAGGAGATATCATCTGATAGCTGGATTATGCGCATCAGACTGTTAACCGGTGGCGTGACACAGATAGAGGGTTGGCTGGAATCAGGTGTTTTAATTCAAATTGTTGTGACGTGATTTTAGCACGTTACACCATCCCTTCCTCACGGGAAAAGTTTCGATGAAATCAAAATTTTTTTTTCTGCCTTCCAGCATAATTCAATCAGCCACGAAAAGAGAACCTTGAAAATTTAAAGAGATGAAAATATGAGAAGTGAATATCAAACGACAAAAAGATTATGATAGATAAGGAAAGTGAAAATTCAGAAAAATGGAAGCCAAATGAAATCAAAGTTGAAAACGCGGCAAGCTTTGTTTTACGAACCAAAGCCTGACCCCTCTTCATCAGAATGAAGCTAAGTTAAAGGAAATTTACCAGAAATTTAGAAAACTTAATAGGAAAGAGAATTATTTTGAATTTAAAAGAAACATATATTAGTACCCAGCGTTAGGCGAATTTAAGTTAAGAGATAATGTATAGAGATGAAATTGCGGCAAGCTCTATTTTGCGCCGGAGCCTGACCCACCTTCATCAGAATGAAGCTAAGTTAAAGAGAATTTACCAGAAAATTAGAAAAGTTAATAGAAAAGATGATTATTTCAAAAATTTAAAAGAAGCATATATTAGTACTTAGCGTTAGGGACACAAACACACTGAAACGCATCAAGGATCCGCAGATCCTACCGCAAATTGAATCTAAACTTGCCGGGTCTCTACCTTCCAGTAGAGACGAAACGGAAATGGGTTAATGAAAGACAATTTTTGGTTTTGGTTACTATCACCACCACTACTACTACCACTACCACTACCCTCTCCAACTAAAAAATAAGGCATGTACAAATACATCCTGCCTTTTCAGGACCGGAGGGTACAAAATAAAGAAAAAGTTTCGAGCCAGCGGAGAGAACCAACTACGAAACTGCGGCAAGGTCACAGTTTACAAAAAAAAAGAGTCATGTGTCAAGGGTCCCCCTCTTCCCCATGGGTAGAAGAGGTCACATCCTTGTGATGTTTGGATCCTTTTGATTTTGGTCTATCTCAGTGCACGGCGAAAGAAAACATCCTCTCCACCTGTTTCATCGCTGATGTTATGCGACTAGTCAGGCATTGCGCGTAAAAGTGATAGAAAAGAGGTGCTACTCATGCTTCGTGTACCTGACAGATGGAGAGAACACTTGCTGTGAGATCAGCCCACAACACTCTAAGACAGCACAAAATCAACTCTAGCCAAAATCTGTAAAAAAAAATCTACATTAGAGAATGCTAAGATAGAAAATGGTAGTTTTGTCTTGATCAGCTGAAATGCAGAACAATACATCGAAGATAGAAGGTAAAAGAATCTCAAGTCTCCTGAGAGGTGAAAAGAAACGAAAGGCGTTATTCTGTAGAACAGCTAGACCAGGCAAAATCGAGAGTCACAATCGGTAAGTAATCCACACAATACGTTGTTATTGAGTTCCGTGTTCACATTGTAAGAAATTGAACAGAACATGTTCACCTAATATCTGAAGGAATATGGGACTGTGCAGTGTTGGCACAAAAACTCAACAACTTACCTAGGAGGATGTCGAAATCGGCAAGAAAAGAACTTGAGATACTAAGACAGGTCTTGTCTCAAGAACTATAAGATAATGAAGATAAACTGAAACAAGTTTATCTCAGTATGCTCAAGTAGAAATTTACAGTCAAGATCGGTAATGAGAGAGAATATTTGAGATACCAAGATAGGTCTTATTTTCAGGAACGATAAGATGAGGAATAAAAACTGAAAGAACTCTATCTTGGTAAACAAAAGTCAATTCACAATGATGAAAATGTGGCATTATCATAGCAGGAGTGAAGCTCCTGGCCTGACATTAAATCGTTACCCTTTAAGGCAAAAAACACACTATCAACTCAAGTTATATCATCAGAGTCACAGACATCAATAATTACAGTACGAAAAGATAATTTGGGCGCCATGCAAGCATAAAACTTACAAGAGAAAAAAATTATGTAACTCGAAATATACATGTAAGGTGAATCTAACATTTATGTACTATTGTTCTGCTATTATTTAAGATAAGATGAATTCACATTCATCTTATCACAACTGCTGAGGTAATATTTGAACATGACTTATATACCAGCAACGCGGTTACTATACAGAAAATAAAGATTTAGATTAACTCCATATATGTACCTACTGTTCCGGCTAAATTTCATATTTTGTTCTGTTACCCCAAGTTGCAATATTGACAAAATAAATTCCTGTGCACTAGGTATAGAGGGATAAGGTAAGATAAAGATAAGGTAGATGTTAAGCACTTTGCTACACCTACTGAAGATAAGATAAGAGAAACATAGCAATTTGTACATCAGGTATTGATAGATTCAACCTACATGAAAAGATATGTTAATAAGATAGCAGATATTCAAGTTATAAAAAAAATTGAGGAACGGTAAGAAAACTTAGAAAGATCAAAGATAAAGAAATTTAAGAAAAAATGAAGATACGAAAACTTATTGATGACTAGACTCTTCCGAGGTACTTTCAGTATCCCTCTCATTTCCAGATACATTATCAGAAACATCCAACTTTATATCCCTCACATGAAAATTTACCAAATCGTTTCCATCGAGATCCTTCAACTGATAAACTAGCGGAGAGAGAAATTTTTTCACTACACATGGCACAAACTTTGGGGCAAATTTCGAGGCAAAATTATCAACTGCTTTTGACTGAACAAAATTTCGTTTCCAGACTCGGTCAAAAACATAAAATTTAACGTCCCTTCTACGAAGGTTATATTTCTTTAAATTCATTATACGAATGATATAAACGTTTTTGAACATCAGAATAAATCCTTGGCAGATTTTGCTTTACGTTTTCATTCAAAACTCTATCAGTTATTTCAATTTTGTTATTAGCATTGTCTGAAATCTTACCAAAGAAAGATCCATCAGTTGCTACATTCCTATAAAATGTAAGGAAAGAGGGCGAAATTTGAGTAACTTCATGGTTTGCTAACCTTATAACCTGTGCAATTTTGTGAATGATCTAGTCCCAATTCTTGTGGTTTCCTTGTATATATGATCGTAACCAGTGGTGACAGTGCGGTTCACTCTTTCAGTTGGGTTAATCTGCGGGAAATCTCTGGCATTATACCAGATCTTTTGGACATTATAATGTTTCATCAGTTCTTTGAATTCTTTGGAATAAAACTGGTGTCCATTATCTACAATAATAATCTGAGGAACGCCAAAAAGGAGGAAAACTTGACTCTATAAATTTAACTATGCTGCAGGATGTAGCTCGGGACATTGAATGAACTATGCCAAATTTGTTAACCAATCCACAACTGTAAAAGATATTGATTCCCAATTTTTGATCTAGGATATGGTCCTAATAAGACTGTAGATATAAGTTGAAAAGGAAAATTGATTTTTCGGTATTGTCCCATTAAACCTGCTTGTGAAAGATTACTAGATTTACTAACAGCACAAATTTTACATTTCCTAACATAGCTAAGGATAGACTGTCGCATTTTTGGCCAGTAATAAATTTCAGAGATTCTAGATAAAGTTTTGAAGTAGCCAAAATGACCTGCAGTATCGTCATCATGGAACATTTCCATAACTTCTAATCGGTGAGTGGTGAGAACAACAATTTTCCAATCAGAAAAGTCATCAGTTAGTCGTGATTTTGGGGTTACATGTTTATATAGAGGGATACAAATCTGGATTTCTACTGACTTTATCACATAAATTATTGTACCATCTGGCTTGAGAGAAGATAAATCGAGAAGTGATACTTGTCCATTTTCGTTAAGACTTGACATTCTAGAGAGAGAATCAGCGACATCATTTTCACGATATTAAAGTTAAAGCAAGAGAGTTTTACAATTCATCTTGATATTCGAGGCGAAGGATTTTCATATTGTTCAGCCAGATTAAAGAGGAATGGTCAGTTATAATGGTGAACTTTGTCCCTTCGATGTAACACCTGAATTTATCTATGGCATATAAGACAGCCAAGAGCTCACGCTCTGTTGTAGTATATTTACGTTGACAAAGATTTAAGGTTTTACTACAATATGCTTCAGGGTGTTCAAGACCATCTTCTTCTTGAAAGAGAATTGCGCCTACTCCAGTATCAGAAGCATCGCACATAACTGATAGGTTGTCCTTTCTTTCTATCTTTAAGGAGATCAGAAATTGTAAAAATCTTTGACTCATCCACGATAATATCCAACTAATCCAATCAAACGTCTTATTTGAGTGGTATTATTTGGTACAGGGTATTCTAAGATAGAGGATATTTTTTCTGGGTCTGTACGTAAACCTTTATCATCCACGACGAATCCCAAAAATTTTACACAAAGAGGTAAGCTCAGGAATTATTGAGATATCTGGAAGAACTAAAGCCTTTACATAATCAGGTAATAAATTGTTGCGGATGATATCAACAATTTCCTGTTGAGGTATTGAACGTGTTAACCGATTGAATTGAGCCTCCATCGTAGATATAAATATAGTGGCTTGTTCCCTCTGATCTTGTTTCCTTGACTTGATTTCGTCCAATGAATTCCTACCATAAAAATGATTGTTTCAATGAAATAACTAATTCATCCCAATTAGAAAAACTATTTTTGAGGTAGTTGTGCCAACAGGTCCAAGCATATGATTCGAACAGATTACTAGCAGATTCGAATAAATCAGATTCAGAGCAGCCCCTGGATATTCTGAGTAAATCAATAAAGTTCTGAGAAAGCAATCAGAGAACCTCGTCCTGAAAAATGTTTAATACCCCATTTGTAAACAGGGATTTTCTTGACATAAGGTAAGTTAGAAGGAACTGAACCTGAAGCAATTGGCGTAGAATGAGGTGGATTATTTCTAGTATTACTAATTTCTACTATTTCAGCCAATTCTGCTTCTAATGTTATTAACTGGGAACGCAAATTTCTCTGAGTCGTTCCTTCTTCATCATTTCCATCAGTGACTTTCATTCGAAAAATTCTACTAGAGATATGCATCAATCGAGAAGCTATCTTAAGATAAAATGAAATCTTGAAATTTAGAAATCGATTCTGTTATTTGAGCAATTGACTCTACAATATCAATACAATGTTGCTCAAAAGGAATATTGACTTTAATTTCACTGAAACTGCGGTTTGTTGATTCTTCAGCTAACAAACCTCTCAATATTTTCCATTTTGCATCTACCGTTGCTGGGGGATCAACAGCACGACTAGAGATTTAATAATTTAGTTCTTCTCTTTTAAGAGGATTTGAATTCATTTTGATTGCCATAATTTCAGTATATTAAAATAAAGGTAAAAATTTAGAAGAGTTTTGAGGAAAGTTGAAATAGTAGTTGATATTTACCTATTTTCAAGAAATAAAGATAGAGATAAAAAGAGAAATAAGATAAATATTTCAACTCGATAGGTAGATATAGTTTCCAAGAAAAAATTACCAACAAAAGTATCATGAACAAGTAGCATTTGTTTTTGACGATTTTATTTATTTCTTCCAAGTTCAGAGACAAATATTGAATTGAAGGCTGCAGTTCGGCTTGACCTACAAAACAAGTACTAGGATAAATGAAATTCGAGGCCGTGTAACAAAATTAATTTTTACTGGTTAAGCCCAGAGATAAATGGGCAATGAGACTCTTATTCAATAATGGTCACTGAAATCTTGGAAGAAAAGTCAATGAAATTATGGTACACAATGTCACAAATGCTTCTTTATATATATATATATATATATATATATATATATATATATATATATATATATATATATATATATATATATATATATAGAGAGAGAGAGAGAAAATTTTATTATAATTTAATTGTTTCAACTACAATTCACGAGGATTTTCAAGTGCAACTAATTAGCTTGAAGGTCTACGGCAGAAAAGAATACAGAACGAAAATTCAGAAGCGAAGCTTATCTGGTAGGAGATATCATCTGATAGCCGGATTATGCGCATCAGACTGTTATTCAGTGGCCTGACACAGATAGAGGGGTTGACTGGAATCAGGTGTTTTAATTCAAATTGTTGTGACGTGATTTTAGCACATTACATTCACTACCGGGAAAGTCAGACAAGCACTAGTGCTGAGGGATATCTGTAAAATCGTGAGGCTAAATGGAAAATAAGGGAAAAAGTATATTTTCAACTATTCGTATACCAAAATTTGTCAGTAATAATTAGTTTTCCAATGGGGGTGATCTGATTAATTGATGCACTAGCCTAGCACTTAATCCAGGTGTCCCTTTTCCAGGTTTGGAACGACCTATATTATAACATGGTTTATAGTCTTAACTTTATCAGATTACTCTTATTTATTTCGTTTTTATCTGTTATTATATATCAAGTAGTAAAAATCAACTATACATTATTTACAAAATAAAATTTTAGATGTCAGTAGAATTGAAAAATGGCCAGAAAATCAAGCAAGTGGCTCTAATATATATGGTAGGAGAATTTCTGAAAATTATATGGAGAAGAACATTTTTGGGATATTAACAGTGGAATTGAATTTTTATTAGTGTATACTTTAGGTAAGAGTCGAAATTCGTACCAAACACACGGATCGCTGTAGTAGTCTTGACAATATCCAAAAGAAAACACATGATTCATTCTATAATCAGCATATGAAAAATGTCATTGCTAATGCAACTAATAGGTATGTTTAGTAGTTTTCGACATCTGCTAACGTGGTGAACTGCATTTGCCTACAAAAATAAAAACGCAAGGTTTATACATGCTTTATTTCACGGTACGAATTGGGTTCTTTGATTCACGAATAGAAAGGTATGAAGAAAGCAGTCAGCAGTGTTCTGATAATAACATGTTTGAAAACGTACCGATAAGGTCTAAATGTCGGATTTTATCGTGAGTAAAAAATAATCAAATACATAAAATTAAATATTTATGAATAATTTTGGCAGATATTCACTATGTAACAGATACAGATGGTAAATGAACTTTCTTTTATCATGTTCGAATAATACAAACGTTCAGAGGTTAGGATACCTGGATATATTTGAAGTTCAGGAATAATTCAGAATGAGGAATAAAAGATGGATCATAATTGCGAAAAGACTGGGTATTCCAAGATGAAATTTTTGATACGATATTATCTATCATCTGAATGAACACTTAATACTTTAGTAATTGAATATCAAACAGTTATAATCCTTAAATTATTCTAATTTTTAATTATTATACATGTTTGAGAATTATTTCAACCATTACAACCATCTTTGGAGATACAAGAGCAATATTCAATTGTAACATCCCCAGGATAGGTCCTTGTCGTGCACACTGTATCTTCTCTTTGTACTCCTATTGCATCTTGAACTCCACAAGAACGTATGTACTGCCATTTTCCATCGACTGAAACATCACACAATCTCATAAAATATTTGAATTGAGAGCTCACTTATAAATTTATGGGAATATCTGATATAAAAATGTACCCACAAATGTTAGATATAAAATCTAGAAACAATGTTTGATTTCCACTTGTTATTGATTATTTGCACTTTCATCGTTGACATGAATGAAAAAGTTTCAAAGCATATGAATATCTAAGAAAGAAAGTAAAGGAAGTTGAACAATCATTGAAACTGGGCTAGTTCTTCACTTACCCCACGAGATACTGAATCATCAAGGTTGGGAGATTACGGTGGTAGTGTTAAATGACAAGATTTTCGGAAAGATTATATTTATTGCTTCTTAAAAAAATTCGAATTTAAAACGAGGATATAGGGAAATTTGCTTTTAATCAATCAAAATCTACTCCTGCCGATCAATTTTTGTATTCATTAGGAAGCTCTTCTTGTTAACCATCGTGACTAGTTGAAATAAAACAGTATAGTTTTTAACTTCATTGACTGTAATTTCTCTGAGATCGTTGATCAATAGATGCAGTTGGAGGTACAGAGAGATGTTATTTTATACATGAAAGTTATTTTTAGTTATTTAGTTTCTGATGATTTGATATTATTCTTGATTTAGAGGTAATTTTTGTCACTTATACCAATTATTTTTAATATTTCATAAAAATTTTCGAAAACTAGAATGAATTGATTTTATTACCTCTTTGTTTGATTTTTGTACACATTGAAGGTCTAGGGTCGGATGTACCGTCGAATCTTCGTCGATGACAATTCATTAATTGGAATGTCGAGTTATTGAAAGGATCTGCACATTCTGGATCTGCTTCTGAACAGCATACCCAACATTTTAGGGAGGAACCTGAAAATATTGGTTGTTTCATTCTCAACAATTTTGTACTCTTCAATTTATTAATATATTGGATATTGAAATGATTTTGAGAACCATGTATCTCTTATAAATAATAACAGTCATAACCAGGGTCTATTCAAGGCACTTAGGTGAACAGTTGACCCAGGACCTGATAAATCTAGGCAAATTACGTTTCCCTTGATATTTTCCTGGTATTTCCAATGCATTTTAAAGTAATTAATGAAGATTCACTTATATAGGTTTCTTTGTCAAGGGACAGAACAGGTTTATAGTTCAGGGGCCGAATAGAGCTCTTTTGTTCCTGGGTCCGATATTTCATGAATATGCCCTGTTTATAATTGCTCATTTGATCTTATTTCTGCTCTATTGCTATGTAAGTTTATTATTACGTTAAATAAAACTTTCTCAACTCTTCTAAGTTAATTGCAAGATATTTTCTGGAAAAAATGATTGTTTGAGTAACATTTATTAGCACCTACATCACTTTGGAAGATAAATGACAAAGAAATGATAATTCAGATTTTTTTTCTATTCGTTCATGACTTTTGCGAACCCCATGAAAATTAAATAACAAAGACAATGTTATGTCAGTACCTATATAAAGACACAATATGTGCCTTTCAAGCCCTTCCTACATACTAGAGAATAGCCTCCAATTTAATGTATAATTGACCTACAGACAAATTAACTTTGCTCGAAAGTACCATTTGAAGCAGATTTTTCCCTAGTTTTCTTCATACTTGCCAATATTTACTATTTATAGAGACAAAAAATAGTGTCATTGGCCAGCCATAAAGAATGCCCTGCTTTGATTCACTTTTGCAATTGACTAGCATCGTTTGTAAGTATGTAGCCATCCTTCCTTAGTTTAATTCCACATCATCAAACCTTTTGAAAAATTGGTTCACATCTCTCATTTCTAGATGTAGCTGATCTATTCTATGATATTGAGAATACCAAGAATAGTGAAAAATCTTTTTGAAAAAGTCGGAAAACTCCCAAAAATAAAAACTAACCATTTAAATAGAGGATACTTCAATATTTATCCACAAGGTAGTGAAATGAAGATCTCGGCTTTTTCGAGTTCTCGTCAAGTGGACTTTAGTATACCGTAATACAATATTCATGATAATAAATGTGAATAATACATTCATGAACAATTGAAGTTGTACAATGAAAGCTTTCCACCATTTTTTTTATATTTACTCAGAACATGATTCATCATAACATACCTTGTTGAATAAAAACTAGAAGCACTAATAATGCCAGAGAAGCGAGACGCAACAGATTCTTCAACATCTTAATTCTTTATGAGACATTGAACCAGTTAGCGGAAGTTGAATGGAAAATAGAGTTTATTTATATCAATTATCATTCACATAGAAGTAAACATTGATAACTTTTCAGAGTTCTGCAGTATTCTACTAAATAACATAAACTCAAACAGATAAACAGTTCAATCAGTTTCAAACCGGAAATACATGCCTCATCCTTTTTCTGCAAGAAAGAAGTATGGGATGATAATAATTGAGAAATCTTTATCAGAAGATCGGTATCAAACGATAAACATCAAACTATAGCCATAAATCAAAAACATTCTTGGAACTGAAAAATAATGTATCATTTTTTGGAAAAATATGATTCAAATACTTTAGGTAGAAGGAGTGTTGTACCTTGGGACGCATGTAGCATTAGTAATAAAAACAGAGTTGAATCATCACAAATAAAAAAATAGAATATTCATACACGATATATGTATATATACGATTATATGTACCTTGGCACAAAGTACGGTTGGTACCTTAGGACTGTTCAAAGATACATGGCAATATTTCTAAAACATACTATATTGTTTTCAAATCAAGAATGAATTTAAAAATATTCCGATTTCAGATTTTGCTGAATATTAATTGATTAAACATTTTCAACAAACATAATAATTGTTTTTGACTTGATTTTGACATTTCTACTGATAAATATCTAATAGATGCTTGTTGGGCGTTCTACGTGGCATTAATCTAACTATGATCGTAAGCATAAACGCCATGTTTATCATATGCAGAAATTTCCAAGGGTACATTTTAAACAGAATATGCTGAATGGGGTGACGGTAGGAAGTGCGACCAATTCATCAGGTTGGACTAACGGGGAAAATTTTCTTGAATATATGAAACATTTCAATGATAATGTTAAGAAGACAAGAGAGAATCCAGTATTGTCAGTGTTTGACAATCATGATTGCCATATATCTATTGCCATTATAGATCTGGCCAAGTTTCACGGTTATAATATTGCTAACATTCCCTCCCCAATCATTTCACCAATAACAACCGTAACGTATTCGGCCCCTAGGAAAGCTATTATAACCAAGCGATGAACGAATGGATGTTACGAAATCCTGAAAAACCAATAACATTATATAAAGCCGGCGAAATAGTTGGAAAAGCCGACTGCTTTATCTCCACCAAACATTACCATAGGATTTGAAGTTACAGGAATTAGTCTACTTTATTCAGAATACTTGAATGCCTTTGTTACAAACCGCCCAAACAAGGAAGCCGGAGGTGTTGATGCACGGGATCTTTCAAATATCAACGAACCTGGGCCATACAATAAACAAGAAAATGAACAAAGTGATTCACTAAGTCTACAGATGATCAATCCTTATTGTACAGTTGTACCGCGAAATTCTACCAGTTTTGTTTTGAGATTCGGAAAAAATATCAGTTAATCTAAGTTATAAAAGTAAGAATCTTATACTGTCACAAACATTAGAACCACGATGATATAAGAAATTAACCAACGGAGTTAGTAGTATAAATTAGGTGATGTTAAGTTGTGAAGGAAAGAAGTATGTTAAGTATGTATTCAAGTAAAACAGAAGAAGGTACTGCATAATTCTTATCGGATAGAACTTAATCCTCTAGGTCTCATTCATAATGATTCAATAGGTCCAATTTCATCTACATCTCTCGATAAAAAGAAGTGTGTTAACATTTACATATACAAATTTTTCTGCAGCTTATTTATTAGAAGCAAAAACAGAAGCTTTTAAATTCTTTAAAGTATATTAAGCAACTGTCAATTTCTCAATTCAATTTGAAAATCTGTCATTTCGTTCTCCGGGTGTATTTTTTTTTTGATGAGTAGAATTTACAATAAGATATACCCCGCAATGAAATGGTTTTCTGAACGCATGGGCAGAACTATACTGGGTGATTCACCAGTTGCGCGGTGCTCTGTAGCTCGTACACTCTTGAAGATTTAATTTTTGTTCGAACGGTATTGTATTAAGAAAGTAAAAATCTACCTCAGCAATTTACTGACGATGAATGAAATCAAGAGGAATGTGCCTTTAATTCGTTTGCAGAGGGAAAGACAAAAATTTTCCAGGCATGTAATTGTCTCTGTCGGTATTTCGAGGAATTTTAAATCAAATATCATTTTTATAGAACAAGATATAAGATTAGATTCGGAAAATTATTGTCACATAATTCTCGATCATATGCTACCAACTATTGAGGCGTCAACTCCTCAGTATACTTTCATGCAGGTTAATGATTGCTGTGTTTTGTATGACATGAATAAGTACAGTTGCCACCATTTGAAAATGAACGGTTGAGAAATTGAGTAGCTTTCTGTCTGATTTTTATATGTTCAAATCTTCTTTGGAATTCTACAATTTTTTTCCATATTCTTCTGACAACGTTTGTCAAAGAAATGAACAACCAGTATTCTATCACAAAAAACGCTACTTACTATCAACTGGCTGTCAGTGTATAGGGTGTCCCAAGTTAGATGTATCTAAATGAAATCTATTTCAATTGATTTTAGGATGGAGCCAGATGTCATACCAGTCACTATACTATGGATTATCTAAGACAACGCGTAGACGATATCATCGAACCAGAAGAATGGCCCCCAAATAGTCTTAGATCTTAATCCGTGCGACTTTTTACTATGGAAGTCATATTCTGAGTACTGATTCTTTTTGTTGAATGTTTTTACTCATGTAATTTGTTAAACAAAATCATGTCGTATTATTATTCTCGCAGGTGTTTTTAACAGTTGGCATCTCTGAGATATTTGGGAAACAATCATCCTGATCTTCTTTGTAACAACCCTGTTTTCCGAAATTTTTCTTAAAGATGATAGATTGTACTTCTTTTGTAATGAGGAGCTGGAAATTGGCGTAATATTTGCCTAGCAGTGTAGCCACGCACAAATGAACATTCAATGCTTGTCCTCTTTTGTTAAAACCATTGTTAACAATCAAACGTCAAAAACAAGCAACACTAAGATAAAATTCGAGTTCAAACCAGATGTCATCTAAAACTCATGACATTCCATTATTTTTTGTTTATCATAGAGTTAATGCATGCAGTCTATGTTTTGTTTCACAACGGGAGGTGTATATGATGGTGGAAAAGGGAAACATTATGGACGACAATTGGCACAATTCTGAATCAATATTAGAGTTCGACCCTACAAAATGATGGGAAAGGTTCAATCTAGTGACTGAATTACGCAGTTGATTCATTATGAGCGCAAAAACTTCTTTAATGCGCGGGGAAAATTGTTAATATTAGAGGAAGTCGGCTATTTCGAATTCGAACGGAAATCAAATTTCAGGTTGGTTTTATTGAAAAATGATTCTCTGTCTTTCTAGAACATCCATGAAAAACACAACAACTTCAGGAGTGCCAACGCCATGAGGTGAAAAAAATATTTCGATTTCAATTGAAAATCAGAATGAATAAAAATTCTTCACGCCACTCTTTTACCAATTCTTGGAATATTTGCAAGATCAATATGTCAAATTGTTCAGACAAGAGTGAATTATCGATAGAATGCCCCATTCGAATTTTTAAGTGAAAAAAAGGTTCCAGCGATCTTGAAATATTGCTCATTTTCGAATGAGTCAGCCATAGTGGATTTCACTAGACGTGAAATTTCAATATGATTTCTGAAAAACCTAGTCCTTTGGCTTTCCAATGAAGCAAGAACGAATGATCTAGCTCTAAAATTGCGAAAGTTATAACGGAAAAAAATCTTCCGGTTATATATATATATATATATATATATATATATATATATATATAAAATTAATGTATTTGAATGACATCTTGAATGACATCCATATATGAACGTCACCAATATAATTTTAAGTTTTGAGAAGTTTTAGATATTTAAATTATTTCTATTTTTGAGATAAGGTGTTTTAAGATTATAACAGTAAGTACACATAAAGTTTCCAACCTTTATAATTCATTTTCAGGAAAACGTATCATAAAATATATTATTGACAACTGTCAAAGTTAATTGAAAGTTAGAATTCCAAAAATGAATATAATTCTCCAAAATATCCTCGTGATTTATATACTAGATATTTCTTGGAGAGGAACTTCAAAATCTGCACACAAGATCGTTTAGATTCAAGCCCATCTGATTTATATCATCTGATTCAGGTAACGTTGCAAAGAAAATTTTTTCTGGGCTCGTTGATTTTGATGATAACGTAAACAACTTAACTGAAGGTAGAAATATTAATTTGAAAACTATACATTCATCTAATACACGAAGTACCTCTAAGGTTTCTGACATTTCTACTCGTTCTGTCTATTCTTCAAGCAACAAAAGATTTGATGACTGCTTTCTTAATCATGTACAATCACATTGTTCCTCTAATTTAATCACATATTCATTATCAAATTGAGATCTTTACAAATATAATAAAAAAATAAAACGCATGGGACGGACTTCTGAAATGAATAAATTTATAATGTTTTGTTATTACAGAATAACAAATAATGAAACAAATGAAAAAGGGTACATGTTTAAACTATATAATATGTTCAAAGAAAAATAATTCCCCAATTGCAATATTTCAGAATAAAGCGCTGCGAATCAAAGAGGGTATATTGAATAGAGAAATTTTATATCTGAATCGGAATTAAAATAAATTAAAAGCATCATTCAACAAGAAGAACATTTAAATACTGAAATTTCAGATGGAAATCCAGTCCAATTCACAAAAGCATGGAAAACAAATCAGAAAATGCGTCTGAAAAATATTAATAACAAAGATATATTAAAGTTTATTTCTTAATCAAATGAATTTATTTGAAAATATTGACCCAACTATGAGACCTAAACTTCCTAAGATTCATTATTCAAAGAAAATTTCTGATTGCATAAATGAGCTGATTGAGAATATTCTCATATTACTGCAAAAGCAACTTGTTGAAGTAATAAACATTTATACACTTCATCTGATTATAAATTGTGCTGCCATTACTGTAGTGAAACGTTATGGATATGAATTAGAAAATTTTGGATCTAATTATTATACCAGGAAAAACCCATATGGCTAAAAAAGATTAGAATGTAAAATTTCTTGTATCCGACAATATTCCAAAGGTAATCGATCATAAAACTTATGGCACATAATGAAAAATATTCCTCAAAAATAAAACCCATAAGCTTAGGGAGATAAATAATGGACAACTAATAGAATATATTGATACAGTGAAACAAAACTTTCAGAATACTTATACTGGGTGATTCACCAGTGGCGTACACTCTTGAAGATTTAATTTTTGTTCGAATTCTATTTAGAAAGTCAAAATCTACTTCAGCAATTTATTTTGAGAAAAACAGGGTGTCCCAATTTTCTATAAAAAATCTTCGGAGGTTTTTTAGATTGGAAGACCACTTTTTTGTTGAAGATTCAAGAGCGTCCTAAACTCTGCTATAATGTCTTTGAGTAATAAGTTTTCTTGGTGAGTAGTTTCGTCACAATATTTTTTTTCCGTAAAAATTCATGAAAATAGGCTCTCACATTATCGCATGCTTCTTCGGCCAGAGAGGTTGAATACTTTTTTTCTTTCGTTTTCTCATTGCCCAAGGATAGCTTCATTGATGAATTGAAATATATTATCCTCATTTTATACAGGAGTGACTCAAAAAATTAACGAATATTGTAATTTTAAAAATAACATATCTTGATTTCTTCAAATGAAACATCCTGTATTTTATTATTCATATCAACGCATAAAATATTGTGACATATTTTTGCAGAAGTAACCTTATCTTTATCTTCGACCAGAGGTTGCGAAAGAAGAGTTTATTAGTACATATCATTATACTTGATCAGAGAAATGGAGATATTTTAAGGTAGTCGTGTATGAAATACGTAATAGATTGGTTTTTGGTGAGATGATCTACAAGGTGTTGAACTATTCCCATAAGTCTTTGAAATGTTGCCCGTTTCTTTGTAGACACAACTCAATCCTTCTGAGGAAAGACCGTTGAACCCTCGACAACATTCGCGGAATAACTGACTGAAAGGCGTCGACTATTCTCTGGCTCATATCCAACAGTGTTGTAGAAGGAATCTGGTAAACGATGCCCTTAATATAACCCTACAAGAAAAAATGTAGAGTTGTAAGATCCGGAGACCTAGCTGGCCATCTAACAGGACCACTACATCTTATCCATTTGTTTGGATCTACATGATTCAAATGCTTCCTAACCTGATGTGAATAATGTGCCGGTGCTCCATACTGTTGAAACCACAAATCTTGTCTTATATGCTCTGGTACATCGGCGAGTAACATTGGTAGATGATTTTGCAGAAAATCTAAATACATTTCACTATTGAGGTGCCCGTCGAAAAAGTGCGGCCCACTTAGATATCCTTCTACCATAGCGGCCCATAGATTCAAGAACCAACGATGCTGGTGATCTATTGGTCTCATGAGGTGTGGATTTTCCGTGGCGTAATAATGAAAGTTGTGCCTGTTAACAAGCCCATTCTTGTGGAAAGTTGCCTCGTCCGTGACAAGAACCCTGCTAAAAATATTTGGATTTCTGCTACTTTGTCACTTGCCCAATTGCAAAAATTGATTCGATTTTCATAGTCTTGATTGACCAGTTCCTAGTGCAGCTGTACATGATATGCATGAAATTTATTCACTTTCAAGATTCTCTGGACGGAAGTTTGACTTATATCTGTTAACTGAGAAATCTCTCTTTGGCTTTTATATGGATCCTCTGTCACTGTCTACAAAATTGATAACTGGTTGTCTTCAGCTGTAGCAGTTTTCGGTTTTTCATGTTTTTTGTAAGCGATATTACCCGTTTCGACAAATCTAATTAGAAGTTTTTCAAAGCATCTTGCATCAGGATGCCTCTTATTAGGAAACCTTTGTGAAACTCTACTTGCCAATAAAGAAATTCTATCACACTCATCCAGAATAGAAATCATATCAACCATTTCTTTTTTGGAGAACTTCATGACAGTCAATTGAGAAAATTGGGTTCAAACCTCGCTTTAACAATGTTTAATAATGAAACACTGATAAGTTCACCATGTAAAATGCAGAATATGATATGTCCGGACGCCTGACAGAAGGCACAATTGAAAAAAATGTCAACACATACCTCGATTTACGTTTTAATCATCTTGATTTTATCATTCGAATTATCTTGTTTAGGTTTCATTTTTTACTACTTGATTCAATACAGAAAAAAACTTCTGTGCGAATAATGATGCATGTTGATGAGTTTGATAGGGTTTGTAGAATTTTCATCAAAATTTCTAAAAATAATCGAATATTTCGAAAATGATAAAGTTACTTCTGCAAAAATATAGCACAATACTGTATGCGTTAAAATGAATAATAAAATACAGGATGTTTCATTTGAAGAAATCAAGATATGTTATTTTAAAATTACAATATTCAATAATTTTTGAGTCACTCCTGTATAAAATGAGAATAATCTATTTCAATTCATCAATAGAGCTATCCTTGGGCAATAAAAAAACGAAAGGAAAAAAGTATTCATCCTCTCTGTCCGAAGAAGCATGCGATGATGTGAGAGCCTATTTTCATGAACTTTTACGGAAAAAAAAATTGTGACGAAACTACACTTATAACTTAAGGACATTATAGCATAGTTTAGGTCGCTCCTGAATTTTGAACAAAAATGTCGTCTTCCAATCTGAAAAAACCACTCAAGATTTTTTTTATAGAAAATTGGGACACCCTGTATACTGCAAAATAAATTGCTGATTCTTACTTTCTAAATACAATACCGTTCGCACAAAAAAGAAATCTTCAAGAGTGTACGAGCCACAGAGAACCGCGCCACTGGTGAATCACCCAGTATATAGTCTAATGGATAGACTACGTGAATATAAAATCAATTGAGATAGAACATTCCAAAACAAGCTATTCGAAAATAATGAAAAATATTTTTACAAACTTATTTCAGGTTCAAATGAAAATATTTCTGGGAAAGGAGCTTTTAAAATTGATATTCTACCTGATTATTGGTATTCAATTTGGGCAGTTCCAAAGCAACACAATTCCAGTGCAAATTGGATTTTAAATGAAAGCTCTCGATTTTCTAAAACAGAATGCATGAGATTTGAAAAATTTTCAGACGAAGATATAACATCCGTTACTAAACAAAAAAAATTGAAAATCTCCAGGTGTTGATGTTATTCATAACTTTTGGTTCAAAAAATTCTTTTGGGTTCATGAAAAATTGGCTGATTATTTTTCATTTATAATCAAGAACCCCTCAGTTAGTCTTCACACGTGGAATTACTTATTCAAAACCGAAAAGTTCTAATACTATTGATCCATCTCAATATAGATCAATTACTTGCCTTCCAACGATATATAAAATTTTAACTGCATGTATCAGTTAAAGAGGCATTTTTCAAGCAGATTATTTGAGTACTCTTTGGTTTCGTCTTTGCCATAGTCCATTATCTCATGAATTAAATGCTACGAATTTTGGGTTTAAATTAAAAAGTCTATCAACTGAATTCAAATTAACTCACTTTATTTATTTAGATGATAATTATATGCCGGAACTAGATCTCATTTTAAAAGTCTACTTGAGATTACTTTTAACTATTCCAATGATATTCATATGAAATTTGGGCTTCCTAAATGTAAAAATCTTTCTATTGGAAAGGGAAAGATCTGGTTATATAGAGATTTCCTTTGTTTACAGGGCCGGTGAGCTGTGGAACTCGCTTCCGTCCAACATCTTCACAATATCCTACAATTAGGCCCTATTCAAGAAGTAAACAGACACCTCAATTCGTCCTAGGCGCCCACTCATGGTGTAACAGGTTCGTCTATTTCTGGAAAGCACGCATAAGAAAAGGGGATACATATAAATATCTAGGATGGATTTGTTCAAGAGAAGACAATTAACCATAGTAGCACTAAAGAAAATATTAGAAGTTTATATTATAGCAGAATTATTATCAAGAGTCATTTAACTAGTAAAAATCTTTAAAGAGATATCAACTCCTATGCAGTTCCTAATCTTACATCTTCTTTTGGTATTATTAAATGGTCTAGAAATGATCTAAATGAATTACAATGTCAAACGAGGAAAATGCTTTGAAAATATCATGAGCAGCACCCAAAGCAATTCAAAGGGTTACACTACCTAGACATCTTGGAGGTCGTGGACGAACTGATTTGAATAACCTTCATAGTAAACAGATTTTTCTTCTACGTTCCCATTTTCATGATAAACAGAGAACGCCTGAATTACATGATATTGTTGTTACTTCAGATTATATTCTTACACCTCTGGACTTGACAATGCAGAAGGTAGATTATAATAAACTTGATAGTAATTCCTTCAGAGAAATTTAGATGCACAAGAAATTACACGGAAAGCTCCCTGAAGAATTGGAAAAAGATTATATTGATGAAATCTCATCAAATAGATGGTTAGTATCAGGAGAATTGTTTTCTAAAACAGAAGGTTTGGCAATTGCGATCCAAGATCAGGTTGTTTTCACAAGAAATTGTAGAAAACACATCATCAAGCAAAATATAGATGATTCTTGCCGTAGATGTATTTGTATCATCTTGCTCCGTACTTGCTTCAACAGAATATTCAGAAAGGCATAATGCCGTCGGTCTTATTATTTATTTCAATTTAGGAATAAAACATGACCTCATTCCCAAGGGAAAAAAATCGAATAACATATATAATTGATATTGCTATACCTGACACATATAACATAAAAAATAAATACAATGAAAAAATATTTATTCTACCGATTTTTATTTTCCCCGACGAGTTGCCCATATATCATTCATGCAATCAAACCGATACCATTGCCACGCAATAGTTATGATCAAAACATATCCTGGAATAATTATATATTAGGATAACGTTAAATGTTATGAGAATATATCAATCTACCAGAATATATACAAACTATAGCATCATCGGACAATGACATCAATGTACCAACGAGTAGTGTCAGATGATTTCTCCCCGGAAAAATCCAGTGTACGGACCTTAGTCAACTAACACTGAATGTTACTTATTCATAGTTTTCTTCGTGTGAACTGATGAACGATCGAATAGAATACTGCTCTGAATATAAATATGTCAAAATTGTCAGCTAATTATATTACATTTATATATACGAATAAATAAAATATGAAATGAGATTCTGAGCAGTATAAACTAAAGAGAAAACCTATGACTCTACCTCATTATTTTTTTCCAACTACGAAGAATATTACAAGATATGATGACTGTTGTCTTCTGTAACTGTTCAAACAAATTTTCTTCAGACCCAAAATCTCAATATTTTTGTGAAGATTCCTAGGAATAACACCTGTTGTAGAAATAACAATCGGTAGAATAAATTTTTTTCATTTTCCACATTTTTTAATCTCGTCGCCAGGCATCATATATTTAAAATTTTTTCATTGTATTTATTTTGTATATTATATGTGTCGGGTATAGCAACATCAGTTATATATGTTATTCGATTCTGTTTATCAGTAAGAATGATATCTGGCCTATTGTGTTTTACAGCTCTGTTGCATAGAATTGTTTTATCAAAATGAAGTTTATATTTCTCGTTTTCACAAATAATCTCAGGTTCATATTTGTAGCATTTTTTCTTTTGGAAATGAGGTCATGTTTAATTCCTAGATTGAAATGAATAATATTAGCGACGGCATTATGTCTTTCTAAATAATCTGTAGAGGCAAGAACTGAGCAAGATGATAATATATGAAAAACTGTTTTTGAAGAACAAAAACATCTACGGCAAAAATCATAAATATTTTACTTGATGATGTGTCTTCTATAATTCCTCGTGAAAACAACCTGATCCTGGATCGCAATTGCCAAGCCTTCTGTTTCAGCAAACAATTCTCCAGATACTAACCATCTATTTGATTCGATTTCATCATTATAATCATTCTTCAATTCTTTAGGGCGCTTCCCTGTAATTCCTTCTGCATCCAACTTCTTCTTTTAGAATATACCTTTTGCATTGTCAAGTTCAGAGATGTAAGATTATAATCTGAAGCAACTACAATATCATGTAATTTAGATGTTCTCTGTTTATCATGAAAATGGAAACGTAGATAAGAAATCTGTTTACTATGAAGATTGTTTAAATCAGTTAATCCACGACCTCCAAGATGTATAGGAAGTATAGCTCTGAATGGCTGACTTTGGGTGGTGCTTATGATATTTATAATGCATTTTCGACATTGTAATTCATTTAGATCAGTATTAGGCCATTTATATATATATATATATATATATATATATATATATATATATATATATATATATATATATATTTATATTTATTTATATATATTTATTTCTCAATCAAATGATTTTATTTGAAGATATTGCCCCAACTATAAGACCTAAACTTCGTAAAATTCATTATTCAAAGAAAATTTTCGATTGTATAAACTTAATGAGAATATTCTTCAAAAGCAGCTTGTTAAAGTAATGAATATTTATACACCTCATCTTATTATATATTGTGCCGCTATTACAGTAGTTAAACGTTCTCGATACAAATTAGAAAATTTTGGATCTAATTATATCAAGAAAAAACCTTCATGGCAAAAAAGTTAGAAGGTAAAATTTCTTCAGATGTGATTTAGGAAGATTGACTCAATATTCTAGAGGTAATCGATCAAAAAACTTATGGCACATATTGGAAAAATATTCCACAAATATAAAACCCATAAAAATAATGAGATAAGTAATGGACAACTGATAGAATACTTCAATACTTTAAAACAAAAACTTTCAGTATACTCCATTAGACTACGTGAATATAAAATAAATTCAGATAGAAAATTCCAAAACAAACTATTCAAAAATAATGAAAACATTTTTACAAATTTATTTCAGGTTCAAATGAAAATATTTCTGGAAATGGAGTTCCTAAAATTGATATTCTAACTGATTATTGGTCTTCAATTTGGGCAGTGCCAAGGCAACACAATTCCAATGCAAGTTGGATTTTAAATGAAAGGTCTCGATTTTCTAAACTAGAATGCATGCAATTTGAAAAATTTTCAAACGAAGATATAACATCAGTTATTAAACACACAAAAAATTGGAAATCTCCAGGTGTTGATGGTATTCATAACTTTTGGTCCAAGAAATTCTCTTGCGTTCATGAAAAATTGGCTGAATATTTTCATTTATAATAAAGAACCCTCAGCTACTCCTTTATTTTTCACACAAGGAATAACTTATTTAAAACCGAAAAGTGATAATACTATTGATCCGTCTCAATATAGACCAATTACTTGCCTTCCAACAATATATAAAATTCTAACTGCATGTATTACCCAAAAAATTTATGCACATTTGGAGAATTATAATATTCTTTCCGAACAATAAAAAGGATGTAGAAAAAAACACCTTGGTACTAAAGAGCAACTTGTAATTGATTCTGTTGCTTTGAATCAAGCTCAAACTAAGAAGAGAAATATTCATACAGCCTTCATTGATTACCATAAGGCTTTTGATAGTTCTCCCCATTCATGGCTTCAAGAAATTTTGGAAATTTATAAAATTGATAAGACACTTCGTCTTTTTCTTGAATTTGTAATGAAAAATTGGAGAACCAATCTTCATTTAAGTATTTCAAAATAATCGTTAACATCCAAAGTAAATCAAAAGAGGATTTTTCAAGGTGATTCTTTAAGTGCTCTTTAGTTTTGCCTAAATCCATTATCTCATGAATTAAATGCTACTAGTTTCGGCTTCAAAATAAAGAGTCTATCAACTGAATTCAAATTAAGTCACTTAATTTATTTAGATGATATTAAATTATATGCCGGAACCAGATCTCATTTAAAAAGTCTACTTGAGATTACTTTCAACTATTCCAATGATATTCATATGAAATTTGGGCTTCCAAAATGTAAAAATCTTTCTATTGAAAAAGGAAAGATCTCCTCTGATTATATGAAGATTTCCAATATCGAAATCGAGCCAATGCATCAAGGAGATACATATAAATATCTTGGATTTTATCAAGAGAAGACAATTAACCATAGCAGCACTAAAGAAAATATTAGAAGTTCATATTACAAAAGACTTAGAATTATCATCAAGAGTTATTTAACTAGTAAAAACCTTTTCAGAGCTATCAACTCCTATGCAGTTCCTATTCTTACATCTTCTTTTGGAATTATTAAATGGTCTAAAACTGATCTAAATGAATTACAATGTCAAACGAGGAAAATGCTTTGTAAATATCATAAGCACCACCCAAAGTCAGCTGTTCAGAGAGTTACACTACCTAGACATCTTGGAGGTCGTGGATTAACTGATTTGAATAATATTCATAGCAAACAGATTTTTCATCTACGTTCCCATTTTCATGATAAACAGAGAACGTCTAAATTACATGATATTGTTGTTGCTTCAGATGATAATCTTACACCTCTGAACTTGGCAATGCAAAAGGTAGATTTTGATATATTTGATGATAATTCTAAAAGAGAAAGTTGGATGCAGAAGGAATTACACGGAAAGCACCCTAAAGAATTGAAAAATGATTATATTGATGAAATCGCATCGAATAAATGGTTAGTATCTGGAGAATTGTTTGCTGAAACAGAAGGCTTGGCAATTGCGAACCAGGATCAGGTTGTTTTCACGAGGAATTATAGAAAACACATCATCAAACAAAATATAGATGATTATTGCCGTAGATGTTTCTGTTCTTCAGAAACAGTTTTTCATATATTATCATCTTGCTCAGTCCTTGCTTCAACAGATTATTTAGAAAGACATAATGCCGTCGCTAATATTATTCATTTTAATCTAGGAATTAAACATGACCTAATTCCCAAAAGAAAAAAATTTCACAAATAAGAACCTGATATTATTTGTGAAAATGACAAATATTTATTTTGATAAAACAATTTTTGCAACAGAGCTGTAAAACACAATAGGCCAGATATCATTCTTAATAATAAACAGAATCAAACAACATATATAATTGATATTGCTATACCCGACACATATCATATACAAAATAAATACAATGAAAAAATTTCTAAATATATGATGCTTGGCGACGAGATTTGAAAAATGTGGAAAATGAAAAAAATATTTATCTATTATATATATATATATATATATATATATATATATTATATATATATATATATATATATATATATATATATATATATATATATATATATATATATATATATATATATATATATATATATATATTATTATTTCCACAACAGGTGTTATTTCTAGAAATCTTCACAAAAGTATTGAGATTTTGGGCCTGAAGAAAAATTTGTTTGAACAGTTACAAAAGATAACAGTCATCAAATCTTGTAATATTCTTCGTAGGTTTCTTTCCGAAAAAAAAATACTTACTTGACTAAGGTCCGTACACTGGATTTTTCCGGGGAGAAAGCCTCTGACACTACTCGTTGGTACATTGATATCATTGTCTGATGATGCTATAGTATGTATATATTCTGGTAGATTGATATATTCTCATAACATTTAACGTTATCCTATTATATAATTATTCCAGGATATGTTTTGATTATAATCATTGCCTGGCAATGGTATTAATTACCGGGTGGTGGATTTATATTTTTCATGAAATCAATTTGATTGCATGAACAGATATATGGGCAACTCGTCGGGGTGAAACACCTATATATATATATATATATATATATATATATATATATATATATATATATATATATATATATATATATATATATATATACATATATATATTTTTTTTATAGGAGGATATGTCCATGTGTGACCTGCCTGTATTTCTATAACGCGAAAAAAAATTGAACAGAATAATTATTTAGTTCCCAGGCTAGGGCGTCATGGTTCACACAGGTAGAGGAACTTTGAAATTCAAGAAAAAATGTGAAAATTTTTCAGAATTCCATATAGTTAAGTAATAGCTGTAAATTACTGTTACAAAAAAAAATTCACAAGGGCGCCACTATTTTGTTTTTTTTATATCCAAAAACTAGAAAGGATAGAAATAATATAAATTACGTACCTAAGTTAAACAAAATAATGAAGTCCAACGACTTGGGATATAGTTCTGGCCAAAACCTTTAACACTTACACAATATTGCACTTATCCACCAAAAATAGATATAATCCAAATATCAATAATTGAATTAGGAAATCAGTTCATTCACAGTTCTAACTTGAGGCAATTATATACGCTACATGGAGTAGATTTGAACGCTGAGAATAAGGACGGATGTTTTCGCGTTACCCTGGTATATATGGTAAGGTATAGGTAAGGCTGAACTCCACGATAAGCAGCAAATCGATAACGTAACTCCTAATGATGCTTATGATCAAAAAAACTTTTTGGAATGGTATAAAAACCGGAAGTAAAAGAGTTTTCAATATTTGTTACATTTACTATTAGAGATACTTACTAGATAAAGCGTAGGAATTAGTTTTTTAATAAATTCATACTACGAAGTAGTGCACTCAAAATCCTTGCATAGTTTTGCACTGAGAACGTATGTATATGAAATAAACTAGAGTCACTAAGAATTGGTACTCAAAATTCTTGAAAAGTTTTGCACCTAAAATTGTATATTAAAGAAGATAATTTGAAGTGACTAAGAATGGCACTTGAAATTGTAGAAAAGATTCGCACTTATATACTGTATATAGGCAATAAATTTGAAGTCCTTAGAATGACACGATCAATTAAAATATTTTGATTGAGGAGGTCGTTACTTGATGAAAATCGATATACATATTTTCAATGAAATACAACTATGGTATTTAGATTTTCACTATATTAACAAAACTATGACCAGTTTCACCACACTGTGGCTTCATCAGTTAGGTACAAACTAATGAACAGAGTTATTCCTTATATATTGGTCTTATTTCCTACTTTATATTACAATGATAATTTCAAAATTTAACACAATGAAAATAATAGACAAAACCTCAATCTATGGGAAATTTTAGAGATTAACGAAGAAAAGAATTCAGGTGGGTTACTTAATAGTCAATTCGATCTAAATCCTTCTCCTTTACTCAATCTTTTCAATTCATAAAGTAAGCAGCTCCGATGGGTTTTCTAACATAGCCCTTATTGCATTTCCACCTATTGTAATATTAGGTAGTTAATAGTAAATAAGACTAATATATAAGGAATAACTCTGTTCACTAGTTTATCTGATGAAGCCACAGTCTGGTGAAACCGGTCATAGTCTGGTTAATATAGTGAAAATAAAATAGTACATACCATAGTTTTATTTCATTGAAAATATAATTAAAATATTGGTTACTTGCGTGCATGTCCCTCGAAGAAACACTGCCGAATCCTACAACTTCTCATTACTCTTATATGCAGGAATGTAGCTAGATATGCCAAGTTGATTTTGTCCGCCAGAATAAGGACTTTAATGCGATAACTTTTCAGATTATCAGAGCTGCTACGCCAACAATGATTACTGCAATCAATTATGACTCCAATGTCTAAAAATGTACCCAGGTACAAGTTCTAGAAATCATAATAGAAACAAAATGATCTATAAATGTTTTGAGAGCGAAAAAAATAGTTCAAATTTACCCCAACTCTATGGGAAATTTAATAACTCAATAATGATGAATAAAATCAGTGAACCATCAATCAATCTATAGATTCAGAATTTTTTCGGAATACAAACTATTAGCACAATGAGAAATTCCTATATAATTTTTCAGTTTCAACACAACAGTTCTCGTATGAATCCGATATCACCACTCTCAATACTGATGAGAAGAAAAACTAGTCCCCTGAAGCGGCCAGCGAGATAAGGTTCTTCAAGGTATCGGTAAACGTGTCGCGTTTAGAACGTTTTACATTCTTTATTGATACGCAGCCTTAATCTCTTTCATTGATTTTCCATTCATAAATGAAAGAATGATGATTCGGCTGAAATAATGTATTCTGTCGCGTTCAAAATTACTTCTGTAATTTTTGAACGTGACAGATTAAGGGAAAATCAGAAAATATATGCTGCGTAAGCTTGGTAGGTTATTCATTTGTTAGGCCGCCGGCCGCAACAATATTGCGTTTGAGCAGTATCCATTATTTAGTTTAGTAAGAATACCTTGAGTAAGTCACTAGGTTTACCTTTGTATTTCAATCCATTATCTATTGAAAGATGAATCGTTCTTTCTCGACTAAATGCATGACAAAATACACTCATTCAATAAATCGAACTGATTCTCAGTGATTTCAATACGTTTCACCCGAAATCGCAAGCTTGAATCTATATTGATATATTTCAGAGTCAATCATTCAGATCTTATGAATTTCTTTCTGCAAAAGTTTCCTTAAAAAAATAAAGTTATGATGTTTTACATTCGAACTCTCACGAATGAGAATCTATCAAGTTATGATGATTAATTCACAGAAGAATTCGAGATTCTCTTTTTATTATTGACGTTCCATGCCGTAAACCTCTTGACGCAAGGCTCAACGCGATGCTACCAAATAACAACCCCATCCTTCCCTCATGCATATTCACGAGAGAATGTGTGAATATTTACACATTTTACATCAGAGAGCGCGTTGAAAATCTGAGCGTAACCTAGGCCAACACAGAATTTGCATGTAGTTCCAACAATGCCCCCAGCCCGATTCTAATATGATTAAAAGCCAGCAAAACGGAACGCTTCAGTGGAATTTTCCAAAAGTTCCACACGGTTTCCGTGTGATGTGTTTTCAGCATCGGTGCCTTCGTTTCCGCCTATTCCGTTTTTATTCCCGCATGGAAATTATTAGCAAAAGGATATTTTGCTAATAATTTCCACTGAGTTTATGAATAACATATCTTCGTGAAGAAGTCTACAAGTGAACAATTTGAACTTCAGATAATCAGAACAAAATGGCTATTATCATCAATACTGCATAAAAATGTAGGGTCAAGTTGCTCAAAAGAAATTATAATTAATAACATTGCTATAATTATATCGACAATAAAATGAACATAATTGGTGGAAAGTGGGCGAAAACTGGGTAATCGGGTCGAACCGGATACCTTTTTATATCTGTTACTAGTGATGCCATCTATTAGTTAATTATAGTAAATCATGCATTAGTATCGCCATAGCAGTTGCCTAACAGTGAATGAGATGTAGAAGAGCGTAGCTTAGGTTAGGTTAGGTACTAAGGAACAATGTTAATAAAACTCCAAATTAAATGTTAAATTTATTATGAATGTAGCTATGGTTATCTGGTTCATAGAAAATAACAGAAAAATTATGAACTGAAAAGAAATTCTTTAGTCAAAGAATATAGACCAAAAAGTGTCTTCCGCTACCTTTATCCCGTTTTGAGACCCATTTTGTGTCCCATTAACTTTATGCCAAATAAGTTAATCTTTGCTAGAAAAAAGGAAACCCCTCTTTTGATAGATAAAGCCCTGAGTGGTTTGCTCATACCACGACATGGTTGGATTCAAAAAAGAAGATTCATAGCATGGTTTGAAAATTTTATCGAATTTTTTGTCCTGCGCATGATAATCGGATGCTCCGTTTTCTTGATGGTCTCACCTCTCTTTCAAAGAGTTTGGAACTAGTAAATCTTGCACAGTTGAACAATGTAATTCCTGCTTCTCAAAGAGCAACAGTAATGCTGTTGGTTTTCAAGTGACTGGAATATTTCCTTTCAATAGAGAAATATTTCGGGAACACTTATATGCCACTTCTAATACAACTGAGCAACAATTTGGAATGGATGTACCTAAAGGTAATCTTTTACAATAGTGAATGACAAAACAGAACCAACTTTAGCTCAAGAAGACGTTAAACACATTCAAGATAACAGGGAAGCATATTCACCAATTTTGAGTGATTATGGTTACTCTCAGGTGGACGTCAAGAAAAAGCCTCAAAGTTATCAAAATCTGAAGATGCCCAATCATCTGCTGCTAGTAATGATAAACCTGCTTTTCAGTTCTAATTTCTCTTAAAATGCTTGAAACTCCGCTCTATGATACAGTGGGAGAACAAGGGAATATGAGTGATAGCAGGAGGGGTAAGACTACTATAATAAGTGCATAGCCCTTCAAATTTGAGTTAGTAATCGCACAGAGAAACCACAAATAACTCAAAAAAAGACAGCGCAAAAGGAAAACGAAATGTGTAAAACTCTATCGACAAAATAATCATCCAAGAAAGCTAAAAACAAAGGCCACCACGAGAAGATTAAATCGACCTCATAAAAGAAAAATGATGCAGCGAGAGTTTCGAAGGAGAACAAGATTCAGATTCCACATGAAACTAATTCTTAACCGGTGGAAGAAAAATCTGAAGAGATGTGTATCTTTTGCGATGAATTTTATGCTCATTCAGGAACTAAGTGTATGATCTGTCATGGATGGGCATATGAAGCATGCAGCAATGTCAAGAATGAAGATGACTTGTTCATTTGTGAATTTTGTTCTTAATAATAATATTCAAATATTCTGTTACCCTATTGTACCTCATATATGGCTAATAACCCCTGGGTTGATGCGATCTTTGTAAAATAAAAAAAAAAATTGTGAGCTACTGGATCTCCTCCAGCTCCGTATTTGGTGTACTTTTTTCTTGCCGACACGAACGCCAATTATCTAAATTAATAATATTTGAAATATGCGATACGACTGGTAGTCAAAGTTACATCAAGTTTTCACGTTGTGTTGAACGAATGCTTCTTAATGAACTCACTGATACTTCGCAACGACTTTCAATCTATTTCTGATAGTTTCAATCGAAATACTGCATCATGTAGTGTTTCTCAGCGATCAACCTACACGTTATTGTAGGATCTCTTGAAGCAGACATACTAATATATTGGTCCTCTCCTGCAGTGATTCCGGGAAATCCACTTTGGGGCACTAGAAATTCAGCAGCAAGTAGGTTGGATCCACTTCGAGTCATGTCAGTAATTATTTTTTGTTCGATATTCTCAATTCAAAACTATTTATACAAGGTGTTCCAACGAAAATTTGACCCTCTTATAGATCAGAAGAAAGCAGAGTCAGCGGAAACACTGAAATCATTTTTCGTTCGATATTCTCAATTCAAAACTATTTGTACAAGGTGTTGCAACGAAAATTTGACACTCTTATAAATCAAAAGAAAGAGAGTCAGCGGAAAACGCTGAAACAGATGGAGTTTTGTTTCGAGGAGGACCATTTTTAAACATATTATCATATGATTTTATTGAGCAACCCTTTGGACCCGATGTATTTTGAATAAATATACAGGCTATTCCAAAGAAGCTAAATCAGTCAAAAGCAGCAGAAAACTCTCAAATAGATCGATTTTTTCTCGAAAGGGACCATTGTTCATCCGACTCTGAGCTTGTCAGATTATTGATCATATTTTCATTCAAATTTTAGCAAAATTGCAGACGACGATCAGAGCCATTTCCATTCAGTTCATGGAGCAATCTTGCTTTGTAGGAATGAAATTTGTGATGCTTCACTATTCTGTAGACACTTGTACTTGATAGTCAGTTTGATGGGATAATTTCATAATAAACCCAGTGTTGTCCATTTGAAGATAATCCAGTATCCCACTTTCAACAGCTGCATTTCTAACAGGACGTGCTACTTTATGCTGTCGATTTGCCACTGAACCAGTTGCCTGAAATTTTTATACCACAGGTTTGACATATCGTGGACTCACTTCCTTTTCTAGATGATTTGTGTTATATTTTCATGTTATTCCTTCGGTGTAACTATTAGTTTGAAATTAAAGTGATTTCTATTATATCCTCTATTTAGTACACATTTCCGAGTTTCTCTTGTGAGTATGGAATAATAGAAATGCAGTTGTGATTGGAACAACAGATTGATCATTGTATGATGAGAATGATGAAGGTATTGTTTTAGGAAAACAATTGTAGAACATGTTTAAGAAATTGATGTACTTATGGATGATTTTTATCATTTTTTCAACTAACAATTAGATCTTGCACGAGTTGAATTCTTTCTATACCATCTTTTGGCAGTATCTGGATCTATTAGCAAATAAAATTGGAGAATACCATCGAATGAATCCGAACCCATCAACCAGACGAACCCAGCTACCTATCAGAATGTATATCTCGATTGGAACATCCTGTATAATCCCCTTATACGAAGTGTTGATCAAATTCGTTCAGTGCATCAGTCTCTCTCAGTGAAGGTACAATGGTACTCTTTGCGATTGAAAAAAGTTTGGGATACAGAGTATAGAATGTTGAGCCTCACAAGGATAATGGATATGCTAAAATACCTTCTTCAATAGTGATATAAATCTGTACTACCATTTATTCAAAATAAATCGGGTTCAAAAGATTGTTCGTATATTATACAATATACTTTTGTAGTTGAAACACCCTGTATCGAAAATTTAATCACTGCCATTTGAATCATATTTACCATGATGATTTTGTAGATAAGTATTGGAGGGGGGTTGTTTGATCTGACAAGCTCAAAGTCGGATAAACGATGGTCCCCCTCTAGAAAAAATCGATCTATTTCACAGTTTCCGCTGCTTCCGACTGAGTTAGAGGGGGTCAAATCTTCGTTGGAATACCCTGTATGTAATCTCAAACGACGAAAGTCTTACAACTATATCCATTATCATGTGAATACAAATTATCATATAAAACGAAGTAAATACAAGTCTGATAACAATACGTTCACATCGAAAAAATCTGCATTCATCCATATATTTTAATGGAGCGCAGCTATCAGGTAAACTTATTCCTAAGTTAGCTTATTGCAGTTTATTTGCAAACTGAAATTGAATAATTCTCATTTGGCCTATGTTCTATCAGAATTCACCCCGATGCAAAAGACCCCAACCATAGCAACAATGTTAAAAACCCAACTTGTACAAGAAAAATATTCTAATGCATTACCAGCAAATTTCTTTTCAGTGCAGGAAATGATACATCACTTTTAGTTCTTAAGTCCATAGTTTCAGAGTTCAGTCAAAAACTTGAAATACTATTCATTATAATGAAAATTAAACCAAGAAGTAAGGTTTTCCGATAATAAAAAATCCGCGACAGAGACTCGCGGTTGTTTCCCTCCCAAAGTTTTCAAATTTATGGCACCGTTATAAATCACCCTGTTGCAGGAAATAATATCATTATTATATTGTCGCTAGTCGACGTCTGAAGCATTCGTTTTTGCCGATTTATTTATGAGCTAATATTTAACGACAAACAAACGAGCCTCAAGATGTCATAGTGACGACATGATTAACTTACGTAATAAAAGTAAGATTTACTCATCATGAAATTGAGTTGAAGAAGACTAAGAAAAATAATCGAGGAAATATTTCTCTTCCGAATTTTATACTTTGTTGAATATTCTTGTGAGGGAATTTTAAGGAAAATTGTAAATTAATAAAATATTTATGGGATAATTTTTTTGATGAGTTAGTTCTCAACATCTTCGCTGACAAAAGCTGAAATAGACGTGGCAAGATTAAAATCGACTCAGAGCATCGACTTCAGTATCCACCAAAAATAAACATTTGCATTAAAATACTAGGCTTAAGTTCCACATAATATAATGAATAAATATATGTTTGGCATATGTTTCAGATTTTATAAATTTTTCAAAAACTAAGAGTTAATTAAAATATTACAATATAAATACTTGAGAAACAGATGAGAGATGTGGGGACAAACGGAAATCGGTGGTCGTTAGTTATTTGTAGATTATGCTTGTGAGCTGATGAAATTACTATGAATTCAATTAAATTTGTTGATTTGGAATTTGACCAAATTGATCTTGATGTACTCTTATTCCACTTTTCGATTTAATTAAACTCCTAGAACCAGAGAGATTTTCGAATTGGTGAATCTCACGAACCTTTTGCAAATGATTTTGCACGATAAAGATAACGACAGGAATTCTGGGTTTTGAAGTTAATTCGACAAAATATTTCTAACCACTACTTTTTACAGGTCTGTGGTTTTTTAACTTTGACAAGGTCCGGAAAATCTTTCCTCTTCGCCTTGCCTCTTCGTCTTTGCTTTTCTTCTGTTTTCTTTTTATTGTCTCATTTTCAGAAGTTTTACTCTCACCTACTTATGGTCTTGGGTCACCAGCCTCTCTTTGAGGTTTCGGATCGAGTGAAGATAACTCTGTTATCCTCCTTCTTTTGTTTTGTTATTCTTCGTCCTCCTGTCCTTTTGTCCACTGTAGCAGTGAAATGTGCTGTCAGTTTTTCTTATCTTTGTTTGAACAATCTTTCTTATTTGTTCGTTTTCGTCTCTATTTTTTTCTAAGAAGTTTTCTGTCTTCTTGATTATCTTTTCTTCTAAAGTCTGTATATTGACTTCTCGTCTTATTCGTTCATTTGATATGTACCAGGGGCTCCCAATTGCTGCCCTGACTATCTTATTTATTGGCTCCTGTAAATTTCTTTTCTTGTAGAATTTTGTTGGCGTGAACCTTATTTCTCCACCGTATGTTATACTTGGTATTATGATTGTTTTTATTATTTTCATTTTGTTCTCTAATGACAGTTTGCTGCTCCCGTTCAGGAAGGGATATAAATATGCTTGCAGCTGCCTAGCTTTCTTTGCGTTTTCTTTCATTTGGCTGTGGAATTTCAAGTTTTTGTCTATTAATACACCTAGGTATTTTGCTTCGTTTTTCCATTCCACTTTCTGGTTGGCTATCTTTATTTCTTCTGGTCTTTCTCTGTTTTTTCTACTGTTTTTGTGATCAAAGTAAACTGCAGCTGACTTGTTAGCGTTGATTTTGATTCACCATTTTTCAAAGTATTCTTCTAGTTTATTGGTATCTTCTTGTAGTCTTTTTGTTATGTATTCCTTATTTCTGCGTGATGTGTAGATTGCTGTGTCGTCGGCAAACTGTGCTATCTTTGAATGTTTCAATTCAGGTATGTCCGAGATATATACCTATGTAGTACAATAGAGGTCCCAGGATTGATCCTTGTGGGACTCCTGCCTCTATTGGTCTTCAGATTTGGTATTTTCTACTCGTACTATAAACTTCCAGAGGGATTGGTCCTCTGTTGTTAGGGCCTCTATTTTCTCGTCCCACTTTTCATTGAACATCTGTCTTATTTCCTCTTTCACTTTGTTATTTAGGTTATTTAATGTCCGCTTGTCATCGGGATGCATCGTTCTCATGTATTCCGTTTTTGCTCGTTTCTTTTCTGTATATATGGCATGTATATGCGTCGGTAGTGGTATCTTTTAACCTGCTGCCAGCATTTTTGTCGCTTTTCTTTCCGCCTCTTTGATTCTGTTTTCCAAATCTTGGATTGCTTTTTCAAGTTCTTTTCCTTTCGTTTTCTATGTTTTTCGCCTCTATGTGTACTTCTAGTATCACTGGCGAGTGGTCCGAGTTTAAGTCCATGACTGCTCTTATTTCTGTCTGCAAGGGCACATTCTTTAGCATTGCTATGTTCAATTTGTCCACTGATCCTGTACTTGTGCATTTGCAATTGCTGTTAGACAGTTCCAATCTTCATGTTTGGAGTTCAGGTCTCCTGCAAATATTGTTGCTGTTTGTTCTTGAAAAAATAATTTCACTTCCTCTTCTTCTAGAGTTTTTGTTGGTGATTTGTATACTAAGTATACTTTCAGTTCACCTCTTTTGGTTTTTATCTTAATTCCTGTTTCTTCTATGTTCTTTGTTCCTGTTTCTGGTAGTTTGCCTGTTCTAGGCCTCTCTTTACCAGTACTGCTGTTCCCCTCCTTTTTCTTCTTCTCTATCTTTTCGAAAGACTGTGTGATTTCTTATTTTGAATTCCTTTGTGGTTTCAGGTGAGTTTCATTTATGACCATTAAATCTATTCTATGTTTCTCCAGGAAATTAGTTATCTCTTGTTTCTTATTCATTAGCGAGTAGGCATTCCAAAACGCTAATTTCAGGTTCCTTTCATTGTATCATGTGTTATTCATTGACTTATTTCATTCTGAAAATTTCGACGATTTTACTTTGTTCCTCAAGGAAGGCCATTTTTTGTTCTGTCGTGGCCTTGGTTGAGTTGAATGCCATCAGTATTCTTCCCAGGCACGTGGCTAACTCTTCTTCAGAGTCTTGTTTTCTTTCTTTTTTCTCCTCCTTTGGAGCTTCTTCTTTCTTTTCTGTCTGTTTTCTGTTATTTACTTTTCTGGCTTCTTCAATTTTTCTCTCTTACGCCCTCTTTTGCCAGTAGTTAACTGGTGGTGCTGGGGCTGGCTTGAGGTTGTCTTCCTGTTTTGGTTTATCTGCTGGATTGTTAAGGTTTTTGCTCCTATCGCGGTGGACAAGTGCTCACCCCCGCAGTTTTCGCATTTTGGTGCGGTCGTCCTTGGTTTTCTGCACTAACTGATTGTGTTCCTCGCCGCATTTCATGCATTTATATGCAGCGTGGCAGTTCCTTTGTACCGTGTCCGAACAATTTACATCTATGACATTGGATTATTTCTTATTTAGTTCGCAGGCTTTCCACCTGGACAGAGATTCCGCATATCTGTCTTATTTGATTAAAGGTACTTTTGTATCTCATCAATTTCGACGAGAACCAGAGGGGCTGGGTATCCTCTCTTGCCCTTCATCCTCATTGTTCTCATCGCTGGATATCCTTGGCGTTCCAGGTCTTCTTCTTCAGTGGTCTCCAGCATTAGTCCTCTGAACACAACTTTCAGCTTTTTCTCACTTTTCAGCTCGTAGGTGTAATTCTGCACCTTACCCTGCTTTAGCATTCTTTGAAGTTCTCGGTAATCCTCTTCCGTTGAGGGCTCAACCTATATTCCTTGGGAAATTAGTTTGGCCTTTTTGTAATTGATTTTTCTATTTCTCATTTCTCTTGTTATTGTGCTCCAAGCATCTTTTTCTCTTATTATGATGGGAGCGATTTTTTCAGTTTTTTCTCCTCTCTTGTTTTCTGTATTCTTTGTTTCTTCTTTGTTCTGCATCCTCATCTTTCTTTCTTCTTTTTCCTGTAATTGAATCTCGTTAATGGTTCTCACCTGTTCCTGTTCAATCTCGTCGTCTGTTTCCATTTGGTCCTCCGATTCTTTCGAACTGGACAGCATCTCGTACTGGTTGCGTCCAACTTCAATCCTTTCTCGTTTTTCTGTCTTCATTTTCTTAACCGTCTTTCTAGGTCGTTTGAATTCTTCGGATTTTCCTCTGTCCCTTGATTCACTTGGTCGGGCTTCATCCTCGTTGCTGGTTGGCGTTTCTCGTCGATTCTTCCTCGATTCGCGCGCTGGCTCCTCCCCCTTTTTCGTTTTCTCTACTGCAATCTGACGATCCGTCGGAATTTCGCTGCTTCTTCCTGGTTTCGTTTCTTCTGGTCTTCTAATGTTCTTTTCCGCGCTTGTTGGGACTCTTCTTCGGCCACGGCGTTTATCAAACTGTGAAAACAGCTCGCGTCACGCCCCTCCCCCATCAGGACGGTTAATGCTCGGCGAACAAAAACCTCCAGCTCTTTGGGTGTCATGTTGTCGACACTCATCTTGGTTCGCTTTCTTTATCACTTTCAGAGTAATTCAACTCGTTTGGCAATAATGGAAAATCTTGAGAAAGGTGTCATAGATTCTTGCGATATCTAGTGTACCTTACACACTACTTTTTTCTACAGGGAGAGATATTGTACTTATATAAACTTGTACAGTAAAATCGATTACTAAACCTAGAAATTTCTGCAGGCAATAATTCTTTTAAGAATATGTATAATTACAGGCTTCAGATAAGCAGTGGGTTCGGACTATACTCCTCAGGTAGGTTCTAACCTGGTAACTAAGAAATTTCCTACATGGATGGTAAATCGAAAAATTCCTAGAAGTAAACTGAGCTGTACTCAACTAAAAAACTTAGATATCTTGAATTCGGTACCTGAGTATAAAATTTGAATTTTTGTGAAGTCTAAGAAATGATTAACCGTTTATATAATCTTCTAAGAAACCAGTTCTTAATTCCTTATGAATCATTGTTTTCTTATGCTCGTCTACTCTCATATTGATGGATTGAGCAGTTTCACCCATATAAAAAGCACGACAAGCAATACAGTATAATTTATAATTTTTCAATATATCATGTCGATATTTGTTATTGACATAGATCTTTCATATTGGTACATATTATAATGAGTTTATACTGTTTCAATACATGGCATAATTCAGCACATATTCTTGAGACAAATTAATGTTTTGCTATTTTACCTTTGCGTGAACCTTAAGGGTGGTTCCTCTCAGATTTTGAAACTGGAACGAGACCCGAAACATATGTCAAATATATTAATATTCATTGTATTTTGTGAAACTTAAGCCCAGTATTTTTCAATTGTTTAATTATTTAGTAAAAATGTTCCACCAAGTGAGTAGCCAGATTTGTATATTTATTACGAAGAATGCGAAGAATGAGAATATTTCAAAACTTGCAGCTGTCTATAGGAGAATATTATTTAAAATGGAAAAATGTCATAATCATCTGTTGTTCAATAAACAGTGCACAATTTATAATATCCAGCCCAAGTATATGATGATAAATTGTAAACATCATTCAATAAAGGCAAATCTGAAGTAAACCACCCATGAAAATTTGGCTCAAACTCGAGATGAAGAAATGGTTCACGATTAAGAGCAATCGAAAATTATATTTCAAAGTGGCGCTTAGTGAACTTACCTTTCGGATTGATCCAGTCGTGTTTCTACATCTAGACCAGATCATCAGAGAAAAAGTTAGGGATATTGGGATATGAACAATATGAAAATCCAATGAAGAAACTCCAACGTCGTAAGTAAGTCGTCGTAAGTACCAGCAAAGTCATCTTTATTCTTAACATGAACATAATTTCAAATTTCATAATAGATAACTAAATTATACCGACAAAAATTCTAAAACCGGAACTAAAATTATTTGAAAAAGCTATGAATATTGCCTTAAAATTTGTATCAATGATCCGAAAAGACTTGAAGTGAATACAGAATTAGCCATTAACTTGATCAATAAATTATGAAAAATCAACCGGTACAAAAACATTCTCTGAAAGTAATACTGAGAAAAAATTTAATTTCTCAAATTAAAAAGAAAAGCAATTAGTCATATCGAAAGCCGATAAAAGCAATACAGTTACAATTTTGAGCTTTTAAATAGAAACCGAAAAACTATTAGATTCAACAAAATTAATTAAACTGAATTCGATCCAACTGTGAAACTGCAAAAATTTATTAAAGAGCCATTAAAAGCTGTATGTACTCTATGAAAATAAATTCTCTCTAACGGTGATGAACTCTGAAATTCCTTTAATCTATGCTCTTCCGAAAATACTAAAGGAGGTTGTCCAATGAACCCATTTAATTCATATACTAGTTCACCCGCCTCAAAACTTTGCAAACATCATAACAGAATAATACCTATCTAACCCAACATACTCAGGCAAAAATACTTTTCAACTAACAGAACTGAAACACTTAATATTCCCCTAATACAAGATTAATTTCATGTCACGAGTAAATTTGTTTCCATCAACACCGAATAAAGATTACAAAATACCATCAACAGCCAATTATTTATTAATATAACATTGACCCTAAAATCAGATTAGAAATGATGCTGTTAGTTGAAGTTTGTTTGAAGCAGAGTTATATCAAATTCATTGATAAAATTTACCAACAATTAGATGGTCTGCCAATGGGTTCTGAGATAAATTGTTCTCTCAATATTTCAATTAGAAACGTTGTTTACTGGGAAAGATAGTAAGGATAGACAATTAAATCTCTATTTAAAATATCTAAATTCATTTCATGATACCTTTCAATTCACTATGCATACTGAAAATATCCATAGTACATTTAATTGTAATTGCTTCAATATTCAAAGTATGAGATCAGATACTAATATACTGAAACTAATCGCAAACCAACGTTCACAGAAAACTTATTCTGTAATAGTAGTTCTAATCCGCATAAAATCGAATTGTTCACATACATAGATTCGGTACTCACGGTTCCGCTCTCACGAAAAAACTTTAAAAATGAAATTTGAATTTCAAAAACATTAGCGTCAAATAATGGGCGAGGCATTAGCATTATAGAAAAATTAATAGCTTAAAAATAGCACAAATTAATACTTTCCTTGAATTATGTAATATATTGAAACAGATTAAAATCTATGTTCACTCTTAGTCAATAAGGAAGATCGACTTGATTCTGGCGAAAAATGCGGCGTATATAAATTATATTGCAATTATTGTCTAGCTTATTTTATAAGTCAAACTGGTTGTTGTATAAGTATTAGAGTAGACGAACATAAAATCAATAATTCATAGTAAATTAACAGCAAGAATTCATAGTAAATTAACAGCAAGTTCTTCAGAAGATTTTATAAACGTATTTCTTGATTTCACAAAAACTCAAATTTTACATTCAGGAAACAAAAAAGGGAATTCATTCATTAGAATTCGAAGAAAATTTCAACATAATCCGCCAATAACTAACGACCAGCTCGATTTTCGTTTGTCTCTACGTCTCTCATCTGTTTCTCAAATATGAATGACATTGTAAAATTTTTATTTCTTCTTAGTTTTTGAAAATGGGATAAGACCTAAACATATGTCAAACATATTTTTTTCATTATATTTTATAAAAGTTAAGCCTAGTGTTTTTCATCAATAGTATAATTATTTAGTTAAAGTGATCACCAAGTGATTAAGACTATATCTAAAATCTATCATTATTGATTGGGTCCCTATCCAATTACAATAACGATGTATTTCACACCTCAATTGTAGCAAACTGTCTTTTTATCAGAGGGATAATTGAAGGTATTTTCAAGGTTTTACAATAAACGATTTCTTTGCCAAACGTACCTAAATCAAAAGATATCCAATTCAAGTACAGTTTTCAGCAGTATGTTTCAATATGCTCTGCAAATGATGATCATATCGATAAATCAGGCAAATGTAGACAAAAAAATTAGGAAAACGATCGATAATTTCCAATTTCAGTCAGTTCTCAATCTATGTCTAGCGTATACGTTATTCATTTTGTTGGTAGAATTTCAGAGTTTTTAAATCAAGTCCAAGTGTCATTTGTGCGAAAATAATAAATTAAATTAAAGCAGATTTTTCCAATCATGTGCCGCCAAGCTATAGGAATCACTCAAAATGTTTTTGGTCAAGACTTTAGATGTGTCAACCCCTAAACAGAGGCAATCGCGCACATCGTCTTGATGTGATCAAGAACATGTTCTATGGACAATGTACAGTGGGCTAATTTGCTCTTCACAGATGAGTCGAAATTCGCTTTGTACCCAAATTCTAGAAGACAAAAGATATGGGGATTTCCAAGAAATCTAGCAAGGCTCACAAATGTACAGGACGCAAATAGAGGCGTTACAGCCATGGTATGGGGCGGCATCTACATTGTTCGAAAAAAATATATCATTTTGTTGAAACATTTCGTCACTGCTAACCAATATATTCAGAACATTATTTAGAATGTTGTTGGATAGGCAGAAAATTTCGGCCCGAATTTAATTTTAATGCTTGATAAGCTCGTCCTTAGATAGTAGCAATGTCAAGGAATGTTGTAAACGAGAATAATATCAATGTTCTATACTAGTCGGCGCAATCGCTCGATCTAAATCCCATAGTTCATGCACAAGATATCATCCAGAACGAGTTTTGAAAAATCAAAATCACTTTGAACACAGGAAGGTGTTCGAAGCCTCACAAGATAGTAGTTATTACATTCCCCAAGAGGGGTAAATCATTTGATATTGAGCGTGGAAAGAATATGCAAAGCGATCATTCAAGCAGGGGTGCACATATTCCATATTAATTTTATACAGAATCATTCTGAAACTCGCCAATCAATTTTATTAGTGAGTAGAATTTTGTGTTCTTTCATTCTATTCCTCTTCTTTTCATTTGGACAATGCAATATTTTCTTTCAATTGCTCCTGTATCAGACTTATGAAGTTTACTATCCTCTGAATAAAGATACCTTATAATTTCATTCCCTTTGGTTATTTTAAATTATCCAACCTGAATTCAAATATTTTTATAATATGAACATATGTGTATATTGGTATTACAGTAATCTCTTCATTGATTTTCAAATCGCACATCGATAAACTTAGTCAAAAGTAGAAAATGAAGAATATTTTAAACGAAAACGAAACAGGTCGATTTCTGTTTCGAGGTTCACCATTGTTCTTTGAGCTTGTTAAAACAACTCTCTACCCCTACCGTCATATGGGTCGGTTGGCACATCGTTAGAAAGGTAATTCGTGAATCGATAATTTTTTCTATTGAAATTACAGGGTGTTCCAAATACAAAAGGATATTATCATATAATATTCGGACAATCTTTTCAACCCGATATGTTCTTTATGTTGGACAAATGGTAGTACAGATTGATATCAGTTTTGAAAAAGCTTTTTCTGCATTTTGATTTGAAAGTGTAGGAATTAACCTCCTGCCTGCAACATCCCCACACATGAAAATTTCAATTGTAAAAGTATCATATAACATCTCATTGGAGAAGTCTCTGAACGAATTTAGTCAACTATGTTCGGGGTCTATACAGGGTGCTCCAATCGAGGTACTCATTCCGCTCCATACGTCGGGTCGATTGATTCAGATTCACTCGACCGTATTCTTCAATTTTTTCTGTAACAGGAACCAAAAACTGCCAACAGATGGTGTAGAAAGACTTCATTTCGGAGAAGATGCACTTGGTTTTCGAAGAAATATTAAAAATTATTCATCAGTACATCAACTTCATACAGATGTTCTACAATTTTCTATCAGGAGAGGTGAACAGATACAATTAATGATACTAGGACAATTAGAATCCTATCTTGTACAAAAATACAACACAAACCCTTCAAATATTGAATTATCGAGGTTGATCTCAATGGAGATAGTTACCTACAACTGCTAAAAGAATTGGATTTTCCCAGATTCATCGAGATTTCTAAAAACGACCCCAGTCTATCAGAAGATCAATTGCATTCTCAAAAAGATGGCACTCCCTCGCATTTTGATATTTGAATGTGAGGATTCTTAGATAATAATTTTCCAGAAAACTGGATCAGTAGAATGAGACAAATTGAGTGGCCAGCAAGGTCACAGGATTTGAATCCTCTCCATATTTTCATTCGGTTATTTTAATCGAAAATATACTTGTATACGATATAGACTTTGAATGAGCTGTCGAAAGAAAATTGTGACAGGATACCGACTTTTAATATATAAAGTCTTTGGAAACCTAAAAAGGAAATTTGATACCTCTCATACCATTTTAAGGAAGTGAGTGGAGTCATTTTGAACAGTTTCTTCAGTAACTTTTAACTCAATTGCTTCACGCTGAGTGTCGATATATTTTGGACTCATTTCTTACTCTTAATAATTTATGTTAACTATCTTGCCGTTCATTTGGTTATTTTGAAAATGAATAGTAATAATTTATACTTTATCTTCTGTTGATTACACATCTTTCTAGTTATTTTTGCATCAAATACATTATTTGAATTTCAATTAACCGACTCTATGTTATGTACCTCGCTAGCTAGCGGAATGAATTCTTCGGTTTGAACACCTTGTATTGACCCCTAACGCAATGTGTTGACCAGGTTTGTTAGAAGTATCCAGACCTTTCCAATGAGGTGAAGCATACTGAAACACCTCTTTCAATTCTGACATCAACATGTACTATTATTTATCCAAGAAACATCGTGTTCCGAGGTTTGTTCAATTAAAATGCGATTATATCTTCTTGTAGTTGGAACACCCTGTATCGAAAGTTCAACTAAAAAAATTATCGATTAACTTGAACAATCGAAAAACCTTTCAAGCAGTGTGCATCTTGACCCATATTCCTTATGATCATTTTGTAAGTAAATGATGGCGGAATAGGGGGCTGATCTGACACACAAATAGTTAATGAATTGTGAGTAGGAGTATTACAACCTACAATAATGCCCAGAAAAATTGCACGACATGGTCCGATCGTAACGCCGATGGATATGGATGGATAATTTTATTACTAACAGTTTCAATTAATCTGAAGAAAGTAGTGAATAGTTGCAACAGAAGATGTTCGATTAGAAATACAAATTCATTAAACTACATATGAAGCAGATGATATACTGAAGAAATAATAATCACTTTATTTCTATCAAACATTTTTCAGCAGTTGAACATAAATGGTTAGGTTGTCTTAAACACCAATTCCATAACATTTCGAAAATAATAGTGAACCTTACTGAAGAAAAAACTTTTACGTGATAGAAATCCATTTTCACAAATACAAGTAAACGATGATTTCTACTAAAATATATTATTAAATGCTCGACGCGTTTCGATACACAGTATCTTCGTCGAGAGCGAATGAATACTACAAATGTTGTTTGTAGTGTTCATTCGCTATTGGTAAAGATACTGTGTATCGAACCGCGTCGAAAATTTAATAATATATTTTAGTAGAAATCATCGTTTACTTGTATTTGTAAAATAAATACTATTGGAGAGCTATCGTTCACAAAACCATTGAAGGAACAGTTCCTTGTGCATTTTATTTGATATTGTCAGCAACCTCACTGTAGTTATAATTCGACGATTCACTACAATTTTGATTTCTTCAATAGTTTCCTCGGGTGTTAGCTTACTTTATCGCCATGAACATCTTACTTGCATGTATTTTACTAAAGTTGACAAGTCTATTGTGTTTGAGCCTTTAACTTCATTTTTCAAACAAAAGTAAATAGGGATCTTTGAGTTTTTCCGCTAGCAGAAAATTCGTTAAGCACATCAAAACCTTTCAAACTTTAGTAACTCATTTATTTTTTGATGATATATTTCTGAAATATCTTATTGTCATCAAAATTTCTTTCAAAAGACAATATGGAATATGTGATACGTAATTAGAAATCTCGTACTCAACTCAGTTATTTGGTGCAATTGAGTAATGCTGTTTCAAAATGGCGGTTGCCCCATATAGAGTGTTCATAGGAGGATAACTGTTTTTATTTTGTTAGAAAGAAACATAGATATCTGTTTATTGTAAGTAAAGCATAAATTAAAATGAAAACAAAAAACAAAAACATGATAAAAAACAATCGATGATGAAATACGAATATAGTTTGAATAAACAAAATCTCATCTCAGTTAACACTCGAAGTGACGACTACTGTCATCTTGACAACGGCTAAGTAAAGTCATCTCCTTCTCATTGAACCCAAATTTTTGGACAAAGAAAACCGGGTTGATTGTGGAACTTTTGCAAGCTAAAGCTAGCAAAAGTTCTTCTTACAAAATATGCTAGTAGGCTGTATTGAGACCTTTGATCCAATATGATTTTTAGCCGAACCAATATCGACAATTTTTTCTGCTGTTGTTTGTTATTGTTGGAGAAAATAGTTGTTCCATATCAGAGTAGAAAAGTGGCATCTTGATTAAAAATGGTTACTTTCCTTCACAGAATTGTACTCTTCTATCATTTAATTCCTGTACTAAACCAAGTCTGTATAGATGGTATTTTCTTTGTGGTGAGTAGCTACAAATTGCTAGTTGCTGACTAATCTATGCGGATTCTTTTCAGCTTCAGGAGCCACTAGAACATCAAGGTGAATATAATCATCCCTTTTCGACCTCCCACTTTTATGTAAATGGTAGTTTTTGTTTGTCATTGAATTGTTGCTGTCATATCTATGTTTCATATTACTCAAGATTTGAGTTATGAGTCAGGTCAATGTTTGCATTTGAATGGACGCCATTTTGAAATAGTATAACTTGAATCGCACCTTAATCCTGGAACATACTGAACGAAACAAGAGCTCCCCTACGATATATCAGAAGCCATATATTACCATTTGGTCATCTAAAACTATTGGCACCTCATATTTTTGACAGAAGCAAAACACAACAAACATCGATCTGAAGATAAAAATGAAAACCTTGTTCGAACGAGCTTGAAGACTATCTATTTATTAGCCCATACCCTTTTCAAACTGTTTATTGGTAATATAATAAATAAACAAAATGGAAAATCGAATTTACGTAGTCCGTGATGCAAGGATGAAATTGCAATCTGTCAGGTCGAAATGGAATCCACATTCCATATGCCACCTCTATCATATTGTCCTTGTTGACAATGATTCTGATCTTCATTTTTATTCGATAATTTACTATTGAATGATTTTCCTAGACATAGGTAGTTACAATGCCTTAACACACAAACCCTATGGATGTGCCTCTATCATCTGCTTGTGCTCCTTCGCTCAGGTTTTCAACATGGAATATAAATGAACAGAAACTTATGATACATTGTTGATTATTGAATACTCTAATACATAACATTTTAAGCCTACGATTGAATATCTATTTTACATTCTTGTTCTTCATGTTCAACATCAACTGGAGAATTCTCTCGAGATATGCTCCTATTACACATTGATCCAAAAATACCATTGTCCGAGAAATATTTGTATCCAATACTATTTTCATCTTCCTCCAATTTTGTTCTCTTTTCTTCAGAATTTTCCCTCGTTACTAAATCAAAACTCTCATTTTTGCAGACGTCTTTGTATATCGTTCCAATATTTGACATTACATAGTTTATACCGGTTTTATTGCTATTTTTCTCGAAACCCATTGACTTCACATCGAATTTGGTACATTTGGATTCCCTGTCGATGTGAGATAAATTCATTGGCGAAATTTTGCTTGCTTTCTGTCGGGGAACTGAAAATGCCGAATTATGTCTCGAATATCTGTTCTGAACTAGACTGGATAAAGGATTTTCATTGTCTTCAGTATTTGTCTCTGAGACAACAGTTGATGGATGTTCCTTATTCATAGTTCTTTCGAAGTTTGCGCAGTCCTTTTGACTTTTGTCGTAAATATGACCAGAGACTCTGAGATCGATGAAAAAATGAAGGGGATCTACATATGGACTAGGATAAATCGGTGGAAACCATATTGGAGGAGCTGGAGGAAGAATCAGATTAGGGTTGGAAGAATCTGGTTGAAGACTTTGGAAAGAAGGTTGTTTTTCTTTGTTAAATGTTTTAACATCCTCATTCAGCCGGGAGTTTTGGGGCCTCGTCGTGAGCTCCACAGGACTAGTTTTTTCCGTTTGCGCTTTCGGCCATTCATTCAATTCGGTTTTTTCAAATTTTGGTACAGGTTTGGAGAATTCTTCGTGTCTCGAATTTAGCCATGGTCGTTTTCGTGACCTTCTGGTATGCATTGATGCTGTCATCATATTTTCAGCGTTAACAGCATTTTCTTGTTTGGCTTGCACTAATGAGCGTAACATTTCGCTGAAGAAGTAAGAATTTGGCAACAGTGACATATTGTATAAGTATGGAGGAGTTGCTGCTAATAGACGAGATACTAACTCAGTATTTCTGAAGTCCAATGGAGATAGTCTAGGCTTAGGAGCTGGTGAAGGCATTGGCATATGTTCATTACTAGAAGCCATCTGAAAAGAAACATGCCAATTACTCATTTGAAAACAATATTGGTTTTAATGCAATTTAAATCGAAACTATCAATGAAGTCATTAACCCAGAAGTGTTTTTCAAAATAGTCAAAATTACTTCTGAGCTGTTACAATTAGATTATAATATTGACAGTTGACATATTGACAAATTGAATGAAATAAATTCTTGAAGTACTGTAGCATTATAAGATTTATAATCATAAGTGGAAAATATGAAAAATATTGTGCTTCTTAGATATTAAATATTAAATAAACATGTTTGTACATATATATATATATATATATATATATATATATATATATATATATATATATATATATATATATATATATAGTATTATAGAAAATTTATATCTGAAATTTTTTATTATTATTATATTGAGAAAGGATTGACCATTGGTAAAATTTTCATTTGTTTGTTCTAGTGTCATTTGAACAAAATTCCGAATATGTTTCAAATCGCATGGCTCTTCCGGTTATACCGAAAGTAACCATCATCTTAGTTGTTTCAAATCTCAATTTGTACATTTTCATTAATTTTAGTAGAAAGTGAAATTTTGAACGTTTCTGCATCAAAATCAGTCAGACCAAAATCAACCGATGAGAAGATTTTTTAGTCAGAATTTCGCATTCTTTCTCTATTAGCCGGTCTGAAAAAAGAATTCGAAATCTTTCAACATCGATAGTTATTGGAGTTTTCGGCATATTCTTAGGAAAATGTGAATTCTACAATATCCAATGCTCACTAAGGCGTTAGTATTTAGAGGGAGTTTCCAAATCATGTAGAAAGTTGAAGTGCACTCAAAGCTACAAAAGTCCATTCAAATATGACTACCTATTTTTTCACAGAATATTATAATTGTAATTCAAACAGGTGTTAAACTACTAGAGGTTACGAAGAATGCGTTTTCGAGTTATTCATGATTTGATTCAGAAACAATTCATTCATTCCGTGTAGAACCACAAATACTGAATTTTGGAGTAGATCAATTTTTCCTATGATTAGATAAGCACTAAGATGAGTTGAACAAAGAAGTGAAAATTCGAATCAGTTATAACATCTGGTTGTCAAATTCTCAGTAAATCTCTTTTCCCTATTATCCTTTATTATCGATACATGATCGATAAAGTAGCTTTTGCTAGGTGTGAGAGTACAATGTCCGTATGTATGTTCCACAGTGGCAAGAAATAATAAGCCGATCCTGAAGGGTACTCAATGAGAACAATTCAAATTCACCACCAATGAGCAGGAGCAAATTCAGAAGAATGAATAAATATTTATCAATTATGTTAAAATATACATTATGGGACCAGATTTATACTCACGATGAACAAAGTTATCAGCGTATTTTTAAGCTCATTCAATTTCTTATTTACGCATTGCTGCAAGAGATATGGTAATGTTGAAGACATCCGCCCACAATATTTTAAAGAAACACAAATTCCATCTGTTCCCGTTAACTAGTGCAATTAATCCAGAAGATGTAGCCAGTAGGGGAGAATTCTTTGAAATAATTTCGATTCGAGTATAACTATTATTTGAACGGACGAGTCAAAATTCTCCAGAGAAGGGGTTATGAACCGGATAAATAACCATTACTGGTGTGACGAAAATCCACACGTGACGTGAGGACAGAATTTTCAGCAAAAGTTTAGTTTCAATGTTTTCTGTTTATTCTATTGTATGCGATAATCATTCAAGTGGGACAAAATATCTTGAAATTTTGCAAACGTCTATCGTCAATAGACTAATAGGTTCCAGGACAAGTGGATTCGGGGAATAGTTCCTTGGAATTGGCCAGCAAGATATCCAGATCTAACACATCTGGATTTCGTTCTGTGTGGGTGAAAGAAACTGTCAATATTACACTCGTAAATGCAAGGCCGGAGTTGACACTTTTGGTTTATCAAGCTCCATTCAAGGTAAATTAGAAGTGCTACAAAACTAGGTGTTCCAAAACGTTTGGAAAGATGTTTGGAGCAAGATGGATGAAGATCGGAACATGTAATTTAGTATATATTTACTTATATGCATTTTTGCCGGTTAATATTTGATGCAATTTTTTAACAGAAATTTGCTTCATTTTCTGAATTTGGTCTTGCTCATAGAAAGTAATTTGATTATTCAGCCAAAACGTTATTTATTGTTTATCGTGGTTTGAGTTGTGGTCCATAATTCTTGTTTTGGGTTTAATGGTTAATAATTTTTCTTATTCATCTGAAACTGCTGATTGGAGATGAATTTCACACATTAAGCAAAAGTGATTTCAGCTTTCACGTACCGATAATATGGCATAATAGAGAAAGAAATATTCACTGAAAATTTGATAACCTGTAACAGATTTTAATTTTCAATTCTCTGCTTTGCTTTTTCTACTGCTTATCTAAGCATAGAAAAAATTGACCAGTTCCATTATTCAGTATTTGTTTATCACGCAATAAATAGAAAACGATACATTTGAGGTAGGAAAAAACCTCTAACAGTTCGAGACTTACTTGAATTACAATTCTAATGGTGTGTGAAAAAAATAAGTATTCATACTTATACTTTTGTACCTTTGAAAATACTACAAATTGCCACATGATTTGGAAATATCTTATATACACCAATACCTCAGTGTGAATTGAATATTGTAAAATAGAACTTTTCCTAAGGATAAGCCGATTGGTGTTAAATGATTTCGAGTCGGTTGTTCGGGCAGCTAACAGAGAACAAAGCTTCCTGAAATTCTGAATAAAAAATTCATATCTTCTTATGAATTGATTTCAGGTGAGAATGATTTTCGTGAAGAATGTTTCAAATTTTATTTTCTATAATATGAAAAAATAAACGTACATACTGTAATTTGAAATAACGAACATGATGACCACTTCCTGTCTAACCGAAGTGCGACGAGATTTAAAAATATATTCGAATTTTTGTTTAAATGACACAAGAACAAATCAGAAAATTTCACCATGCGGTTAAGTCGTTTTCCATATTCTTCTTATGCCCCATCTCGCGTGGACACCTTGTATATAGCTGAATTAGTCGGAATTGCCCTTGAGGCTAATGAAATAGCCTTGGTCGTATTGGGGGACATAGAAGGAGAATTCGAAAATACCTTTCATACATCCATTAGTAATTACGCTATTTGTCGAAACATCTACTATTGAATGATTAAGAAGAATGATCAGAGGGCATGTTGTAATCGCGGCCTTAGGAGGCACTAAAGTGGCGGTATCGACGGTGAAAGGATGCCCACAAGGAGAGTCCTATCGCCGTTACTGTTGTTAACTGTGGTTGATGGACTTTTGGAAAAATTTAATAACGCTGGCTTCAACGTACAAGGTTATGCGGATGACCTTGTTATTATCATAAGAGGAAAACATGATAGAAATTGCGTCCTGAAAAGGAGAAAACCACCACAATTTTATTTTTAAGATGCAGGAAACTTAACCTAAGAACTCCACTTCTGAAAGTTTTATAAAAGACTCAACCGGAACTCTCATAGTGAAAAACTCTTTCCAAAGTTACATCGTGTCTATGGACATGTCGTAAACTTTCGGTAAAGATCTGGAGCTAGAGCCAAAGATACTCTACTGGTTATGAGATCCATTACTACATATGCATCGTTCATATAGTAGATTAAGATAACAGAACAAGCTGCCGTAACTGCAGCATTTGTTTTATGTGTATGTGCGTACCAAGGACTACGCGAACAACCCGCACCACAGACGTAGAGGTGATTCAGAATCTCCCTCCGCTTTACATATACGAGAAGAAGGAGGTTTTAGTAGTGTTACGGCTTCAGGAAACGATCAAATTATTACTTGGATATCTGAAAAAACACCTGGGGATTCTGATACGTACAGCTCTGGAATTCCTAACACAATCATTGGATAAAATGTTGCTAAAGTATAACTTTCATACCACCTTTGAAGTGGTCAAAAAGAATCCTCCATCTAGTATACAGAAGTATTCATCTGCATACGATTTAGGAAACAAGCGCAGGTATACTTGATCTTAAGTACAGAGTATCAATACCCTTGGATCCGTCTTTTACATTCTTACAAGCAGACAAATTATGCTGCTAAGAGCGTTAACGAAGAAAATTCAAAGGTGCACAGATTTTTACAGTAACAAGCTACGATTAATGCTCTGACCCGCCTGGAAATATCGTCAATTCTTGAAGCGACCTGCTAAAGGGTATAGGAGGTAATGATATTGAAAATAAAGTTATTAGATCAGCTGCTAAAACAAGGCATTGAATCGTTGATCTGAACAAACCACACAGACAGCAGGAGCTGAAACCACGTGGAGAATATATTGAAAAACAACATTGGAGAAGAACTCGACTATTTGCCAATGAAGAATAAGCAGCTCCTCGTCTTATTTATAGATGATTTGAGGACAATTACTGGTCTGCTAACAGGGCAATGGTTACTGACATTGCATCTTAGCATAATAAGCATCTGGCTCAGCACATTTTCTGCTTTTTCTTGGCAATTGATCATGAATTACTCAAATCGAGCGACCGCAGTGGCTGTACAGTTTGCCTTCTTTGACCTCTCCATTACAGTGGAAATGTTTCATTTAGGTTAACTCCATAATGTAACGGAGCTTCATCTTGTCGATAACAAATATCATCCGAAAGTAATATAGAATTTACTAGAAATAAATGACTCATTACAGAAACATTACGTAAAAGTTGTGAATGATCATCAGCGTTTGAATGTATAAAAATTAAATAAAGAAAGAGCCAATTATGTATCAACTACTTATACATACAAAGAGAGTTCTTTTCAACCCAGTAGCAACAGTTGGACCATTAATATATTCTTCATTACGGAATCAACTGATACTTTCAATTTCTGTAATTCTAAAATATAGAAAATTACTGTTCAATTACGCGAAGATAGCACAGAACTGGCCAGCCATCTTTTTTAAAGGCAGTTGAAATCGGCTGAATCTAGGTACCAATTGAGAAAGCAATTATGTTATTCTCTTCTTACTGTGTTTTGCAGTTTCGTTTCAGCCTGAATCACGTGATATTTATCTTGAAAGAAGTTACTTCTTCTGGAAGTATTCGTCAAAGTGAGTAACTTATGATGTACGTAAATTTTCCACAAGCTTAGATTCTTCAAATAATTAGCAAATATTTGGCAGATGTCTTGATATTACATCAAACGTTTATACATCTCACTTCTCTAAGTCAATTGGATACGAACCTGAATATTGAAATTTATGTCTTGAACAAAATATTTCCTAGCGAATCTTTCATGTCACTAATTAATTATCTAACCATTGTTTGTAATTCGAACAACTGGAAAACACAATATGAGATGAAAATAACAAGTAGTTAATTGTTAGTTTGATATTGAAATAAGTGTTATCTCGACAGAGGTAACATTAGACACCGCATATGATCTATCTCTTACACATGCTCTGCAATGAATGAAAAATTATTGAAGACATTTATTCAGGAAGCAATATTCAACTTTCCGTAGAATGTGTAATATCCCTCATTGAAGGAGCAGGTTCTCTGATCTGATCTTCATAATCAAACTCAGATAGGGCCACAATAGTAGTGGTACAATCTAGTCGGATGTCATGAATAGGAGCAACAGACCGCAGTGTCGTTATTGTTTGAAATCGAATGCATAGCTATACATATTCACGTGGCGCCCTCCAACGAACTGACACAAGGATCTTTCATGGCTACCGGGAAACCATGAAGACAAAGAGTAGATCAAGCGAAAATAACAGAATACAGAAGCCATACTAGTTTCTCCATTGACTGCATGCTACACACTGTTCCAGCTCAATGCAGGGGTCAAAATAAGCTAACGCTCCAGTACTTAATTGGATGAAGTACCTGACATCTCAATAACACGTGAAATTAATCGCTATATATAAAAACATATTGATGACTTTTATTCATGGAGCAGTTTATAACCTCCCGTAGAATATAAAATATCCGTAACTGAAGGAACTCGTTCTCCGATCTACTTTCTATAAGCATCGTCAACCTCGGTCACAATACTTATGGTACAATGTAATCATGAAATGATCAACAAACTGAAATTTCGTTTTCTCTTGATATCGTCAGTGTTGCATACCCATTCACAACATCAAGCAAGACCAATTATCTACTCACATCTAGTACATATCAATACATATACACTTGGCGGCCTCCATCCAACAGGCGCAGAAAAATATCAGGACCGCACGAACAGCAATGAAGATGAAGATAAGGATGAATCTTTGAATATGAAATTTATCTTTTAACTTATTGAAAATTGAGGATATATTTTTCAAAATAGCTGCAGAGCTTGAGATACCTTCTCATCCTCATTTATATACCAAAAGTCACTTACAACTCATGAAACTATTAGTATGTAGCTAAATTAAATATTGATGATAATAAGAAATTTAAACTATGTATTTTACTATCGCAAGAGATTTATTGAAAATCAGGATTGCAATTTCGGTCTCTCGACCATCACTATCTGGCAACAAGTATTGAACTTAAGTTGAAAATACATACATATACTGGGTGATTCACCAGTGGCGCGGTGCTCTGTAGCTTGTACACTCTTGGAGATTTCATTTCTGTTCGAACGATATTGTATTTAGAAAGTGAGAATCTGCTTCGGCAATTTATTTTGAGAGCTTATTTTCATGAATTTGTACGGTAGAAAAATATTGTGACGAAACTACTCCCAAAAAAAACTTATTACTTGAAGACTTTATAGCAGAGTTTAGGACGCTCTTGAATCTTCAACAAAAAAGTGGTCTTCCAATCTGGAAAAACCTCTCAAGATTTTTTTATAGAAAATTGGGACACCCTGTTTACTCCAAAATAAATTGCTCAAGTAGATTTTTACTTTCTAAATACAACACCGTTCTAACAAAAATGAAATCTTCAAAAATGTACAGAGCACCATTGGCGAATCAACCAGTATAAACAGGTAGATACAAAATTAAAGAGAGTGCAAACAAGAGGTGATAAACTAATTCTGATAAAAGCAGGTATTATTTAAATATGTCAAATAGAGACAAATAAGAAGAGCCATACTGGTCGTTCAGAAGATTATCTCTATGGGGGGTTTGTTGCAGTTTGAAAATTTCGATGGATTCCAAGAAATCTATCTTTCGTTCTTCAGGTATTCTGTGAATAATTCGAAGTTGACCTATGGGTGGAAAATCATGGTCATTCTCGATAAAATGTGAAAAAGAAGTAGATTCGTCTGTTCTCTGGTTATAGTAATCTGATTGATGCTCTTTATATCTCGTTTTGGATGAACAACCATTTTGACCTTTAAGACGCCTTCACAATCCATACAGGACAACTTGTAAACTCCATTATTGACAAATTTATCAGTTTTATCTTTCCTATCAAAAAATTCCTGGAAGAGTTTTATGTGTGTCTTGAAAGATACTTTTGTATTCTGTTCTGGGATGACATTTGCATTCTTTTTTAGCTGAATAAAAAAGTATCTTTCAAGACCCATCTGAAACTCTCCCAGGAATTTTTTAATAGTAAAAATAAATTCGACAAAACTGAAGTTTACTGTTGTCCTGTCCTGAATGAATTGTGAAGGAGTCTATATGGATCAACCTGGCCATTTATTCAAAACGAGATATAAAGAGCATCAATCAGATGACAATAACCAGAGAACAGACGAATATACTTTTGCTTCACATTGTATTGATTATGGCAATCATTTTCCACCCAGAACCCAACTTAAAATTACTCACCGAATACTCAAAGGACAAAAGTATTATTTCTTGGAATCCATCGAAATTTTAAAACTGCAACAAACTCCCCATGAACCTTCTGTATGACCAGTATGGCCGGCTTATAGTATATATATATATATATATATATATATATATATATATATATATATATATATATATATATATATATATATATATATATATATATATATATATATATATATATATATATATATATATATATATATATATATATATATATATATATATATATATATATATATATATATATATATATATATATATATATATATATATATATATATATATATTTTTCGATGTATTTGTACGGCAGCTATGAGAAATATTGCAGTTAGAGAAAAATGAACCACCTTCTTTTGATCTTATCTCTTATTTTCAGGGACTAGTTTAGTAGTGCCAAAATTTTGCTGGTATCTCTTTCCGTTCTGGGCTCATTCAAAATTTCTCGAATTTTAGGAAAATCGTCCTTCGCGGATATCTCGATCATCATCAAAGTTACATGAAAGCACTTCACTACATTCTACAAGCACTTTTTTGAGTAAAATATAGTGCTGTGTAGAAATTTTTTTTAGCTCACTGGTTTTCGAGTTGTAATGCAAACATGCTTTTTTCGAATACGAACCATCGGAAATTTTACCTCTATTGGGTGCAGTAATTTTTTACCTTTTCAAAAATATCTAACACTTGTAGTCAATTATTGCATTCAATACCTTTTCTCAGAGAAACACCAGAAATTGCCACAATTCCATTCATTAGGTTCAGGCCCATCAACGATTCATATTGTTATATAACTCAAAACCACAGATTTTAAACTTCCTTTCTATGGTCGTGGTTATTTCTATGGTTTGATTCGATTTAGACCAGAGTAATTAACTGTGGTCTTAGAGTTTGACACTTACGATTCCAGTTTCAGTAGTATAGGTATTAATGTTTATTGAATATCAAAATAGCTGCTTGTTAGTTGTATATTCCAACTATTACATTTAATTGTTCACCTGAGACTTTGGTTGTTTCAGGATGCAGAAAAAAAATCATAACTGTGAAAATTATGAAAAGTTCGATATGATGGAATGTTATATTCTTAGTGGGTATGATTCAGAAGCAACGGCCGAAACATATATCAATCGGTACCCTGAAAGGCAATAGGCAAATAAATCTATTTTTCGAAGAATTGAAGAAAGAGCATCCTATCAATAGTGGCTCATTTAGAAAATCAAGAAATAAAAAACTTAGATACTGATAGAGAGGAAGCATCGATCGAAGTGATAGGTGCTGTAACGGCCAAACCTTCAATTTCGAGCAGACAAATAGAACCAGAAACAGGAATTTCAAGACGTCGGGCGCTCAGCATTCTGAAGGAGAACCAGTTTAAACCCTACAAAATGCGAGCTCCCAAGTTTTGCAGCCAGGGGATCCCCTCGCCGACTGAATTTCTGCAATTGATATCTGGAAAATATCCAAGAACGCACAGACTATTTTAAGAGAAGTTATATTAGCCTAAGTTCCCAGAGCGATAAGACATAACTTATTTTTACATTGACGAAACATTAGGTTTTCAGTAGTGTCTCATGTACTATGAATACCTGTGACACCTGCGCAGGTATCAGGTGATGAAGGTAACTAGTTATTTTACTTAAATTTACATAGGTAGATTTTATATATATATATATATATATATATATATATATATATATATATATATATATATATATATATATATATATATATATATATATATATATATATAATATATGATAGAATATTATTTTGAAAAGGTATTATGAGTGTCAGACACTTTCATGGACCAAAACTTAAACTTTTGTCAGACGCTTTGAAGCACTACTAAATATAATATACACTTATACATATGTTATTGAAGTAACTATTTCAAAGTTATATCTCATCTCATATATATATATATATATATATATATATATATATATATATATATATATATATATATATATATATATATATATATATATATATATATATATATTGCAGAAGTAACCTTATCTTTATCTTCGACCATTTTCGAAATAAAAGAAACAAACTAAAATAATAAAATCAGAGGTTGCGAAAAAGAGTTTATTAGTACATATCATTATACTTTATCAGAGAAATGGCGATATTTTAAGGTAATCGTGCAAGAAATACGTAATAGATTGGTTTTTGGTGAGATGATATACAAGGTGTTGAACTATTTCAATAAGTTTTCGAAATGTTGCCCGTTTCTTTGTAGACACAACTCAATTCTTCTGAGGAAAGACCGTTGAACTCTCGACAACATTTGCGGATTAACTGACTGAAAGGCGTCGACTATTCTCTATCTCACATCCAACTGTGTTGTAGAAGGAATCTGGTAAACGATGCTTCAATATAACCCCACAAGAAAAAATCTGGACTTGTAAGGTCAGAAGACCTAGCTGGCCATCTAATAGGACCACCATGTCCATTTGTTCGAAAATACATGATTCAAATGCTCCCTAACCTGATGTGAGTAATGTGCCGGTGCTCCATCCTGTTGAAACCACAAATCTTGTCTTATATGCTCTGGTGCATCAGCAAGTAGCATCGGTAGATGATTTTGCAGAAAATTTAAATACATTTCACTATTGAGGTGCCCTCATATCCTCATATCAATCTACTATCGCGGCAAATACATTCCAGGACCAACGATGCTGGTGATCTATTTGTCTCATGGGGTGTGGATTTTCCGTGGCATAATAAAGGAAGTTGTGCCTGTGAACAAGCCCATTCTTGTGGAAAGTTGCCTCGTCCGAGAAAAGAACTTTGCTAAACATATTTGGAATTTCCGCTACTTCGTCACATGCCCAATTACAACATTTGATTTGATTTTCAGTTCCTGGTGCAGCTGTACATGATATGCATGAAATTTATTCACTTTCAAGATTCTTTGGACGGAAGTTTGACTTATATCTGTCAACTGAGAAATCTCTCTTCGGCTTTTATATGGGTCCTCTGTCACTGTTAACAAGACTGATAACTGTTTGTCTTCAGCTGTAGCAGTTTTTGGTTTTCATGTTTTTTGTAAGCAATATTATCCGATAAATCTAATTAGAGGTTTTTCGAAGCATCTTGCATCAAGATGCCTCTCATCACGAAACCTTTGTGCATAAACTTTACTTGCCAACAAAAAATTTCTATCACACTCACCCAAAATGAAAATCATATCAACCCTTTCTTCTTTGGAGAACTTCATGGCAGTCAATTGAGAAAATTAGGTTCAAACTTTACTTAAACAATGTTTAGTAATGAAACACTGATAAGTTCACCATGTAAAATGCAGAAAATGATATGTCCGGACACCTGACAGAAAGCACAAATAAAAAAAAATGTCAACACATACCTCGATTTACGTTTTAATCATCTTGATTTTATCATTCGAATAATCTTGTTAAGGTTTCATTTTTACTACTTGAATCATTACAGAAAAAAAAGTTCTGTGCGAATAATGATGCATGTTGATGAGTTTGATACGGTTTGTAGATTTCTCATCAATATTTTTTACAAATAATCGAATATTTCGAAAATGATCGAAGATAAAGATGAGGTTACTTCTGCAAAAATAGTTTAAAATATTTTATGCGTTGACATGAATAATAAATTAAAGGGTGTTCCATCTGAAAAATCAAGATATGATATTTTTGAAATTACAATATTCAATAATTTTTTCGAGTCACCCTGTATAAAATGAGGATAATTTCAATTCATCAATAAAGCTGTCCTTGGGCAATAAGAAAACGAAAGGAAAAGTATTCATCCTCTTTGGCAGAGGAACATGCGATGATGTGAGCCTATTTTCATAATTTATATATATATATATATATATATATATATATATATATATATATATATATATATATATATATATATATATATATATATATTCTTTATATAAAAATTCATGAAAATAGGCTCTCACATCATCACATGCTCCTTCTGCCAGAGAGAATGAATATATATACAACACAATAGTATATCAGTAGGATCTCTACTAGGAACTCATCGATGTCGCATATCTCTTTCCAGCAACTTGACCAACTACATCGATTCTTAACGATTCCAGAAAAGTATCAAGTACAATATGTACGAGAAACGCCGTTTATGGACCAAGACAGTAAACTCGTTACCGGACTTCGAGAAAAGCGACGAACACAATAAACAAATATGAAAACTTAAATACTCCAACACTCGTAGACATTGTTTTGCCGTTCCGTGAATCGCATCATAGTTCAACGAGCGAAATAGTTCCATTGACTTCTAGGCCACAAAGTTTCTAAGAAAAACCACCTATCGGTCGATATTGAGTAAACAAATATCTTCTCGATACCATTCGCGTGGAGTCTACATATGTAAACTTGAGGCAAGGAGAATTATTCAAAAATCTGCTGATCAATGAATTCTTCATGTATAGGCTTATTTTCGTCTGGTGATTAAACTTTATTAGCATTAATGATCCACGAAACCAAGAGTCTCATGTATGCTTCGATATGAGTATTTGAACACATGCTGTGGCAAACTATTGAAATTTGTGTGAATGTCAAGTTGTAGGCTACGACAGATAACAAGTTTACTAACTGGACATTGTGCTCTAAGGAAACACCCCCATGTCATGAAAAAAGTTCGGTATTGGAGGGTAGATTTTTATAATTTTAATCGAAAAATCATCATACTTAATTGATGCCACTATAATATTCAAAAAATCATTTCCCCGACTGAAGTTATGATTTCTGCTGGAGAAGATTGACGGGCCATACTCCAAAATTTCATCGCCGCCTGTGATAACAAAAGTAACTCCCGCCCAAATTACCGAGCTGCATAGAAATGAAACAATTACAATAAAGTGGAAAGAGATGAAACTTAGTTAGTTGCTTTCGCTAATTAATTCCTATTGAACGTCTCTTTCGCGATGTCATTTCACTAAAATGTTCCCGAAGTCGAATAAACTTCCAAGTCGTTTTACTGTGCGACAATCTGTGGTATTAAAGTTGGCTGTGTCGAATGGAGGGGTGGTCTTGAGAAGTAAGAGGGGGTGGTTTTCAGAATTGACGAGGACATCGCTATCATCCTCTTTAAAAGATGCAAATTGAGAAGCAACATTTCCCCAGATTATTTCAAAGTGAGCTGTGTGCGATTTAAAAGGTTTTTATTAGGAGAAGAGTCGACGCAGACTGCCGATGTTGAGATGGGGCTCCCAAAGTGGATTTTGATGTAGAGACATTTCTTTCCGCTCGGGAAATTTACACTCTTAGCATTCGAACTGAAATGGATTATTTACCTGATGGAACTGCGAGAATGTATATGAGATTGTCCATTTTCGATTTTGGATATTCATTTCTTATATTTTTCTGAATAATCGACCAACAAGATGTTATCAAATATAAACAGAAAATCTAGTCATTACTCAACACTCTCATTATTGTTCGTTTGTATCTTCAGTAGCGCCGCGTCGGTGAATATATAAGATTACATCATCGAAATAGTATTTGAATATTATCAGTTGTAATGTTATGTATTGTGAATGATAATAGTTGTCGAAAACCATGTTCACATTTCTAGAAAAATTTTGGACCTATTCCCAATATAAGTTATTAGTGCAAGAAGTAGTCGGCGTAAAACATCTTCTGCTTGATTGATAAGAATGGCATTTGGACCATACTGATGAAGGATCGTTTTCATATTCTCTATATGGATTTACCGGTATATAATTTATATCAGTGGTTCCTAAACACACGGTGTCCGACATAGGGAGACGTTGTTAAGGAGACCATAGTAAAAACAAAATTGTTCCAAGCTATTTATAAAAATTCTATGGTAAAATATTAAACTGAGAGCTCATTATAAACCTAACGAGGTTTTTACTATATGAGTTCTTAGAATTCAAAGACTACTGGCTGACAAGCGTTTATTCTGAGGCACACAATCTCTCAATTTGAATTCTAAATAGAAAATAGCGAAGTTACTTTCAATATTCAGAACTCTACGAAGCGGCTAACAGAAAAGCCTGTTCAACAAAGACAAAACCTCCGAAAAATTAACAAGACCTGTCTTGCTATTGCTTTCATTATTGACAAGTTATTCGAAAGTTCGAGCCAGTAATTTGTTAGAGATTTGCTACTAAAAGTAATTTTTGGGGGGACATAAATATTGTAAAAAATACCGGATTCACATAATTCACACCATATAGCAAATACCTATTTTATTGAACTTGTCCCATAACTACATCTTTTTACTCTAATAAAATACATCGGAGTTATTTCCCCGAGTTGAGGATTCAAATTTTTCAAAAATGCCTACTGCATGAGAAAAATTAATTATAAATATGTTATGCCGAGTACTCATTTCCTTTTTTCCTCGAGAATACCGAATTTCACTTCTCAGTTCGAGACCTGTTATAATGATCTAGAAATGTTTTGAAGAGAGAATGCCCCGGCTGATCGGTAGAATCACGAGTACCCTGAAATATAGCGAAGCACCTTTCTCTGAATCCTCAGTTTAAATTTGAAGAGTTTTAATTTAAATTTCCACTATATTTGAATAATATATATCTACAAGGTGATTTTAATTGACATACACAAAAAACTTATCTAGCACGCTGCATGGGCTGAAACCAATGCGACGCATTTGTCCTTAGGAACCCTCCAACAAAATAACGATTATCCCCTTCTGGTTGTTAAATGGGATGTTGTCGTCATTACTACTTCCAACCGTTTGGGTAGGCCTTGTATTGGAGGTCTAACCTAGGACTATCAATTTGATCACCCCCTCAATGCACACGTTCTGTCTAATTACAATTTATTTTTTTTTAATTTACGATATTTGGAATTAAAATAAATTAAACAGATCGTGACTCATTGAAGTGGTAAGGAAAAAGAAACAAGGAACAACAAAGAATTAAATAACGATAATGTTGAGACATATAAGAGGAATCGGAAAAAGATAGAAACAACGTGGACTTATAAGGATAAAATTACTTAAATGCGAGTACAGGATGGTTTCTACTATATTATATTAATAAATGCTCGAAGCGTTTCGATCACAGTATCTTTGTCAAGAGCAAATGGATACTACAAAATATCTTACTAATATATACTTATATATACTAGAGAGGCAATCCACTCAGAGTTATCTGTATTTGAACTAGTGTTTATGTCTAACATTGAGAATTTCTGATGAATACCCAAATATATTAATCTCAAGTACTTCCAGAAGGTTGAGTTTTATAACTCTATTCTCAGAATGTAGGATTTTAAATTTGAATTGGAAAAATGACTATTTTTCCTAATATGATTCGAATAATTCACTTCTGAAATAGAACAGAACAACTCGATTAATTTCCTAGACTTAACAATAATAAGATCCAATTATAAACACAAATTTTCATTTTATTATAAACCATCCCATTCAGGTATCACAGTTCATTATACATCGGTACATCTTTACCAACATAAAGTTGCAGCATATATACTATATACATAGACTCTTAAGCACACCGATGTCTAGTGAAAATTATCTCAAAGAATTGAATTTGGTAAAACGCAATAAATAATGGTCAGATACAAATTAAGTGAGCAGCATATAAGAAAAAATAAAAATAGCTTCACAACATATATATCCAATCGGTGAACATCAAGACAAGAAATTCAATAGTTTAACATATATAGGCAATATAAGCAATAATATAATCCCTTCTCAAAAATTCAAATCTGAATATAGAGTTCAAAACGTGTTTATATATTGGAATATGCAGACTGCAATTGCTCTTATATATGTAGAACAGGAAGAAATGTTAGAATCTTAGAACATAAACTCAGTTTCATAATGGAAAACCCAATTCGAATTATTCAAATCATCTCAGGAAAATAGTCATTCTTCTACTCAGAATTTAAAATCTTACATTCTAAGAATAGAGAAATAAAAGTCAACCTTCTGGAAGTACTTGAGATTAATATATTTAGGTATTCACCAGAAATTCTTAATGATGAGTTAGACATAAATAACTCACTAGTTCAAATACAGATAACTCTGAGTGGATTGCCTCTTAAAGTTTATATAAGTATATGTTAGTAAGATATTTTTGTAGTTTTCATTCGCTCTTGACAAAGATACTGTGTATCGAAACGGATCAAGCATTTATTAATATATTTTATTAGAAATCATCGTGTACTTGTATTTGAAAATGGATTTCTATCATGTAAAAGCCTCGTCAATTGAATTTTTAAAACTACATACCCCAAGTTATTTACGGAAAACTAGTAATCTACTTTTTAAACTTTAGACTTGTTTAAAAAATTGTTCTTTATTCTGTGTTGATACTTCTTCGAAACACCTTCAAATACTTAACTTTCAAAAAAATTACGAAACTCAATCTTGAAATCCTCCTTGAGGTTATATCGGCATCAAATGAATCAATTGAAAGAATCACAGGAAACTGGAAGGGATACAGGACTATGGAATACTAAAGAAATTATGGGGAGGGAAAGACAGCGGAGTTGCGATCACTGTATAGTTTGATCGGAGTAAAGAAATGAAGGGTAAGAATTGAAGTGAGTTCAAGAGAGTATACACGTTACAATGTTTGATAATTTCACTGCCATCAGGATGAAGGCAGCTATGATTTATATTTAGAACCCATATTTATACAAAATAAACGGAACATCATTGATTTCCTTCTTAATGATTTGGGCTCCATCAGTCCAAATCCCAACCCATTTTTTCTATTGCAAATTAGTCTCAATGATCATTGTCTGTTACCCTGAATAAATCAGCTATAGTTCTTCCTTCACTAAATTTGCAAAATAGTAATTCTTCATGTAAAGATGAAGCCTTGTATTAAGTATGAGATTTTGACAACCGCTGCTTTATGTTGTTTTCATACAACCTAGTATAATTCATTCCGTTGCGGGAGTATTAATTATTGGGGGGCTGTTTTATATTTTTCCATTGAATCGCTTCAATTGCATGGCAGATATATGGTCAACTACTCGGGGTAATTTCCGCTTTTCTGTTCTTGAGGGCTGCGCTGTATGTTGCGAGATACAAGAAATACATGAAGATTATGATGCAAATTAGTTTTTTGATGTTCAAAGTAGTTCTTGCCTACATCAATGCACTTTTGTAGCCGAAGCTTCCAAAACCGAAAGAATTGAAGCCAGTCATCTTCGGTTATGCTTTCAAAAAAGTAATTAATTGATTCATCGATTTCATTCGCCATTATAAGACGTTGATCATATAAATGTTTTTTCTAGGTTAGAGAACAAGCAGAAATCATACATGGTCATGGTATGTGACGATGCATTGTCTTGATGCAACATTATCCCGCTAAACCTGACCTAGTCAAGCGTTGCGCCTAAACATTTTGTAGTTTACCAGATGGCTTTTGCTGACTTTCACTAATACTAAACTCTGAAAGAAAACTGTGTACATAGTTTTTTTGTATCTTTGTTTTTTGCAATGGTTGGGGTTTGGTCATCTTCATGAATCCACACACTCCTGGCAGATAGGGAAATTGTTCCATCACCTATTACGATTTTGAACAGAACACTACGACCACCATTATTCAACTTTTTCAACGTTTCTCACGAGATTCTTCCTTGGTCCGTTTTTTGGAAATCGTTCAATGCATGGGACGACCAACGACCAACAACTTTTTCAACGTGCAGATACTCATGTAAAATTGAATTATCCATTGTCATCTAACACTATTCGTGGTTTCAATCAGTTGATATGTAAGATTGGATGGATCTTCTTCGATCATATGTCGCACTAACGAACAGAGCCTACCAGCACGTGGCTACTCATCAGATGATACCGTCCACTTTCTTGAAATTTCAATTTTCAAATTCAAATTTTTCAAAAAGTTAGCTCCTTCAGGGAGGGATATTTAACAATCTACGGAAGGTTTAATATTGCTCCTAAATGAAAGCGTTCAATGCACTTACACATTGATTGATAGAATAATTAATTTCCTCGTGTTTATCGGAAATTAAGATATGATGTGTTACATCTGGTACAACAGCCAATCAAGTACTGGAGTATTAGGTTATCCGATCACTGTATTGAGCAGGGACAGTGTGAAGCTTTGCGGTGAAAAGTCAAACTAGTCTGGTTTGTCGAGGTTTTTTCGTTTGATATATTCTTTGTCTTTTTCATTTCCCGGCAGCCTTAGTAGACTCTTGTGTCGGTTCGTATATTTATACATATACATGTACTTGATGCATTCCAACGAATTGATACGAGAAAGTGGAGGTCTAGTTTGATATTGTGAACGTGAATACAGTACTGACGAGGTCAAACAAGAACGAAAGTGCAGTCTGTAACTCCTGTTCACGACATCAGACTAGATTGTGGCTCTGGTTGACGATGATTATGAAGATTAGATCGGAAAACCAGCTTCTTAGGAAGGTTGAATATTGCTCTCTCAATAAAAGTCTTCAACGAAATGTTTTTGGAACTCCGTCTCCATTGAAGACTTCAAAAAAATGAATGGCCAAAAATGTCTCACTTTCTGAATATCTCTAACATAAAAATAAGACTGCGTCATTTACCTTATCTTATTAATCATAAATGTTTGAAATAACCAAGAAACAAAAAACATGCACGTTCGGATAATTTAAAATTTATAATTAACAAGATGAACCACATTTGAATATCTTATAACGAGATCTTGCTGCTTTCATATGTGAGAAGATCTCCAAAAATCGAAAAATTATGAAACTGAAGATTAATGAATTGAATATTTTCTGTAGTTTTGGAAACATTTCGTTATCTAATTATCGCCTTACTCAAAAAAAAGTACTTTAGGTACTATGCTCAGTCAGAAGACTGCGCTTGGAGTGAGTGAGTTAAAGTTTGATTTTTTGACACAATTCCGAATCGAATGAACTTTTGTCCTATTGATAAGAGATTTATTGAGAATAAACATCTAACTGAATCTGTGAATTAGTCTATGGGAGGGAGATGTTTCAGAAAGAAACTATATTTGGGAATATATACCTTATGTAAAATATATACTTAATGTAATTATAAAAATTTTCAACGAACTGAATTATTTTCATTGAGCATTCGTATTCAAAACAGTAGCCTTTCACTCTGAATTTCGAATCATATTTACTTGTAATATTTCCACCAATTACGGATAAAATTATGATTTCAGCAAACTCAGAAAAACTCCACTCTGTAGCAAATCTCATTAGGAAATATTATATTTTATTTCTGTCGAAAAGTAGAATTAATTAAGTTATATATGTACTGATACAAAACACAATTTCTCATTCATTGACTTATATATTATCAATATCCGATATATTATATACTGATCACTATTTGTGGAAGTCACGCAACCCAAAACAACTAAAACAGTTGATTAACCAAAGTTTGTTATTATCATGAACTAGTTCTTTTGTAAAGAACCACCAATTTTTCTTCAGCCAATTCTACAATAAGGCGCCGCTCGTCATCTGAATATGACGACTGACGACTGACGAGACGAAATAGGGCTTATGGTGCCAACATCCGAATGCTTTTCTATTCAGGATGTGCGGTATTCAAGGGAAGTAATAATTAATCTGAATTAACAATAGTAAGATCGGAACAGTCTGAAACATACGTCTTAGACTGGTAGGAGGGTGCTTGAAATGATTACTACATCTCAGATTATCCATCTACGTTCTTGTCGTCCACAGATCGGAATTCTATACTGATGTCTCATCCATTACCTATTATTATCTACCCTGTTCTTAGAAAAGGGTACGTAATAGTTCTTCTATATTTAATGAGAATCAAATATAAGTACGAATATTGTTTGAGATATGTATCTTTTTTCTTTATTGAATTTTCAGCATAGAATTCTCGAAAAATATTTTGTTTTGGTGAAATTAAACAGAAATTTCTCATTTTAACTAATTATGTCAAATTTTATTTTTGTTCATAATACATATATTTTTCTGGTAGTATAGAGTGTCCTCTTTATTTTCAACACTACAGCAAATAGAGAAAAATGACCCGTTATCTTTCTACTCGATTTTCGAGGAAAATCATTGTTGAAAACAGATCGCAGCTATCTTCTTTTTTTTTTGCGGCAACCACATCCAATGGGAACTTTCGCGTAGAATACAGGAACGTATTTAAGAACGTTTCTTGGTTGCAAAGTTTTCGAATTAATCTATAAACTTGTGTTTTTCTTTCAAATTGTAAACTAGAGGTCAATTTAGATAAAATAGGAAGGTATTCTGTTTTCTATTCCGGATGGAATTCACATAAAAGATCCAAAATATTTTCCATCACAATAATGAAGCCCACTTATAATAAGAAAAACAGGAATTTATTTATTACCCTTGAGTAAGGAAATATCGAAAAATTAGTAACAAAAACAAATAAATCCTTAGATACTTGAAAAAGGATTTTGCATTATTGAAAATGAAGAATTGCAACGCCCTGAAGCGCTTATCTGTGTATTTTAAAATTGAATATTGGTAATTGAAGCTAAACAATTGTGAAGTTTCTATTCAACTCTTATTTCACTAGAGTTTTTCTTATATAATAAATCCTTGACCTACCCCAAGAATAAAAAATCTAACGGAATTGACTTGACTAAAAGTTCTTTCAGCTGATGGAATTTCATCCAAAACACCTTCAACTATGTTCTCAATTACTTTATCATAATAATGTTCTCCACGAAGATTTTCGTCAAAATGGTAGTTCATTAACGAGCACCTAATATTAAAACCGAATCACTCTTGATGTTGAGCATTCACTTCCCGATGGTGTTTGACATCGGACCAGTAATAGAAATAATCCATCATTGATCAACCTCATTTTATAAGTCCATATGGTTAACTTGTATAATTCGTGATTTTCTCTTGACTTTTCTTGATATCATCGGCAAAATTCTAGGCGTAGCTGAGTGCGGAAACTGAGATTTCCTAAATTTTATAAGGTAGAAATTTGTTTCTCCTGAGGATTTGCGAAACCTTAGACTTTGGCATCACACTCTCTGCTTCTAGTTGCCTAAAGAAATTGAAGAATTCGACGTAACAGCTCCCAAAACTTCTATTGTAATTTCTTCTCTATCTTGTTTATTGTAACTTTTTATCTGAGTACTGAATTATTTCCTGAAGTAGCATCAATATCATGCCCATTCTGAGCGTAGAATTCTAACATCAAAGTTTTGAAAATGCAGTAACATTTTTCAATCGTAAAGTTTTCAGCTTACTATTTTTGAACCAACAATGTGAATCGAAGAATAGTTTGATTTTGATATTCATTGTTGTGGGCATAGGATCGATTAGATCCAGAGTTCCACCAGCAAGCGTAAAAGATGAAACCACAAAATGTTTGAAATAATTTTCAATTCTGGAGAATATATATATATATATATATATATATATATATATATATATATATATATATATATATATATATATATATATATATATATATATATATATATATATATGTAAGGAATTATCCTTGAATAGTTTGTACTGCGCGTAAATATGTTGATAAATCAGATCTCCCACATATGAAGGAGAATTTATATTAGAGAGATAGACAAGTTAATACGTGACAATAAAAGAATTACCTGTGAAAGATTACGAGAGAAACAATTATTGTGAATAATAACTTTGAATGTTGTTTCTCATTTATTGCAGGTATGATTTATATTAATTAGATTCAATAATAAACTATTGTAAATATGATTTAATAAATCTCCACTCATTTATTGCAGAAACACTTCAAGTGTGTTATTCTAACCTAGTAGCATCAATATTATACCCATTCTGAGCGTAGAATTCTAACATCAAAGTTTTCAAAATGCCGTAACACTTTTTAATCGTAAAGTTTTCAGCTTACTATTTTTGAATCAACAATGTGAATCGAAGAATAGTTTGATTTTGATATTCATTGTTGTGGGCATAGGATCGATTGGAATAGTTTGATTTTGCTATTCATTGTTGTGGGCATAGGATCGATTGGATCCAGAGTTCCACCAGCAAGCGTAAAAGATGAAACCACAAAATGTTTGAAATAATTTTCAATTCTGGAGAATATATATATATATATATATATATATATATATATATATATATATATATATATATATATATATATATATATATATATATATATATATATATATTATCCAGAATTGAAAATATATATATATATATATATATATGTAGGAATTATGCTTAAATACTTTGTACTGCGCGTAAATATGTTGATAAATGAGATCTCCCACATATGAAGGAAAATTTATATTAGAGAGATAGACAAGTTAATACGTGACAATAAAAGAATTACCTGCGAAAGATTACGAGAGAAACAATTATTGTGAATAATAACTTTGAATGTTTTTCTCATTTATTGCAGGTATGAGTTATAATAATTAAATTCAATAATAAATTATTGTAAATATGATTTAATAAATCTCCACTCATTTATTGCAGAAACAATTCAAGTGTGTTATTCTAACATAAGAATTATCCAATTCAACCTCACCCATAAAATTTTTCAAATAACATTATAAAACAACATTTTTGTTTTGTACACAATGGACAAGCTACAATTCACTTTTAAAATGTTAGGTTCAGCAGATGGAAAATCCAACATACTGTGCGTCACAAGAATAACAATAATAGAGAATTGGACATTTAAAATACCACCAAAATATCTAGATTGTGAGCATCATGTAGACTTGATAAAAACAGCAGCATTTGCAAGAGTGAAAAAAAACATCATTACAAAGAAACCAATTCAGAAAAGTATGGATAACCTTAGATGAGAATTTGAAAAATGTTTATTATGATGAGGATGGAAATTTACAATTTGAGAATGAATCACTAGAAGAAGTTATAGAAAAGCCACAGATAGATACCACAACAGTTACAGAATCTTCACTAGCAAGATTTTTAGAACAGATTGTAAATAACAGTCAAGAAAAAACAGAACAGATCAATATAACAAAAATAGCTAAAGATTTGGTTATTGAAAAATTTACTGGTAAAACCACAAATGCAGAGCAGTGGATAGCCAGATTTGAAAAAGAATGTGAGCGTTTTCACATTGATAGAAGTGACAAGAAAATTGAACTGCCAAAACTCTGCATAGAAAATAGTGCTACAGACTGGTATAGCTGTACGCTTCTAAAACTCACTGCTGATGCAGAATGGACACAATGGAGAGACAGTTTCTGTAACACTTCATTAGCAAAGGTTGGTCATGTAGTATAAATATTTATCAGGCTAACTATTAGAATATTTAATAAAGAAAGAAAAATTGCTACTTCAGATAAGAAAAACAATGGATAGTGATATTTTAATTGATCTCATAGCAATGGGTCCACCAAATGGAATAATTGAAAAGATTGACAGAGACAAATTACAGAGACCTGAAGATTTGCATAATGAAATAGGAAAATTAGAGTACTTGGCTACCAAGAAAAATAGAGATACTAAGAAGACCAAATCAAGCACCGATAACAAGAAAAACAAGACACCTTGTAAGATTTGCAAGGATAAAGAAAAAGGTACAAGGTTCCATCCTGAGGATGAATGTTGGTTTAAGGACCAAAACCAACAAGGTAGAAGAGAAGAGAATATAAATAATCTAGCGTTAGATGTAAGTACAGATGATCCAAAAAACTTGATGTGCCATTGAGTTTAATATCAAAATGAATGATATATTAACAGTATCGGCACTTTATGATACAGGATCAAATATAGCATTGATCAATAGTAAATTTATTAATTTAAAATATACAAATAAAGTAGAGAATATAACAAAATTAAACACAATAAATGCTTATAAACAAATTGGTATGGTAAAATTAAAAATAAAAATAATGAATATAGAAAAATATATGAATGTATTCATAATAGATAATGAAAATTTTAGGTATTTTTTTTGTTGGGGTTAGTATAAAATGAAAAATTAGAGATAAAACAATATGATTCCAAATCTAATGAACAAAATAAAAAGTATCAAATAAATTTTAATGACTATAGAAACTTCAAATTTTGAAATAAACCATCTAGACCAAAAACAAGAAAAATCATACTAGATTTAATAAATAAATATAAGAATGTTTTTGCGAAAGATAAGTACGATATTGGTACTGATTATGAGGCCCGAATAGACCTCACAATCGATAAATATTGTTGCAAAAGATCGTACATCTATAAATGGTAAAAAAAATTGAAGAACAAATATCGAAATTACTTGAAAGAGGCTTGATTGAAGAATCATATAGCCCATTTGCTGCTCCAGTAACGTTGGCATTTAAGAAAGATGAAAATAAAAATCAAGACTCTGTATAGATTTCAGGGAGTTGAATAAAATAATAATTCCACAAGCACAACCGTTTCCACTGATTGAGGATTTAGTAACAAAAACACGAAATTGTACATATTTCTCAAAACTAGATATAAATTCGGCAGTCTGGTCAATACCACTACGTATTGAAGACAGAAGGAAAACAGGATTCGTTACACAAGAGGGTCATTATCAATGGACATGTTTGCCATTTGGAATGAAAACATCACCAGCGATATTTCAACGAATCCTGAGCAATATTAGAAGAAAAAATGGGTTGTCAGAATTTGCAGTAAACTATATTGACGATATTTTAATATTTTCAAAGTCCTTTAAAGAACACATAGATCATTTATCAAAGTTACTGGAAGCAATAATAAAAGAAGGTTTTCGTTTAAAACTAATAAAATGTACGTTTGCAATGGACTCAGTGCAATATTTGGGACATGTCATAAAACACAACTCGATTCCACCATTAAAAGACAATCTTAAAGCAATCAAGGACTTCCCAATACCTCAAAATAAGAAAAACATCCGTGAATTTTTGGGAAAAATTAATTTTTACAATAACCTTGGCCCCATTACATAATCGAGTGAGGAAAGGACAAGAATTTGTGTGGTTTCGGGAGTACCAAAATGTTTTTGAATACATGAAAAATCTTCTAAGTACCTGCACTAGCAATTTTCGACCCAGACCTACCGATATATATATATATATATATATATATATATATATATATATATATATATATATATATATATATATATATATATATATATATATATATATATATATATATATATATACGCTAGGTTATTAGGTATAGGTGCAGTTCTAAAACAACCACAACCAGATGAAAATACAGAAAAACCAGTGGCATATTTCTCGAGAAAACTAAACGAATCGCAAAAGAAACAAAAAGCAATTTACTTGGAATGCATGGCCATAAAGGAAGCTGTAAAATATTGGCAACAATGGGTCATAGGAAAGCACTTCAAGATCTTCTCAGATCACAAACCATTGGAAAAAATGAATATAAAAGCAAGAACAGATGAAGACTTGGGTGATCTCACCTATTACCTATCACAGTTTGATTTCGAAATAATATATCACCCGGGAAGTGAAAATTTAGAAGCGGATTGTTTAAGCAGAAATCCGGTATCAGAAATAGAACAACCTGATGATGAAACATTGAAAGTGGTAAACCACATAAAAATTAAAGATATAATAGAAGATTAAAAGAATAATAAATTTATAAAAAATGAAAAAGATAAAACGATCTTCAAAGACAACATATATTATGAAAAATCAGGAAAAAGAAATAAAATTATTATATCAGAGGAATTTAGTAAAAAACTGATACAACAAACACACAAAGATTTTTGCCATATAGGCATAAATCAAATGAAAACAAAATTAATCCTTACTACATGAAAAAAATATGGAAAAACATAATAGAGACTTGCAAAATTGCATGCAATGTATAGAAAATAAATCAAGAGGACAAGTCAAAATAGGCCTGATGTCTCATCTTGGTCCGGCAATATATATATATATATATATATATATATATATATATATATATATATATATATATATATATATATATATATATATATATATATATATATATATATATGATAGAATATTATTTTGAAATGGTATTATGACTGCCAGACACTTTTCATGGACCAGAACTTTTGTCAAACGCTTTAAAGCTCTACAAAAATATAAATGAACTTCCCTTATTTCTACATGTCTGACTTTTACATAAACACCTCAAAAAGTCTAGGAACACTTACCAATATCTTCAAAATATGAATTTGATGATTCGAATTTATAGAAATCTTTCGGAGTTTGTTAGGATGTATTGTATATAATGTATTCTCAAGAAAACGAAATAATATTTGACTTCTCCAAAGCACCTATTATAAAAAAAATTGAAATTTGAAAATGACGAAATTTGGTAAAACACAAAAAAAATCCTGAACTAATATTTTCGAAATGATATGGAAGCACTTATATTTTTCAGTACTCAGAAGGTCCACCTCTGTTATTAATGACACTTTGGCATCGTCGCGGCATGCTCAATGTTAAATTGTCTATAACATTTTGGCCTAAGTCATTCCAAGCCCCCTGAACTGCTAATCGAAGCGCCTGTTCATGATGGAAGACGTTTTGACGCAGGAGATTTCTTTTTAGGGTGTCCCACACATGCTCGATGGGATTCAGATCTGGGGAGCAGGATGACCATGGTAGAAGATCGATATCATTCTCTTCAAGAACGTTCAAGACAACTCTTGCACGATGAGGAGGGGCATTATCTTGTTGGAAGAGTAGATTTTAACCCATTGTTTGGAGATACGGTACCACTATAGGTAAAACTATCTCATTTGCGTGAGAATTTCCCGTGAGTTTGTTCTGTATGAAAACGAGGTCAGTTCTTCCACCAAGGCGTATACCTCCTCAAAACATCACTGATCCGCCTCCCTGTCTAACAACTTCTCGAGCATGCTGGAGACGGTTTTGCTTTCCAGGTTCCCTCCATATTCGAATTCTTCCCGAATCGGGATAATAACTAAAACTAGATCATCACTGAAGAGAACTGTGTCCCACCTATCTTGATCCCAGTTTACGTGTTCTTGGCACTAATCCATGGGTCAGTTGTGTCTTAAAGGAGGTCTGGAGTGGAGTTGACCCTCGTGCAGTCGATTTCTCACAGTTTGGTCGGAAATTCGTACATTATGAACTCGTGATAGCTCTTGAGCTAATTGAGATGCTGTGGTAGTACGATCTCTCCTGGCTTGTAAAACCAAAAATCGGTCTTGGGTGACTGTATTAATCCTGAAACGACCTTAATGGCGTTCTTCTACACTACCTGTTTCATTGAAACGCGACCATAAACGGTTTATGACCCTTGGGCTACTTCCCAGAACCCTGTATACTTCCCGTTGTGAGCTCCCAGCTTGGAGCATGCCAACGGCTTGTAACATCTCTTCTCCAGTCAAATGTCGTCTTTCCATGGTCGAATCACAAAACTTGAATCTTTTAGTTGTGCTTACAACAGAAACGAAGTGCCAACTAACTGATTTCAAACACTGAATACATGAAATGATTATAAAGCAGCGTCGCATCTGCTGCATTTTTAGTTTTTTACAAAAAAAACTGAAATCTGTTGCGGCACTCTACATAATTTGGTGAGAAATTGATGCAGGTGTTCATTCCTTAAAAAAAAAATCATCCATATTGATCGTTCTGGATACGATATATCGACATTCAGAAGTGTTCCCTAGACTTTTTCGAGGTGTTTATGTTATTGAAGTAACTATTTTAAAGTTATATATTTTTTTAAAAAGTGGGATTAAAGTCGCATCCGGTTAACGCTTGTAACGCTTGAAATCCTGGCAAATTCCTACACAAACGGTCCCAAGTGCTCGTGAACCTTTGTTGAATTAATTTACCTTCTGTTATTTCCGGTACCGGCATTTAACCATGTATTCAAATCATCATTTTTCAAATAATCAGAATATCTAATCACAAAATTTGCTTGAGCTTCGAAATTTTAGTGTCAGCTTCTTCATGCTGTGGATACGATAAACTGTCATCGATATCAACAATATAGGAATGACATTGCTAAAAAATTAATAAATATACGTTTATTTTCAATAAATAGTAGAGTATTGATAAGAAAATCAACAAGGGTCTGTTTAAAATGAATGCTCTTGAGTTCTTTTAAAAATTTTGACGGCCTAACTTGATCGGAGCCAGGAATTTTAAAATCCAGTTGGTAGAATTTTCACGAAGACCTCTTTCGTAAACTTTGATCGAAGGTGAGAAGTATTGATCGAAAATAAAGTCGTAGCTTGTTGCTTCAAGCAGCGTTACCATTAGAAGCATTTTTTTCAAATAACCCCAAAAGTTTTTGCAACATTTTTCATGGTGTGAAGCCAAAAGGAACCATCTATTATAAAATGTCTATTCGATCAGGTGAATTGTGTTCTACGCCCTTCTCCAAAAATTTAATCAATGTTGATTTCTGCGTTTTACAGATGGCCTCATCAATATGGCACATAGATAATGTGTGTTTCTGCCACGTTTAATGAATTAGAACAGTATCTATGAGTCTAACGAGCATAATTTGGTTGATTAAAAATTATCTTCATCACCTGATACCTGCCCAGGTGCCATAGGGCGAGCACCACAAGCCCGAATGTATTCATAGTACTACTGAAAACCTAATGTTTCGGCTAGGTGAAAATAAGTTATGTCTTATGGCTCCATCACTAGCGATGGAAAATTTAATCGCTTTAATGAATATAAGTTTATAATCTTAAGATTGAACCAGAATCTCACAAACAGTGGTTATTTTAAAGCACTCAGAGGACAAACTTAACACGAGAATGAAGAAGTTACAATGGATATTCTGGGACCTGTTACCCCGAATACCTGAATTTCATGTAGGCAACTTGGTATCTGAAAATCCTGAATTCTACCAGTATATGAGTGAGGTATGAGGTATGTCGGTGATCAAAAATGGATGACTGTCTATTTGGCGTACGTCATTTTCGAAGAAAAACTTCGTGTGAATTTTATTAATAAATGAGAACATAGCCGAGATAATCTTGGATGAAATTCTCTTTACTCTTTATGAGAGACGGTTTGAATTATGTAGATGGCGTCAAGAAAAATGAAGGGAAAATCTTTAACTCTACCAGTATACCATATGGATTGATCAATCCTGTGGAGAGCTTTATTATGATATTATAAATGAAAACTCTTGTTTGCTTTGCCTCAGCACTTTCGAACCAATCTTTCGGTGATAATTGGATGGGAGCGAAAAGACCAGTGAGATAGCCATCTTAATCACCAGAATTATCCCCATTAGATCTTTTTTGCAGTCATGTCAAGAACTAACTAACTATTATATAGAAAAACTCATAATGATGCAGAAGTGTTGGAACAAAACTTTAGATACTGTTTAGTGATTCAAATTCGGAATGCATGCAGAAGTGTTTCTGGACGTTGCAATTGTTGCATTTTGAATGATGAAAATACGTTTGAGTATTTGAGATTAGTTAGAACTACTTCGCATTTCTGGAAAAATTCACGCTTTCGAAGAAATGCATCCAGCATGTTTTACAGGGTGTTCCTGATAAGAGTGGTAATAAATTGATGGTGGATTGCCGATATGGAAGGCATCTTAGAACATCTTATATGAATGTTCTCAGCAGACTCGTAATAGAATTACCGTCTGTTTTATAAATTTCGTCGAAATTTCGATCGGCCATTTCTTCGTTACCAAATCATCAAATTCTATGAAACTTAGCAGGTTTCTTTTTCGACTAAGTATCAATTAGGACCACTATCAAATTTCGAAAAAATCCAGGTTCGGATTGTCATGAATTGATACGAAGTGCTTCAGGATATAAAACACCCTTGCGAATCATATTGCAAATTTTATCTCAAAGTAAAAAACAACAAAAACTATTGATTCAGAAAAACCAATAAAATAGCTTGGCACACTGAAAGCCACCCAGAAAAAAATTTATTCACAAAAAAAAGTTGGGAATCTCGTCTAGTCAATTCATTATTGAACCCCTAATAAGGTGATACCAATGCAATTGGGGAGCAAACAAATTAAATTTCTCAAAATCAAAATCAATTCGAAGTATTTTTGTCTTCTCGCAACGAAAATGAGACTTTTTTCATAATGCAGGGTCGGACTCCAATAAAATATGTCCTTGTTCGAGGAATCCTAAGATTTTAGTATTCTTTCTCCAGATACCTTGAAAGATGATAACAAATTGATCATCATGAGATGTTTTATTAAATGTTTTCGTCATATCCTCTCTTTCAGAATCTAGGAAGTTTTTACAATGAATTGAACAGCCGAATTATAAATCTATTCGTTATTCATTCTATCTCGATTACCATTCCAAATGAACAAAGCTCATCATGTATTTTCCATTTTATGTAAGTACTATCTAATATCCGTGCGTAAGAAACGAGAAACTGCGGAAAATAACCGAAATTAAGGAGTAATTAATAATATGGCTCTCAATAATTCCTCTACTAGTACGAGAAAAATGGGAAATGAGTTGGATATTTCCCACAAGAAAGTTTGGAAGGTTCTTAGACAGGAAAAGCTGCACCCTTATCATTTACAGCCAGTACAACAGTTGGAACCTAGAGATGAAGTTCCTCGACTGAATTTTTGCCATTACATCATGAACCATAGGAGATCTATTTCGAGGATAATTTTCACTAATGAATTGCTCTTCACGAGAGATGGAACTTACAATTCACGTAATAGGCATATGTGGGCTCGCCGTTTACAAACGGCGATCCGAGTAAAAATTTTCAGTAAATGTATGGTGTGTGGTATATGATCACTAATTGGCAGGACCCCATATATTTGAAGAGTCTTTGAATGGGCAGCGTTATTTGGACTTCCTTACGAATGATCTGCCCGAACTGATGATGGCACAAGCCCACATTTTGCTTAGGATGTAAGAGCCCACCTAGATCACCAATACCCTAACAGATAGAAAGGTCGAGGAGGGGCCTATCGCCTGGCCTGCTAGATCGCCAGATCTTAATCCTCTAGACTACTTCTTATGGGCTATTTGAAGGAGAAGGTGTATCAAGAATTCAGAACGAGGAATGAGTTGATCGAGATGATAAGACTGAACTGTGACTGCGAGAATCTCCTGACATCATTAGAAAAGCAACAGCGAACATTTACAAGAGGTGTAGAGTTTGCATTGCTGAAGAGGGGTCTTACCTCTTGAGCAAATTATGAACGTTCTCCTTGTTTATTGTTTGGTTTCATTTCTTATTTATCGTTTGGTTTCATGTTTTAATTTAATCGTGCCAAGTTATTTTATTGGTGTTTCAGAATCAGCAGTTCTTGTTGTTTTTAACTATGAGATAATTTTTTTAATATGATTCATACAGTTCGTTTTGTATCCTGAAGCACTTCGTATCAATTCATGACAATGCGGACCTGGAGTTTTTCGAAATTTGATAGTAGTTGTAATTGATACTTAGTAGAATAAGAAACCTGCTAAGTTTCATAGAATTTTATGAATTGGTAACGAAGATATGGCTGATCGAGAATTCGACGGAATTCAAAAAACAGCCTCTAACTCTATTACGAGTCTGCTGTGAACATTCATATAAGGTGTTCCGAGATACCGTCTATATCGGCAATCTACCATTAATTTATTTCCACTCTTATCAGGAACATCCTGTATATGTTTGGAAAGAGAAAAAATATTATTAATATCAAAATCAAATTTATCTATGGTGTACAAGGTGGGCAAACTTCCTTTCTCGATATTATTGTCACGGACTAGTTTAATAGTGCCAAAATTTCTCTGATATCTCTTTCCGATTTGAAATTATTCAAAATTTCCCGAATTTCGGAAAAATGGTCCATTGCGAATATCTTGATCATCATCGAAGTTACTTAAAAATAAGTTCGACATTCTAGAGGCACTTTTTCAAGTAGAATACAATGCTGAGTCAAAAATTTTGTTAACTCAGCGATTTTCGAGTTTTAATGCAAACATGCTTTTATTTGAATAGAAACCATAGAAAATTTTACCTCTTTTGAATTAATTTTTTTCCTTTTAAAAAATAAACACTTGTAGTCAACTGTTGCATCCAATACCTTTTTTCACAGAAACACCTGAAATTGCCACAATTCCATTCATTAGGTGCATGCCCATCAACGATTCATGATCATGGTTATTTCTATGATTTGATTCGATTTATCCATAATAATTAACTGTGGTCTTAGAGTTCGAAAATTACTTTTACTCTTCGTAAATCGAATCACAGATGAACATTCAGTTTTTTGAAATTCGAAACTTGCCAACCCAAGGAGTCTACGTAACCTATGAGTCTATGCATGTTGATTTGGTAATATTCTATTAGAATGATTGGAAAGTTATGCGAGTAAAAAAATATATTATGAAAAACAAGACCTATGACATTGAACTTTTCTCAAACGAAAACCAAAATCACATACGACAATCTTTAACAGAAACAAAAAGTCCTAACGATACAAATTTGGGAAAATACTTTATCGCAAATATTCAAAACTGTAGCTTTTGTTTTCAAGGCATAAATTACATCGCCGAGAATTACTACTATTGCTAACAGGAGCAAGGCATTCCCTGAATTTCTGTTTTAACTCTTATAAATTGTTACTGTCCCTCTTGTAGACTGAATCCTCAACATAACCCAAAAAAAATATATAGTGGCGTCAAGTCAGTCAGGAAAACGAGGCGGCCATCTCACAGGACGTTTAGTCCCTATCCAATTATGTCCAAAATTCAAATTTAACAAATCAGTGATGGCCCTAGTTTGGTGGAAAGGGACACCATCGTGTTGAAAAAAATTTTTGATTTTTGTGCTAACGAAGGTTGATCGAGAAATCCTTCAATGATATTTTTGGTCATGTTGAGGATTCAGTCTAAAAGAGAGACAGTAACAATTTATAAGAGTTAAAACAGAATTTCAGGGAATACCTTGCTTCTGTTAGCAATATTCATATTTACAATGCCTGCCGTAGTGTTTCTCGGCGATGATTTTTTCATAACGTGCTTCATTCGAATTTTCATCAAAAATTTCCTTTCTCGATATTATTGTCACGGACTAGTTTAATAGTGCCAAAATTTCTCTGATATCTCTTTCCGATTTGAAATTATTCAAAATTTCCCGAATTTCGGAAAAATGGTCCATTGCGAATATCTTGATCATCATCGAAGTTACTTAAAAATAAGTTCGACATTCTAGAGGCACTTTTTCAAGTAGAATACAATGCTGAGTCAAAAATTTTGTTAACTCAGCGATTTTCGAGTTTTAATGCAAACATGCTTTTATTTGAATAGAAACCATAGAAAATTTTACCTCTTTTGAATTAATTTTTTCCTTTTAAAAATAAACACTTGTAGTCAACTGTTGCATCAATACCTTTTTCACAGAAACACCTGAAATTGCCACAATTCCATTCATTAGGTGCATGCCCATCAACGATTCATGATCATGGTTATTTCTATGATTTGATTCGATTTATCCATAATAATTAACTGTGGTCTTAGAGTTCGAAAATTACTTTTACTCTTCGTAAATCGAATCACAGATGAACATTCAGTTTTTTGAAATTCGAAACTTGCCAACCCAAGGAGTCTACGTAACCTATGAGTCTATGCATGTTGATTTGGTAATATTCTATTAGAATGATTGGAAAGTTATGCGAGTAAAAAAATATATTATGAAAAACAAGACCTATGACATTGAACTTTTCTCAAACGAAAACCAAAATCACATACGACAATCTTTAACAGAAACAAAAAGTCCTAACGATACAAATTTGGGAAAATACTTTATCGCAAATATTCAAAACTGTAGCTTTTGTTTTCAAGGCATAAATTACATCGCCGAGAATTACTACTATTGCTAACAGGAGCAAGGCATTCCTGAATTTCTGTTTTAACTCTTATAAATTGTTACTGTCCTCTTGTAGACTGAATCCTCAACATAACCCAAAAAAATATATAGTGGCGTCAAGTCAGTCAGGAAAACGAGGCGGCCATCTCACAGGACGTTTAGTCCCTATCCAATTATGTCCAAAATTCAAATTTAACAAATCAGTGATGGCCCTAGTTTGGTGGAAAGGGACACCATCGTGTTGAAAAAAATTTTTGATTTTTGTGCTAACGAAGGTTGATCGAGAAATCCTTCAATGATATTTTTGGTCATGTTGAGGATTCAGTCTAAAAGAGAGACAGTAACAATTTATAAGAGTTAAAACAGAATTTCAGGGAATACCTTGCTTCTGTTAGCAATATTCATATTTACAATGCCTGCCGTAGTGTTTCTCGGCGATGATTTTTTCATAACGTGCTTCATTCGAATTTTCATCAAAATTTCGAACGCCAAAACGCGACTATATATATATATATATATATATATATATATATATATATATATATATATATATATATATATATATATATATATATATATATATATATATATATATATATATATATATATATGTTATGTGAGGTGTGCACTGGAAAATAGTCGCGTTTTGGCGTTCGATATTTTTGATGAGAATTTGAATGAAGCACGTTATGAAGAAATCATCAACAATAATATCATTGAAGGATTTCTCGATTAACCTCCGTTAGCACAAAAATTAAATATTTTTTTTCAACACGATGCTGTCCCTTCCCACCAAACAAGGGCCATCACTGATCTGTTGAATTTTTTGAATTTTGGACATAATTGGATAGGGACTAAAGGTCCTGTGAGATGGCCGCCTCGTTCCCCTGACTGATTTGACGCCACTATATATTTTTTTTTGGTCATGTTGAGGATTCAGTCTAGAAGAGAGACAGTAACAATTTATAAGAGTTAAAACAGAATTTCAGGGAATACCTTGCTTCTGTTAGCAATATTCATATTTACAATGCCTGCCGTAGTGTTTCTCGGCGATGTAATTTATGCATTGAAAACAAAAGCTACAGTTTTGAATATTTGCGATAAAGTATTTTCCCAAATTTGTATCGTTAGGACTTTTTGTTTCTGTTAAAGATTGTCGTATGTGATTTTGGTTTTCGTTTGAGAAAAGTTCAATGTCATAGGTCTTGTTTTTCATAATATATTTTTTTACTCGCATAACTTTCCAATCATTCTAATAGAATATTACCAAATCAACATGCATAGACTCATAGGTTACGTAGACTCCTTGGGTTGGCAAGTTTCGAATTTCAAAAAACTGAATGTTCATCTTTGATTCGATTTATGAAGAGTAAAAACTAAGACCACAGTTAATTATTATGGATAAATCGAATCAAATCATAGAAATAACCATGATCATGAATCGTTGATAGGCATGCACCTAATGAATGGAATTGTGGCAATTTCAGGTGTTTCTCTGAAAAAAGGTATTGGATGCAACAGTTGACTAAAAGTATTTATTTTTTAAAAGGAAAAAAATTAATCCAAAAGAGGTAAAATTTTCTATGGTTTCTATTCAAATAAAAGCATGTTTGCATTGAAACTCGAAAACCGCTGAGCTAACAAAATTTTTGACTCAGCATTGTATTCTACTTGAAAAAGTGCCTCTAGAATGTCGAACTTATTTTTAAGTAACTTCGATGATGATCGAGATATTCGTAATGGACCATTTTTCCGAAATTCGGGAAATTTTGAATAATTCCAAATCGGAAAGAGATATCAGAGAAATTTTGGCACTATTAAACTAGTCCGTGACAATAATATCGAGAAAGGAAGTTTGCCCACCCTGTACACCATAGATAAATTTGATTTTGATATTAATAATATTTTTTCTCTTTCCAAACATATACAGGGTGTTCCTGATAAGAGTGGAAATAAATTAATGGTGGATTGCCGATATAGACGGTATCTCGGAACTCCTTATATGAATGTTCACAGTAGACTCGTAATAGAGTTAGAGGCTGTTTTTGAATTCCGTCGAATTCTCGATCAGCCATATCTTCGTTACCAATCCATAAAATTCTATGAAACTTAGCAGGTCTCTTATTCTACTAAGTATCAATTACAACTACTATCAAATTTCGAAAAACTCCAGGTCCGCATTGTCATGAATTGATACGAAGTGCTTCAGGATACAAAACGAACTGTATGGATCATATTAAAAAAATTATCTCATAGTTAAAAACAACAAGAACTGCTGATTCTGAAACACCAATAAAATAACTTGGCACGATTAAATTAAAACATGAAACCAAACGATAAATAAGAAATGAAACCAAACAATAAACAAGGAGAACGTTCATAATTTGCTCAAGAGGTAAGACCCCTATTCATCAATGCAAGCTCTACACCTCTTGTAAATGTTCGCTGTTGCTTTTCTAATAATGTCAGGAGATTCTCGCAACAAGTCATAGTTCAGTTTTATCAACTCGTTCCTCGTTCTGATTTCTCCTTGATACACCTTCTCCTTCAAATAGCTCATAAGAAGTAGTCTAGAGGATTAAGATCTGGCGATCTATCCATCTGTTAGGGTATTGGTGATCTTGGTGGGCCCTTACATCCTAAGCAAAATGTGGGCCTGTGCCATCATCAATTCGGGCAGATCAATCGTAAGGAAGTCCAAATAGCGCTGCCCATTGAAAGACTCTTCAAATATGTGGGGTCCTGCCAATTGGTGATCATATACCACACACCATACGTTTACAGAAAATTTTTACTCGGATCGCCGTTTGTAAACGGCGTGCCCACATATGCCTATTAAGTGAATTGTAAGTTCCATCTCTCGTGAAGAGCAATTCATCAGTGAAAATTGTCCTCGAAATAGATCTCCTATGGTTCATGATGTAATGGCAAAAATTCAGTCGAGGAACTTCATCTCTGGGTTCCAACTGTTGTACTGGCTGTAAATGATAGGGGTGCAGCTTTTCCTGTCAAGAAACTTCCAAACTTTCTTGTGGAGAATATCCAACTCATTTCCCATTTTTCTCGTACTAATAGAGGAATTATTGAGAGCCATAATAATAATTACTTCTTAATTTCGGTTATTTTCCGCATTTGCTCGCATTACATCCACAAGCACCATAAACAATTAGCATGTCTGCATATTCTTCATGGGAGAATAATGGACTTATTGTTGACTGAACACCAATAATATGACAACCCCCGTTCAATGACAGTAGGTCACTATAGAGAAATTTCAATGCGTTCTATGGCCTGTAAGCGCTGTGAATTTTATCTATGAATTTCACTTTGGAGTACGGATATTAGATAGTACTTACATAAAATGGAAAATACATGATGAGCTTTGTTCATTTAGAATGAAAATCGAGATGAAATGAATAACGAATAGATTTATAAATAGAACTTTCAGTCACTAGTAAAATACTAAGTAAAAATTTCGTTGAATGTAAAAGATATCTGATTTTCATATTCATCTGTTTGCCCTTTTCAGCTGTTCATTTCATTGTAAAAACTTCCTGGATTTTGAAAGAGAGGATATGACGAAAACATTTAATGAAACATCTCATGATCAATGATCAATTTGTTATCATCTTTCAAGATATCTGAAGAAAAAATACTAAAATCTTAGGATTCCTTGAACAAGGACATATTTTATTGGAGTCCGACCCTGCACTATGAAAAAAGTTTCATTTCCGTTGCGAGAAGACGAAAAATACTTCTAATTGATTTTGATTTTGAGAAATTTAATTTGTTTGCTTCCCAATTGCATTGGTATCACTTTATTAGGGGTGAAATAACGAATTGACTAGACGAGATTCCCAATTTTTTTCGAGAATGAATTTTTTTTCTGGGTGGCTTTCAGTGTGCCAAGCTATTTTATTGGTTTTTCTGAATCAACAGTTCTTGTTGTTTTTTACTTTGAGATAAAATTTTCAATATGATTCATACAGGGTGTTTCATATCCTGAAGCACTTTGTATCAATTTATGACAATGCGGACCTGGAGTTTTTCGAAATTTGATAGTAGTTGTAATTGATACTTAGTAGAATAAGAAACCTGCTAAGTTTCATAGAATTTTATGAATTGGTAACGAAGATATGGCTGATCGAGAATTCGACGGAATTCAAAAAACAGCCTCTAACTCTATTACGAGTCTGCTGTGAACATTCATATAAGGTGTTCCGAGATACCGTCTATATCGGCAATCTACCATTAATTTATTTCCACTCTTATCAGGAACACCCTGTATATGTTTGGAAAGAGAAAAAATATTATTAATATCAAAATCAAATTTATCTATGGTGTACAGGGTGGGCAAACTTCCTTTCTCGATATTATTGTCACGGACTAGTTTAATAGTGCCAAAATTTCTCTGATATCTGAACCTGGATATTTCAAAATTTGATAGTGGTTCTAATTGTAACTTAGTCGAAAAAGAAACCTGCTAAGTTTCATAGAATTTGATGATTTGGTAACGAAGATATGGCCGATTGAAATTTCGATGAAATTCATAAAACAGCCGGTAACTCTATTACGAGTCTGCTGAGAACATTCATATAAGGTGTTCTAAGATGCCCTCCATATCGCCAATCCATCATTAATTTATTACCACTCTTATCAGGGACACCTTGTATAATTTGCTGGATGAATTTCATCAAAAGCGTGAATTTTTTCAGAAATGAGAAGTAGTTCTAACTAATCTCAAATACTCAAACGTATTTTCATCATTCAAAATGCAACAATTGCAACGTCCAGAAACACTTCTGCATGCATTCTGAATGTGAATATTGTTCCAACACTTCTGCATCATTATGAGTTTTTCTATATAATAGTTAGTTACTCCTTGACATGACTGCAGAAAAAGATCTAATGGGGATAATTCAGGTGATTAAGTTGGCTATCCACTGGTCTTTTCGTTCCCATCCAATTATCACCGAAAGATTGGTTCGAAAGTTCTGAGGCAAAGCAAACAAGAGTTTTCATTTATAATATCATAATAAAGCTCTCCACTGGATTGATCAGTCCATATGGGATACTGGTAGAATTAAAGATTTTCCCTTCATTTTTCCTGACGCCATCTGCAAAATTCGAACCGTCGCTCATAATGAGTGAAGAGAATTTCTTATTTATTAAAAATTTGTGCTTTAAATTAACCACTGTTTGTGAGATTCTGGTTCAATCTTAAGATTATAGACTTGTGAGGTTGCCCCCCTTTCAAGAAAACGAACAGAATAATTTTCTTAATCTGAAATCATATTCATTATGAACCTTCTATATTAACATGTCCAACTTTTCAAAAAACTTGCAAAGGGATTCATAACTTGACTTGAAAATCAAGTGGATAGAGTTGACTTGAAATCAAGTCAAGCTTTTGTTTTCAGAATTAAAGTCAATTAAAAGCTTTTTTTCACAAAAGCTTTAAAATTCAAGCTTCATGATTCGCAAAACTGAAAAACTTGAAACAGAACACAATTGCCATAAAAATTTTATATTCAATAAGATCGAGAATAAAGGTTTGAATAATACTGATTATTTGAATGCGATATATTCATATTAAATTCAACTTAAGAATCTGAAAAGAATTCATAAAAATATTTAAGGAAATACAAATAGATGACAAGTACCAGAAAGTGAAATTTATAGTTTCAAGTAAAACATAGTACCACATCACAAAAAGCATAAATAAATTCTTCAAGATAACTGAAAGAAACTTTTGTGAAAATAAATACATCGGAATTGAAGTTTTGCAAGAATAGAGAAAGTACCTACATTGCAACTTAAGTTGAAAAGAGTAAATGTAAAGGCATGAGGAATACTACAATCCCACTTCATTCGATAGTTCGCTGTTTTTGAAGCAAAAGTTGAAACACGTAAACGTCAAAACTGATTTGTGACTCAGTCTGTTTCGAGTTTTGGTAATAGTTAACGCAGCTCTTGAGAAGTCTATAAAACCAATCTCGCAGGAGTGAAAAAAAAAAAATTCTTGCTATATTCGTAAAATTTGGAAGAATAGCTTCGTGCCTTTTCCACCACTCCAAAATGTCTTCTGAGCTTTCTGCATGGTGGGGTCACCGTGCTAGTATAGACTTTTGTACAGCTTGTTGTATAGATTTTTATATAGATCTAATAGGCCTATCCCGATTTTGTTGCATCAATTTTCTCGGAGTTAGAAATTGCTTCAACCTGCAATTCTTTATCCCATCTAGAATTTAGAAATGTTTCCACCTTATAGCGAGGGTCTAAGATTATAACTACACAATGACATCCAGTTGCTTTTCTTATAATGTTTAACGATTTCATCCCTCGCCTACTGTACTCAACGTTTTAATTTTCCATCGGTTTCATCCCTTTCTGGTTGATTTTCAAGCTCGATAAATCAGTTTTTATCTAGAAGCATGTTAATGCCAGTAACTGCAAGAGGAATGGTACAGTAGGTTTCGCCTCCTAATATTGTTTACGGTGTCTACACACTTTATCTATCAATGGAAAATCAGTGTCTGTCAACTAGAGTAATAAAAAATTTCATGTTGCAAAGTATATTTGATGGCCTCTTAAACTTCAAAGCCCTCTGCAACATTTCAAAGGTGGGTTTCAAGTGGGTAATGATGTTAAGTTTTGGCATCGTCATTTTCAAACTGACACTAGCAAAATTTTCCAAATCATTACGTAGATTTTCATAATTTTTTATTCTTTTGCCTGAAGTATGACTTTTCTTAACTGGTAAATTTTATGGTAAACTTTTTCTCATCTTCATTCGGTCAGATGATTTTTTTTTCGATAATATTGTCCTAAGCAAATCACACAAAGTGTTTATTTTGAGGATCAATTTTAGGAATCAAGCGTTTTAATTCATTGATGAAAATGAAATTGCTATTTGCATTATCGGTTGTTATTCTTTCTACTAAATTTTTTAGATTGTAAGATAGCGAAACTTGGAAAAATAACTCTGCTTTTGTTCTGGCAATGAGCTGAAACAACATCCAAGAGAATGAAATGAAGGTTCCATTTGCTACGTATAAAATGGGCAGTTATCCCATAATACCCTCACATACTGGAAGTCAATTTTGTATTACAAATTATAAGAAACTCTCGCAACATATTTTGTTTTTTCCAATGCGTTTGATACTAGAGCAGTCATTTGGTTCCTACCAAACAAAAAAATCCTAAATTGCATTTGTGCATAACAATAATGCATTTTGAAGTAGACAATTATAAAAAATGATCACCCTGTATGTGATTTCGAGAAAATAACGTAATTTGGAAGAAAAAGAGTTTGAAATGGAAGAAATCTCTATTTACCTTTTTGTTGATTCTGTTGCCGCTCAGCCAACTTGAAACGATCCGAGTACTAGCAGCAGAGGTTAGCTTTTCCTTGTAGCGTGTAAAATGTCACGTTCGATTCAACACGCTGGGCTTTCATCATTTCGTATTTGAGCAATGCCATTCGGACCATGTAAAACTGGCATCACCACTCCGTGTACTAACCGTAGTTCTTTTGATTTTGTGCTCCGTGCCCCTCCCGCGCATGCTATAGATTCTTTGATTTCGGAACGACTCGACAGCGACTCAGTTCTGGTTCCTGCCTTCTAACAGCAACTTGCTTTTCTGCAGTGATTTTGAGTTTTATACCCTTGGGATTGTAGTTTTGAATTTTTCGGCTTTTGTGAAACTAAGACTCGTATTCGCTCAATATATACGAGGTAGTTGTAATTATCATCTGATTCGTTTTCAATGACTTTCCGTTAAGATAATCTTTGCAGATATTTGTTCACGGCATTTCAGACTAGGAGAATCATAGGACGTCTTGTCCATATTTTTTGTACTTAACTGGTCTGTTTCACGCTCAGATACCAAGCCCAGATTTATTTAGTGATGATTTTGTATCTGCCCAGATTTATTCAGTCATAATTTTGTATTTTTGATTATTTTTGAAATCATAGCGGCTAATTTCTTTATCATCTTAATACCTACCCTCTTATTGCAGCAAATTATATTGATTTTTTCGATTCTCATATTTTTCATTTGCTTAAATTATTTGGAATGAATAACAGAGATCAAATATATTCTATGTGTCATTCCTTTATTAGGTAATAATTTATGTGTACTCATTTAGCTTTTTGGAAGAGGATGTATTTCGACGACCCAAATTATCTTTGGGAGGATATGTATTTTAACTAAAATACTCGTTTTGAAATAGGTTGTGAAAGCAAACCTACTTGTTGTAGTTACATTCTGCTCTGCTGAATATCGCCAATGGTTGTAAACCTTAATCAATATATATTATACTCACACTTCTGGCCATAAATTGACAACACTACATAAATTTCTCTTCGTTTTCTATATATTTTCACAAGGAATATTGAGTTTTTAACGTATGATACGAAAACCTCTGGAAGAATCATTTCATTTGAATCTATTCTATATTGAATAGAAATCTATTTCAGGTAGGAGGCGACGTCAATATTTTGTTGAGTTTTGTTGTTGAATACAGAAATTCTCAACATTTCTGAAATAACGGCTATTCGATTTCTTCTCTTTTTTATTTAAACTAACCAAATTTCCTCGCGGAGCTTTTTGTATCTACTCGTTGCGCTGCGAAACGAATTGACTAGATCCAACGTACTAACTTTCTAAATCCCTGTGTGTCACAGCCAATCAAAAAATTCTGTATGACTAGAGATACTATCTACTTCTATTGCCCCTGTACGGGTACGGCAACAAGCTCAACCCTATGCTCTAGCAAGTATGAAACTTTCAAGCAGCTTCAAAAAGCTTGATGTCAAGTCAAGGTTTTGTAAAATTATGTCAAGTCAAACCTTCGATTTTTCAAAAACTTGGATTTCAAGTCAAGTCAAGAAAAATTTTCAAGCTGATGAAACCCTATCTGTAAATCAAGAATGAGAATTGAATAATGACCTAATCTTGACATAAATTATTGGGAGCATAGAACTGAAAACTTCTGTTTTGTTTAAATGCGTACCAGCATACTAGATGAAACCTCGGAATCTCCAGAGAATTTTCATTCCTGAAAAAATTTATATATTTGAGGAAATTTGTTAGACATGACAAAAAAAGTTTATATTATAATTCCGAAACAATTCAACCAAAATTTGTTTAAATACGTCCCTGCATTCTACTCAAAATGTGACTATAGAATGTCAAAATAGATTTCACCCTTGATAGCGACAAAAATATTGGCATTTGCCGTAATCCGGGAAAATCTGTAAATCCGAAATATCCCGAAAACGAAATAAGATTGCTGAGATCTGTTTTCACTATTCAATTAGTCTAGAGAATAAAGGATGGGGATACGGGAGATATATAACACTATTTGCAGTATTTATATAGCATCCAAACATCGAAAATGGGACACTCTGTACTTCAATATGTTTGAATGTAATTCTCATTACATTGTGAAAATTTGAAAAAATTTCATAAATGTATTTTCTGTTTGAAAAAATAGGTAGAACGTTCCCTCTTTTCATTGCAATGCAATAATCATTCACCTATCTTAGCAAATATGATTTTCGAGCTAGATATACTCAGGAAAGGGGATGATACCACTAGTTCAAAATTCAAAAATGGAGATCTCTCTTTTAATACAGACTTGAGCCCCCCCTGATATTCCACCGAAATTAATGAATTCTTATAAGTATCTCGGGTTTAATGAATGAAAACTTCAACTTCGACGGAACACCCTGTATGACAAATCGATATTTCAAAAATAGAATATTCAAGTAAAGACTTTTTCAGGGAAGTGCCACTAGACAGTTTTTCATCTACTGATTTTTGAGCATGAATTCACGGAGGTGATTTCACATACTCTAAATCAATCTGAAAAGCTGCTCCTTCGAATTAATAATGAATATGTTTCGGCGTTTTTCGATAGTATCCCTCTATCCAGAGTTAGAAGGTGTTTTATTGGAACACTGTGTATATATACACTGGAACAATTAATTTCAGAGAGCTCAACTCTCCCTGGTTGTCAATGCGGAAACGTCTTGAACAAAAATAAATTCACTGAGTGATCTTATTCGAGAAGGGCGAATATTTTTGCCCACAACATCTTTGAATGATATGGCTGTACAGAAGAGGCGAGAAAACTTTTTTCGCGAGGGGTAATTAGTTAAACTAGTCGTGTTTAACAAATTATTAAATGTGAGATTTTCCAAAAAAGTTTTAATTTTAAAGTTAGTGAATCGCTTATCATTGTCTTTTACTACTCTACAAGATCTTCACCTTATGTAAAGATACAACATTACCCCGCAAATTTTGACTGCTTCAAGCGTTGCAGGTGAACGTTTTGTGGTTTACTAGTTGGCTGTTGATTTTCAAGCTTAATTGCTTTCACTGCTACTGTACTCTGAAAGAAGACTGCAATCATTTTCGACATCTTGCTCTTTCGCAACGGTTGAGTTGGGTCATCTTCATGAATCCACACATGGCTCTCCTGGCAGGAAAAAACATCGAAAGAAGGAATATATATTTCTGTTACGATTTTAGATATAATACAATGACAACCACTGTTCAACATTTCTCACGTTTCTCTACGTGCCCAACAGCACGAGTTCATCATCAAGCGTAATCCGTCCTCTTTTGAATTCACATACTACCGCAACACAATTCTCCGTGGTGGACTTCATCACCAAATGCGCGCAAGAAACGTCCGAACCTCTGTTCTCTAGAACAGAGGTTCGAAACCGTAGTATATCATTGCATGTTTCGCTCAGAAATGTCTTTATCGCGTTCAGTACGTGGGAGCAGCGGCTCAACTGAAGTCAGACCTCTATTCTTAAAGTATTAAGGTTTTGAATAATGTTGTCTGCTTTCAAACCTGTAGTTTTGTATCATCTAAAAATATACCCCATAACCCGCGTATAACGAACGACTTTGATGAAGAAAAAATACTAACCATGAAAACTTCTGATATTCAAAACTACATCAATGAAGGTTGAATGTTGATGCGAATTAGACGAAACCTGGTTATTCAATATCAGATGATTGTGAGTAATGATTTTGACATACACGTCTTACTCTTTTGACATACACGTCTATTCTGATTTCTCAATCATTGCCTTTGACTTTCAAGAATGTATTTATCATTACAAGTAATTGATATTGAATGCACCTACTCTTAGATCAGAAGAAAATGTGATATCACAAATTGTTTTCAATCATCTTTCCACTTTTCTCATAGACTATTTCCGGGCTTTAACGCCGAAGAACTTAAGTGAATGAGATAAAAACACAAGGTTTAACTTTAATCTACACTTTATTTGAAAAAATTCGACGACGTTTCGCTGACACAGCAGCTTTATCAAGAATGAAAAATAGAATGAAGAGTATGGTATTATAAACAAATCGTAGAACAAGTTGGATGAATAACAGGAAAATCCACACCGAGCCATTGTACAGTTAGTACGAAAGGTAATAAAAACTAATTAAACAAGTTAAGTAGGGGTGAGTAATTCAAATCTACCTGTTCATTCAAAAGCTTGTCCGAATGTTTGTATCGATTTATTTCTATTTTTATTTATTTTTAAATCGATACAAACATTCGGACAAGCTTTTGAATGAACAGGTAGATTTGAATTACTCACCCCTACTTAACTTGTTTAATTAGTTTTTATTACCTTTCGTACTAACTGTACAATGGCTCGGTGTGGATTTTCCTGTTATCCATCCAACTTGTTCTACGATTTGTTTATAATACCATACTCTTCATTCTATTTTTCATTCTTGATAAAGCTGCTGTGTCAGCGAAACGTCGTCGAATTTTTTCAAATAAAGTGTAGATTAAAGTTAAACCTTGTGTTTTTATCTCATTTATATCATGGATCTACATCAAGTAACGGCCTCCACAATTCAAAAAAACTTAAGTGAAGATTGAGTTATTTCGAGTGGCAAAAGATCGAGGAAAAACTACTTAGAGAGTATAAAATTGCTGAAGATAATATAGATTACGGATCAACCATGAAGTAGCTAGCAATTTAAGGTAAGCCGCTTACCAAAGCGGCCAATTAATACTCTCCAAGCTAATACCTCAGAACGCTCGAAACGAAGCGGAGCATATACCCTGCAAACTTAATAATCTTTTGTGGGCAAACCTTTTGTGCGATTTGCGACAGCGAAGCGTACCGCGTGATGTTTCCAGGACATCGAGACTGATTCCATTGTGCAACTTTCATTTACAACTCCCTCCCCAGGCAACCTCCAGTTCCCAGTTCGGTTTCGAATAATTGTAAAGAAATATTCGACCGAGTTTGAGCATTTGAACAGATGGAAACTCACACAAGGAAAATCTCCGATGGAATCGAGGAGCGGATCATTTGAAATTATCATTTTAATATGTACACATTTCTTAAATACTACAGATCCATTGATCAATTTCATTTAAAAATTATCGTACGCTGTTGAATGTTAATTTGAATGATTGTTAGTTTTCTTTTTCGAAGTGGCCGACCCTGGCATCTTGGAAATTCGATGAATGTATTGCATATTACGGAGATTGCATGACAGTAGCTGGCTTCGGAAGACAATTTTTTTTTCGACGTATTCTCACCGAGATTCGTAGAGTTTTGCATATGCCCTATCCAACTTTGAAAGTAATTATTTCACTCTTTGGCTCTCACAATTCGTTCTTGAATTTTGGAGAGGAACTTCTAATCCGGAGTAGACAGAATAATCAAACTAATTAATATTTTGTTGTGTAAAAGTTCAATATCATGGATGTAATCTACGACCTTACATTTTCTTGGTGGATGATAATTCGTCGTTCTGTTTTGTTTTTTCGGGCTCAGTAAATAGTTGTAGAAGAATAATGGTATACATGACTAGATATTTTCCATTCCATATTGTTGTTCTAATTTTCATTTCAATAATTGTTGATTTACTATGCTTCTTATAGGTTTAGTTTCAATCTATTATCTTCGTTCGATTAAAATTATCATCAAGAGAATAGATATCTTCTTTATTTTGTTTCGCTCTGATGATGAAAGTCGACTGATACAACTTTCTGAAGGGGTTCACATGTAATTTTAATGTTACAATTTCAGATTCACCGTTATTAATCATGTTTGGATAGTTAACCGTTTTAGAAGATATATATATATATATATATATATATATATATATATATATATATATATATATATATATATATATATATATATATATATATATATATATATATATATATATATATATATATATATATATATATATATATATATATATATATATATATATATATATATATATATGCGTCCTTTCCGGAATTGATAGGGTACCCCGATGTAGCTTGGTAGGATGCTGAGAAGCGATATGCGACACTGATGAGCTCCTAATAAGGGCGAAACTGCAGTCTGCCGCTTCGTTTCTCGGCATCCTGCTTGGTTGCACTATTGTGGCACTTGGGGGCTGCGTGCATGGCGGGCAGATTTGAAAACTAGCTCTTGTCAGGAGGGATTGTTCATTGATCTACGGATTTTTGAATAATTCGTCTTGTCTCAGATTTACATACATAGACTCCACGCGAAGTTTATCGCGGAAGATATTTGACCAAATATTCACCGACGGGAGAGTTATCTCGGAAGCAGAGCACTATTCCAGCGGGATTATTTCGCACGTTTTCTACCGTTGATGTGATTCACGGAGCGGCGAAAGATGTCTCCCAAATGTTTGGAATTTTTAACGTTTCCACATCTGTTTGTTACTGTTCGCATCTTTCTCGAAGTCCGGTAGCGGGTTCGCCGTGTCGGTCCATGGAGGGCGACTCTCGTACGTATGTACGAGTTGCGTCCTTTCTGGAATTGATAGGGTACCCCGATGTAGCTTGGTAGGATGCTGAAAAGCGATATGCGACACTGATGAGCTCCTAATAAGGGCGAAACTGCAGTCTGCCGCTTAGTTTCTCGGCATCCTGCTTGGTTGCACTATTGTGGCGCTTGGGGGCTGCGTGCATGGCGGGCAGATTTGGAAACTAGCTCTTGTCAGGAGGGATTGTTCATTGATCTACGGATTTTTGAATAATTCGTCTTGTCTCAGATTTACATACATAGACTCCACGCGAAGTTTATCGCGGAAGATATTGGACCATATATATATATATATATATATATATATATATATATATATATATATATATATATATATATATATATATATATATATATAGAGAGAGAGAGAGAGAGAGAGAGAGAGAGAGAGAGAGAGAGATTATAAAGTTAGAGAAAAGATTAAATTGTAGTAGTAATTGTTCAATTTTGTTGTAATTGAATCCAAGAAGAGTAGTTTTCTGAGTTGTTGAGATTAGAACGTAATAGTGCCGTTCGCCCCTGTCCTCACTGACTTCTATTCCCACTATCGCACTTTTTATCTAATGACTACTATCCTGTATTCTCGAGAAAAATTCATTGTTGAAAACTGATCACAACTTTCTTCTCTATTTTTCAAGTTATTCCGAATTACTCGATTTTCTGCAATTTCGGCATAAAGCAGTCTCAGTTACCATCAAAAACTATTTAGACATTCTACGGGCATCTTTTTCAGTAGAATACAAGGATGTATGCCTAATTTGTTTCTGTTGACTAGTTTTCGAATTATATATATATATATATATATATATATATATATATATATATATATATATTAGAGGATTTACAAAATTTGAATAATTGTATTTATCTATAATTTTGGTGTGTGTCAGAAAAATCACAAGTGTGGGCTCAGGAAATGTAACAGGGGAACCATACTATCTTGTATATGATTCAATAAACGAGTGAAAAAATCTGGGGAAAAAGTTCGTTTCCCTGTCGCTATTGCACTAGCAATAGCTTGTCTCTTTAGGTTGAGTAAGTGTCGAGTGTACATAAAGAGTAACAGAGATTTATCTGCTTAGCCGCTCATTCTCTCTTGCATTACATGATTTCCAAAAGAAGACAAGGGTGGAAGGAAGCGGTTTAGGACAGGAATCTGTAACAATGGAAAAAGAAAACCAGCAGAAAAATATTTCAATAATCATACTTCTTATATGTCTAAGAAAAGATTTTACATAGCAAGCAAGGTCATAAAAAGGACTAAGGGGATAATAAAAAATACATAACCTGCGATATTTCCTCATATTTCCTCTTTGTTTGACCGAGAGAGCCCCGATGCCAGGTTCAGTCTTCCAAGTGATGCCGATTATGATCTATAGATGTTTTGGAATCATTATGGACCCAATAATTTGGGTTGACATCGCCCATATATCATTTCTTCGTGGAACTTGGATAATTTAAAGAAAAATTTGCGAAAAAATTTTGTCGTTCGAAAAATATGACAAATGTCATAATATAAATTATCTGTTTGGATAATATATATTTTTCCTTTTTCCAAATAAATATAATAGCCCTGAAGAATTCGAGTTTCTCCAAAAATGATGTTCTATGGTCACAAGTATAAATTAAACCATCATTCAATTCACATCGTTGATTCACGAATAATTCGTTGAGAAACTGTCGATTGAAAAATGTTCGTGAATTGGAATACCCAGAAAAATTCTACATACTAAAATGCTACGTTCAGAACGAGTAAGATTCTGATGCAGCTTCTGAAAATTATCCTGTCCGTTTTCCTGGCAGGAAGCAACCTCATAAATATTTATTCCAAAGATTAAACAGAATCCCATCAATATTGGTTCTTTTGAAGCACTCAGGCAAAAATCAGTTTCAATCTTATAATATCTAAGTTTCTACAGCCAAGGGAATATGAGTGACGGCTAGAATTTTGCCGGTAGTATTATCCATATAATACTAAAGCAGTAAGGCTTATTTCGAGAAAAGTGGAGGGGACGGTTGGAGTTTGAACTGGGCGGAAAGAAAGGGACGGCGCGGAAAAGCTGGCGCCATAGGCCCTCCTCGAATAATTTTTTTCCGGTAAAGAAACGTCTGAGGATCATCCGCGCGAAATTCGGAGTCCCTAGCTCGAACGACAGAGGCACGATGATTCTTCGAAAAGTTTCGCCGAAACGTCGCCCGGGCGAACGGAACGTCGAAACGGCGAGATTTCTTCGGAATCGATAACTCGGATCTTTGGGAGGGCGATCAGAGAGGTTGATCAGGCGAAAATTCCGGAATAAAGTTCCGAAAAAGCGAAAATAAAATATGTCTCCGAAATTCAATGCTCTCTCTCTTCTGAACGAAAATAGTGAGATGGAAATAGTTAGTAACTTTAATTTTCACCAACATAACTTTAGTACTAACAGCATCTAGAATATAGTGCTCTCTCTCTTCTGAGTGACAATCGAATCTAACCTTATTTCAATTAGTCTTATGTTTGTTCTTTTTAACGATGTGCTCGGGAACTAAGCCCATTTACACAGGTGGACCTACAGCTTATAGTGGATTCCGAACCACTCTCCTAGACCGTGCAAATGATAACTGCCACCACCAGGATTACAAGTTATCTGGTCTTCGGAAGTTTATGCCCTCTATAGGCGACTTTGTCAAATTCTAAGATGCATACAACACCCAAACCTTCGCCGGAATCGAACCGGCAGCCACATGTGTACAAACTGGGAAGCGTGTGATCTTCCCACCTGGCCACAGCGGTGGTTTAATTAGTTTTATATTCGATCTGTCAAAATGAGTGATTCCGAATTTCATTTGAATGAAAAGTTCGACGAAACTTGAAATAACTTTTAGAGGTAAGTGATCGTTGTTTGATGTTTATTTTATCCATGTTAATGTATATTTTGTTCTAGGAAAGAAACGACATACTTTCAAAATTCATAAATTCAATATTTTATGGTTATTCTAACCTAAACAATATGATTTATACGGAATGTTATAATAAAAAGGAATTAAGGATACTTACATTAATGTTTGAAAGGTAAGTGGATGTATTTTGAGGTTTATTCATGTATTTTAATGTATATTTCTTTAGGCATGCTCAAGAAATGTACTCAGAATCTACATATTTCATTTTTCTTTCATGGTTATTTTAACCTCTATGCATAGAAAAATGTTCTGGAATAAATTGAAGGATCTTACAAAATGATGGGATATCCTTTGGGTTGCTATTAATAGGTATTGAGTTCTTCTGTATAATAATATTTTTTCTGGAAGGAACTCGATAAAGTTTTCGCTAGGCCATTTAGAGTATGTATCATATGAACATTGAAAGCTACCCACTAAATGCTATATCTGTTTTAAAATATTTGAAGCTGAATGTCAATATGGCCGTGTCATTTCAAATTGAATTTTCGTTTCAGTTTATTCAAGAGGAACTACGTTTCTACAATTATTCAAATGTAAAAGTTCATGAGATTCAATGTGTTTGACAATGTGTAAGTTTGAACCAAAGAAAATAAGATCTCAAATTTGCACAAAAGGTTATTATAGTGAGTTCCTTCTATTCATAACTCATAGTTACTGTTTCTTAGGAAATTTTATCAAGGTTGTTGAATGAATTTTAGCAATTCCTCATTGATTTGAAGTTGAAAGTTTCTCTGTTATAGGTGTCTGATAGTGGGAAACATGATGTTTAAATATGTAGAAGTTGCATATGAAGTTTTATTTTGTACAACCACAACTTTCAATCCAAGATTTATGAAAGTCACCGGAAACATGCTGCTGCTTATGTGAATCATATTTTGGAAAAAATTCAACTACTACTTGGAGAATGCTATGCAATTCGACAATTTTTGTAATAGGTGGTTGTACTATAGGTATTTTGTATAATTGTGTAAAATGAGTATGTTCATCACGTAATACGGAAATATGAAGTTGTTTTAATGCAATTTCTTCCTTTCATTTTCATTTCATAGTATATTATAAAGTTTCTCAAAAAAATGAATTGAAGAGAAGTAAAATTGAAGAATAGAAACTTCACTTATTAGAGAGCAAGTTTATAAGAAGCTGACTTCCCCAAACCAACTGCAAACTCGACAGTTAAGGATCTAGGAAATTAACAGTCACAAGAAACAGTTTCACTGAAACTGATATATAGTTAACATCATTGTATTGTATATGAGGGTCCATAATGTAAGCAAATTGTGTGAATTTTGTTCAATTTGAATTTTTACAAATAGTAACGTATAGGGCAATCACATACGGTGAAATTTCTATGTATTCAGTAGTATTCCTTTATTTGATTACTAATTTTTCGCTGTGTCTTTTGGATACTCCCAAGAAATTTTAATTTGAAAAGAACTCTTATTTTCTATTTCATTAATATACTTGAGAAGTAATTCTTCCATCTTGCTGTTCCAAGCTTATATTTGTTTTTATTAAAATTCATGAACCTTATTGGATTCTTATCTGATCTAATACAAATCAGAACTGTTGTGTAGAAATTAAAAATTTGAAACTATAGATCTTCATATATTGATCTTTCTGAAGTATATATTTAATACTTAACTAAAAATTTGGAATATTGTGAATTAATATTTGAGTTGTTGATGATTGAATTTCTATGCCCAAAGGGTGGTTGAACAATTTGTTTTTTTTGAATCAATGTTGAAATGTTTTTAATTTCATCTTATGCTAGCTCAATTGGAGAAAGTTGAGATTTTCAAATTGAATGTTTCCTTTTGAATTGGGATAGTAGTGAATAGTGTTGAAATTTGTGTGGTTGATGAGTCAGTATCCATAAAACAGTACAGGAAGCTGCAATACCCTAAGGATGACTGAGGTAATATATGACAGATTTCCATGTAACATAAAGAACTATTAAGTAAAAATATAAATAATGAAGTGAATATAATAAGGAGATCAATATAGATAGAGTTTGATATAAAAAGACGTTCAGTATTTTAGGCGTTTAGTATATTGGCTATTTTGATATAAAAGGCGATCTTAATGGGCTCACTAGTCTATATTACTAAAGCAGTAAGCCTTATTTCGAGGAAAGTGGAGGGGACGGTTGGAGTTTGAACCGGGCGGGAAGAAAGGGTCGGCGCGGACGAGCGGGGTCCGTAGGCCCCCGCGAATAATTTTTTTCCGGTAGAGAAACGTCCGAGGAAGATCCGGGCGAAATACGGAGTCCCTAGCTCGAACGACGGAGGCGCGACGATTTTTCGAAAAATTTCGCCGAAACGTCGCCCCGGGCGAACGGAACGTCGAAACGGCGAGATTTCTTCGGAATCGATAACTCGGATCTTTTGGAAGGCGATCGGAGAGGTCGATCGGGCGAAAATTCCGGCAAAAAGTTCCGAAAAAGCGAAAATAAAATACGTCTCTGAAATCTCCGGGATGGAGGGGATAATTTCTATGGACTTTTGCAGCTATAAAAAATATTTATATCGCCTTCGATCGCTACGAAACCCGGACGACGAAAAAGCCTCGAGTTTCGCATTTCGCGCCGCCATAGTTAGATTCTCATAAAACCACGGGAAAACGGAAGAATCTTCCATCGAACGGAGGGCTATCGGCCGACTTTCGCAAATTTTCGCTCTACTTTCCATATTCCGAAAACCTCCGACGGCCAGAAATTCGCGAAATAAACAAACCTCGAGCTGTCGAAATACGGGTTTTTGTTTTAACCATCCTACTTAAACGGGGTCACCGGGAGAAAGGATTCGACCTTCGAACGATTCCTACATATCTCGAGATCGGGTCCCTGACGAAAAAACGTCATTTCACGACTTAATTTTCGAATTTGGGACGGTTTTTGAGACCTACATTTTCGAAGAATAGAACGGAAACACGGGGGTGGAGCCATCACCGCTCCTTCTGCCCCTTATATCGCTATTCAATGTCGGAAGTGAGCGTTACCAATGTGTAAAATGTAATGCTCTCTCTCTCTTCTGAACGAAAATAGTGAGATGGAAATAGTTAGTAACTTTGATTTTCACCAACATAATTTCGGTATTAACAACATCTAGAATATAGTGCTCTCTCTCTTCTGAGTAACATTCGAATCTATCCTCATTTCAATTAGTCTTATATTTGGTCTGTCACAACAAGTGATTCCGAATTTTATTTATATGAAAAGTTTGACGAAACTTGAAATAAATTTTCAGAGGTAAGTGATCGTAGTTTGATGTTTATTTTATCCATGTTAATGTATGATTTGTTTAAGGAAAGAAACGATAGACTTTCAAAATTCATAAATTTAACATTCTGTGGTTATTCTAACCTAAACAATATGATTCAAACGAAATGTTATAAAGGAATGAAGGAGACTTACAATAATGTTTGAAAGGTAAGTGAATGTAATTTGAGGTTTATTCATGTAATTTAATGTATATTTTTTAGGCATGCTCAAGAAATTTACTCAGAATTCACATATTTCATTTTCTTTCATTGTTATTTTAACCTCCATGCATTGAAAAATGTCCTGGAATTACTACGATTTTATTAACGAATCAATTGGAGGATCTTACAAAATGATGGGAGATATTCTTCGAGTTGCTATTAATAGGTTTTGAGCTCTTTTATATAATAATATTTTTTGCTATTTCAAATTGAATTTTCGTTTTAGTTTATTCAAGTGGAAGTAAGTTTCTATTCTATAATTATTCCAATGTAAAGGTTAAAGAGATTCAATGTGTTTGACAATGTTCGAGTTTGAACCAAAGAAAATAATATCACAAATTTGCACAAAAGGTAATTATTGTGAGTTCCTTCCATTCATAACTCATAGTTACTGTTTCTCAGGAAATTTTATCAAGGTTGTTGAATGAATGACAGGAATTCCTCATTGATTTGAAGTTGGGAGTTTCTCTGTTATAGGTGTCTGATAGTGGGAAACATGATGTTCAAAAATGTAGAAGTAGCATATGAAGTTTCATTTTGTACAACTACAACTTTCAATCCGAGATTAATGAAAGTCACAAGAAACATGCTGCTACTTATGCGACTCATATTTTGAAAAAAATTCAACTACTACTTGAAGAATGCTATGGAATTTGACAATTTTTGTAATAGGTAGTTATACTATAGGTAATTTATATAATTGTGTAAAATGAGTATGTTCATCACATATGGAAAGTTATTCAAGTTGAAATGTATGAAAGTGACTGTTTGAAAGTGAGTTTTTCACTTTGTTTGCATATAAGTAGTTTCTTTTCAATGAAATATTTACTTTTAGATTACAATCCACTTGATATCAAGAAATAATGAATTGGCTCCACTGTAAACAGGTTGGAAAATTAAATGAAAAATAAGCAAAGACAATAATAAGCAATAACAAGAAACTTTCAAGTAAATATGAATGTGATACATCTCTCTTCTCTGATAATAATCTTCGTAGATATTTTTGTGTAAGTAAACCAGTCTGATTAATAATAGTTACAATAGAGTCAGATCTATAACTCTGAAGGAAAGATATCAAGTAAATTACCTGCAATTCTTAACTTCAAAATTTATTTGTTGAACAATTCCTCATATAGTTGGCATGAAAACTTGAGCTTTTCAGGACATTCCAATATTTACATAACACATAAGGTACATGTTTTGAGCTACTTCTGTGCATAACACATTCTTTTGTATTTTAAGAAGTTTAGTCACTGAATAACAGGTAGTCTATATATTTAGAATGTAAAGTTTCTTTTTTATTAGTGTTTGTGGGAAACTCGATAAAATCAGGAGAAGCAAATTGTGAAGCTTCATCACAACAGGAACTTTCAGTTCGAGAAAATCATATATTTTGTGGAAAATGCAATTACTTCTTGAAAAATGCTGTGTATAGTTGATCATTTTCATTTAAGATACTCACGTTATATGTTATTTTAGTCCAGTTTGCTCATAAATTTTCATTTTATATCATATAATGAATTGAAGATAAGTAAGATTATATAATATAAAATTCAAATATGAAGAGATATTTAAGTTTTATATGTACAAAGTCTAGATACTTCCAATGTTACAAATATTTATTATATATATATATATATATATATATATATATATATATATATATATATATATATATATATATATATATATATATATATATATATATATAGGGGGTTTTACCCCGACGAGTTGCCCATATATCTGTTCATGCAATCAAACTGATTTCATGAAAAAATATAAATCCACCACCCGGTAATTAATACCATTGCCAGGCAATGATTATAATCAAAACATATCCTGGAGTAATTATATATTAGGATAACGTTAAATGTTATGAGAATATATCAATCTACCAGAATATATACATACTATAGCATCATCAGACAATGATATCAATGTACCAACGAGTAGTGTCAGAGGCTTTCTCCCCGGAAAAATCCAGTGTACGGACCTTAGTCAAGTTACACTGAATGTTACTCATTAATAGTTTCCTTTGTGTGAAGTGGTGAACGATCGAATAGAATACTGCTCTGAATATAAATATGACAAAATTGTCAGTTAATTATATTACATTTATATAAACAAATAAATAAAATATGAAATGAGATTCTGAGCAGTATAAACTAAAGAGAAAACCTATGACTCTACCTCATTATTATTTTCGGAAAGAAACCTACGAAGAATATTACAAGATTTGATGACTGTTATCTTTTGTAACTGTTCAAACAAATTTTTCTTCAGACCCAAAATCTCAATACTTTTGTGAAGATTTCTAGGAATAACGCCTGTTGTAGAAATAATAATCGATAGAATAAATATTTTCTTCATTTTCCACATTTTTTAATCTCGTCGCCAAGCATCATATATTTAGAAATTTTTTCATTGTATTTATTTTGTATATTATGTGTGTCGGGTATAGCAATATCAATTATATATGTTATTTGATTCTGTTTATCATTAAGAACGATATCTGGTCTATTGTGTTTTACAGCTCTGTTGCACAGAATTGTTTTATCAAAATAAAGTTTATATTTGTCATATTCACAAATAATCTCAGGTTCATATTTTTGAAATTTTTTCTTTTGGGAATTAGGTCATGTTTAATTCCTAGATTGAAGTGAATAATATTAGCGACGGCATTATGTCTTTCTGAATAATCTGTTGAAGCAAGGACTGAGCAAGATGATAATATATGAAAAACTGTTTCTGAAGAACAGAAACATCTACGGCAAGAATCATCTATATTTTGTTTGATGATATGTTTTCTATAATTCCTTGTGAAAACAACCTGGTCCTGGATCGCAATTGCCAAGCCTTCTGTTTCAGCAAACAATTCTCCAGATACTAACCATTTATTCGATGCAATTTCATCAATATAATCATTTTTCAATTCTTTAGGGTGCTTTCCGTGTAATTCCTTCTGCATCCAACTTTCTCTTTTAGAATTATCATCAAATATATCAAAATCTACCTTTTGCATTGTCAAGTTCAGAGGTGTGCGATTATAATCTGAAGCAACAACAATATCATGTAATTTAGACGTTCTCTGTTTATCATGAAAATGGGAACGTAGATGAAAAATCTGTTTACTATGAAGATTATTCAAATCAATTAATCCACGACCTCCAAGATGTCTAGGTAGTGTAACTCTCTGAACAGCTGACTTTGGGTGGTGCTTATGATATTTACAGAGCATTTTCCTCGTTTGACATTGTAACTCATTTAGATCAGTTTTAGACCATTTAATAATTCCAAAAGAAGATGTAAGAATAGGAACAGCATAGGAGTTGATAGCTCTGAAAAGGTTTTTACTAGTTAAATAACTCTTGATGATAATTCTAAGTCTTTTGTAATATGAACTTCTAATATTTTCTTAAGTGCTGCTATGGTTAATTGTCTTCTCTTGACAAAATCCAAGATATTTATATGTATCTCCTTGATGCATTGGCTCGATTTCGATATTGGAAATCTTTATATAATCAGAGGTGATCTTTCCTTTTTCAATAGAAAGATTTTTACATTTAGGAAGCCCAAATTTCATATGAATATCATTGGAATAGTTGAAAGTAATCTCAAGTAGACTTTTAAATCAGATCTGGTTCCGGCATATAATTTAATATCATCTAAATAAATTAAGTGACTTAATTTGAATTCAGTTGATAAACTCTTTATTTTGAAGCCGAAACTAGTAGCATTTAATTCATGAGATAATGGATTGAGGCAAAGACAAAACCAAAGAGCACTTAAAGAATCACCTTGAAAAATGCCTCTTTTGATTGGAATTACTTCGGATTTTAACGATTGTTTTGAAATATTTAAATGAAGATTGGTTCTCCAATTTTTCATTACAAATTCAAGAAAATGACGAAGTGTCTTATCAATTTTATAAATTTCCAAAATTTCTTGAAGCCATGAATGGGAGAACTATCAAAAGCCTTTTGGTAATCAATGAAGGCTGTATGAATATTTCTCTTCTTAGTTTGAGCTTGATTCAAAGCAACAGAATCAATTACAAGTTGCTCTTTAGTACCAAGGTGTTTTTTTCTACATCCTTTTTGATGTTCGGAAAGAATATTATAATTCTCCAAATGTGCATAAATTTTTGGGTAATACATGCAGTTAGAATTTTATATATTGTTGGAAGGCAAGTAATTGGTCTATATTGAGACGGATCAATAGTATTATCACTTTTCGGTTTTAAATAAGTAATTCCTTGTGTGAAAAATAAAGGAGTAGCTGAGGGGTTCTTTATTATAAATGAAAACTATTCAGCTAATTTTTCATGAACGCAAGAGAATTTCTTGAACCAAAAGTTATGAATACCATCAACACCTGGAGATTTCCAATTTTTTGTGTGTTTAATAACTGATGTTATATCTTCGTTTGAAAATTTTTCAAATTGCATGCATTCTATTTTAGAAAATCGAGACCTTTCATTTAAAATCCAACTTGCATTGGAATTGTGTTGCCTTGGCACTGCCCAAATTGAAGACCAATAATAAGTTAGAATATCAATTTTAGGAACTCCATTTCCAGAAATATTTTCATTTGAACCTGAAATAAATTTGTAAAAATGTTTTCATTATTTTTGAATAGTTTGTTTTGGAATTTTCTATCTGAATTTATTTTATATTCACGTAGTCTAATGGAGTATACTGAAAGTTTTTGTTTTAAAGTATTGAAGTATTCTATCAGTTGTCCATTACTTATCTCATTATTTTTATGGGTTTTATATTTGTGGAATATTTTTCCAATATGTGCCATAAGTTTTTTGATCGATTACCTCTGGAATATTGAGTCAATCTTCCTAAATCACATCTGATAGAAGAAATTTTACCTTCTAACCTTTTTTGCCATGAAGGTTTTTTCTTGATATTATAATTAGATCCAAAATTTTCTAATTTGTATCCAGAATGTTTAACTACTGTAATAGCGGCACAATATATAATCAGATGAAGTGTATAGATATTCATTACTTTAACAAGTTGCTTTGGAAGAATATTCTCATTAAGCTCGTTTATACAATCGAAAATTTTCTTTGAATAATGAATTTTAGGAAGTTTAGGTCTTAAAGTTGGGTCAATATTTTCAAATAAATTCATTTGATTGAGAAATAAATTTTCTATATCTTTGTTATCATTATTTTTAGATGAATTTTCTGATTTATTTTCGATGCTTTTCATGAATGGGACTAGGTTTTCATCTGAAACTTCAAAATTTAAATGTTCTTCTTGTTGAATGTTGTTTTTAATTGATTTTAATTCTGATTCAGATATAAAGTTTCTATTTTCAATATACCGTCTTTGATTCGCAATGCTTTGTTCTGAAATACAGCAATTGGACAATTTTTCTTTGAACATATTATATAGTTTAGACATATACCCTCTTTTATTTGTTCCATTATTTGTTATTTTGTAATAACAAAACATAATGAATTTATTCATTTCATACGTCCATTTCATGCGTTTTATTTTTTATTAATTTTGTGAAGATCTGAATTAGGTGATGAAGTTATGATAAGATTAGAGGAACAAGGTGATTCTACATGATTTTGAAAACAGTCATCAAAACTTTTGTTGTTCGAAGAATAGACAGAACAAGTAGAAATGTCAGAACCCTTAGATTTACTTCGTGTATGATATGAATGTATAGTTTTTGAAATATTATTCCTTCCTTCATTTAAGTTGTTTACCTTATCATCATATTCATGATCAACGGGCCCAGAAATAATTTTCTTTGCAACGTTACCTGAATCAGATGATATGAAAGTTTTAGAATCTGATGGTCCTGCATCTAAACGATCTTGAGTGCAGATTTTGAAGTTCTTCTCCAAGAAATATCTATTATATGAATCGCAAGGATATTTTGGTGGATTATATTCATCATCAGAGTCATATTCATATGAAGAATTCATTTTTTGGAAATCGAAAATTTGACAGTTGTCAATAATATATTTCATAAAACGTTTTCCTGAAAAATGAATAAATAAAGGTAGGAAATTTTATGTGTACTTACTTTTAATAACTTAAAAATACTTATCTAAAAAATAGAACTAATTTAAATATCTAAAACTTTCCAAAATTCAAAATTTTAGTAGTGATGTTCATTTATGGAATAATTGTCACCTTGTGACAAATATATATATATATATATATATATATATATATATATATATATATATATATATATATATATATATATATATATATATATATATATATATATATATATATATATATATATATATATATATATATATATATATATATATATCCACAAAGAAGTAAAAGATCAAAGAACTTAAAATTGGTGTTTCACCAGGATATATAATAACAAGACCTATCATAAGACAATGCATGGTACATAAGGGAAGAAAAGATCTGACTGCAATATTCAGAAGATCTTGAGAAAGTTTAACAGCTCATAATGATTGACATTTGAAAACCAATTCTGTAAAAGAAGGATGCAGGAACTGAGAAAATTCTGAAGGACTTACATTAATGCCAAACTCTTCGAAAGACTTGTACGAAGAAAAGTGAGAGAATTATGTGTAAAACATCTTAAGAAACACACACTTCATATTAGGAAGAAGTGTATTCAGGATCTTATTTTCACGATTAACCACCGTTTAAAGAACAACAGACGGATATTTGACTGAAAATTGATTTATTGATACAAACTCAACAGGATTACTCCCTATTATAGAGTCGAAACCATATTTATGGTTTTCCTCATCTGTAGAAGGCTTTTGACAGTACACTGAGAAGAGTAGTATGAGAGTCTTAGGAAAAGAGGAGTTATTTATAAACGGAGAAAGAGTATCAAAAGCTTTATAATGTACAACAGTATGTGAGAAAGTTTGACTTCTTCCCAAATTTTTCTGTCATCAATATAAACTACCTGTTTGTCTTTGAATTAGAGAAAGAATTCTAGAGACCAAATAGGGATATAATTGAAAAACAACATAGGAAACACTCCCCACTCATATTTATGGGCTTCCCTCATCTATGAGAAAGTTTGACTTTTTCCTAAATTTTTCTGTGATCAATATAAACTACCTGTTTGTCTTTAAATTAGAGAAATAATTGAAAACAATATGGAAAACACTTTCAGAAAGGAAGAAGTGTATAAGATTACATTTTCACCATTGACTAGCAAATAGAGAAGAATACACTTAAGGGCATAATATGATTATTATAGGTTTCCTCTGATCTGGTATAGGCTTTCAACAAAGAACTGAGAAGAACACTATGGGAGCGTTGGGAGATTCTAAGGAAAAGAGGAGTGAATTATTAACTGTGAACGTGTTTAAGGTAGATCTCAGTCCTGTCCCCACTTATGATGGCAACACTTTAGAAAATGTGCCAGCTCATAACAATTAAAGGATTGACATTATAATTCCAATACTGAATAGAGGAGATAAAAGTCAAAGAGCAAATTTTAGGGGATATACTATATTGCAAAAGAATTCTTGAAACCAAACTGAGAGGATTAATTGAAAAACAACTTGAAAAACACACTTTTCAGGGATGCAAGAAGTTATTGGGATTGCATCTTTACCATCAACCAGTTATAAGGAAGTGTAGACTAAAAGGCAAAAACATATGAATGGCTTTCCTTGATCTGGAGGAAGCTCTTGGCACAATGTTGAAAATAGTAGTAAGGGAGAGTCTAAGAAAAAGAGGAGTGACTTATGAACTGAAGAAGTATATCAGAAGTCTATATACAGCAGATAAAAATCATATAAAGACTGGAAATTCCATATTGGACTCATTTTTACTGAGAACTCACGCAGCGTGGAGTGTTAAGTAAATTATTATTTCTTATTGTTATAGATGTTATCCACGAAGTAATGGAGAAACATCATACATGATACAAAAGCCTGGAATCAATTGGAATTTGTAAATTATGTGATGGTATGTCCTAAGAACAAAACGAGACTGCACGATAATTTGCAAGTATGGACAATAAAGTTGGAAAAAAATGAGATATGATTGGAACAAAAGAAGTATGATGGTCATGGAAAGGAATCACAAACAGGTATATATGGCAATAGTCGAAATTAAACTTCATCTCGAGAGAATATAAGAGGATAGGAAATACTTCTAAGCTGCATTCTTCAATAGCAAACTAATTTATGAGAAACAGGAAGATGAGTAATTGAACAAAAATATTTGAATTGAAGAAGGCATTAATTAGATCTGTTATCGCATGCGGTAGTGAAAGCAGGCTTCTGAGTTTGGCACAGAAGAGTAAACTACAGGTTATAAAAATGAAGTACCTGCAAAGATTAAAGTGAGTGACACAAAAAAGAGACTGACTGAAAAACGAAGATATGAGAAATGAACTAGAAGCAGAATCTTTCTTGGAATGTATCGAAAGGCATCTGTTGATATGGTTGAACATTTGGTGAGAATGAGAAGGGGGACCAGTGAAACGCATATAACAAACAAAAGTCAGGAACTGCTGGGTGAGTGGAAAACTTAAGGAGACATCGAATGATGAATGACATTCTACAATTATAGAAGAAAGGCACAAATTGAAATGAAACCAAACAGTTTGCTAAAAATAGAATACGAAGAACAATTTTATATATATATATATATATATATATATATATATATATATATATATATATATATATATATATAAATTTGGGATATTGTGAACAGAAAACTATCGAGGGTTTCTTTACTAAGTGTTGTTGCGAAAGTTTATGAGAGAGTGCTAGAAGGGAAACAGAAAGTGGAACAACAATTGGCTAACTCACAGAGCAGATTTCAGAAGGGGTACAGTATCCAGGATCATATTTTCAGCCTTAAACAGATCACCGAGAAAATACTCATTCAGGATCTCAAGGTGTGGATAGCGTTTATTGATCTAGAGAAAGCCTTCGATAGGATATTGAGACATCGATTTTGGGAAATTTTGGCACAAAGACAAATAGGACACTATTTTCTAAGGGCACTAAAAAGTTTATATGCTGTATGCAGGAACGTGGCATGAGTAAGAGGGATAGAATCTGAAGAGTTTGTCACCGAACAAGGCTTGAGACGTATTGAATCCCCTTCTGTTTATAGTGGTCATGGATGAAATTATCAAAGAGGCGAGAACTAAAGTCAGAAAACTCCACTTGGGTTTCAAAAATTTTTATCCAGTTGAAATCACTGAGTGCGCCTTTGCTGATGATTTGGCGATTTTTGCCAAAAATGAAAATGATCTCCAGTACAATAAGGATGTTTGGAATAATTGCCTTACGAGATGATCCCTAAAAATCAACGAGGGAAAAACGAAAATTATAGTTATATCGAATAGAAACAGAAATAATCCGAAGGTGACACTCAACAACAAAATCATAGAAAGAGTAGAAACTTTCAAACATTAGGGGTATATAGTGGAGGAAAAGGGTAAATAGGATTTGAAAATCGGAGAAAGGATTCAGAATGCTGCGAAAGTTTATGGAACATTCAGCAAAAGTTTTCTTATAAAAAGAAGGATCGGGAGAAAATCGAAATTGATAGTTTATAAGTCAATATACGCGCCGAATATTTTGGCTCTGAATCTTGGACATTGAGTAGAAGGGAAAAAAGCAAAATAGTTTCGATGGAGATGAAGTATCTAAGAGGTGTGGTTGTAGTGACAAAGAGAGATAGACTAAGAAATCAAGATATAAGACAACAGCTAGAAGTAGACAGTATTGTGAAGATAATTGGCCGAAACCAGCTTGGACATTTATGCAGAATGGATAGTTCAAGACAGGTAAAATCTATTTGGGATACACGAACGAAGACGAAGAGAAAAAGGGGACGACCGAGGGAAACGTGGGATGGGGTGGTAGCGAAGATACTAGCGGAACAAAATTTACAGATGACAGAAGCGAAGAGAATGGCACAACATAGGGGACACTGGCGAAATAGTGTTTCGAATGTAAATTATTTAAGTTGATTTTCATTATTTAATTTTTGATTAAGTTTTTCTTTATTTCGAATATTGTTAAATTATGTTTTGTATCAAGTCTTACACCGTTACTCGGTAGAAAGGCTTTTAAATGATAAATATATATGCTAGCTCAATTGGAGTAAGTTGAGATTTTCAAATTGATTATATCTCTTTGAATTAGAATAGTAGTGAAAAGTGTTGACATTCGTATGGTTGATGAGTCAGTATACATAAAACAATACTAAAAACTGCGTTACGATAAGGATGTATGAGGCAATATATGAGAGAGTTCCATATGAAATAAAGAACTATTAAGTATAAATATCAGTGAATATATGAGGCTTTCCGTATAGATAGAGTTGGATATGAAAAGGCGTTCAGTATATTTGGTTTTTAGTACATTAGGCGTTTAGTTTATTGGGCGTTTTTGTATATTAGGCGTTTTTGTATATTAGTCGTTTTTGTATATTAGTCGTTTTTGTATATTAGGCGTTTAGTCTATGAGGCGTTTTTGTATATTAGGCGATTTTGTATATTAGGCGTTTTTGTATATGAGGCGATCTTAATGGGCTCACTAGTCTATATTACTAAAGCAGTAAGCCTTATTTCGAGGAAAGTGGAGGGGACGGTTGGAGTTTGAACCGGGCGGGAAGAAAGGGTCGGCGCGGACGAGCGGGGTCCGTAGGCCCCCGCGAATAATTTTTTTCCGGTAGAGAAACGTCCGAGGAAGATCCGAGCGAAATTCGGAGTCCCTAGCTCGAACGACGGAGGCGCGACGATTTTTCGAAAAATTTCGCCGAAACGTCGCCCCGGGCGAACGGAACGTCGAAACGGCGAGATTTCTTCGGAATCGATAACTCGGATCTTTCGGAGGGCGATCGGAGAGGTCGATCGGGCGAAAATTCCGGCAAAAAGTTCCGAAAAAGCGAAAATAAAATACGTCTCCGAAATCTCCGGGATGGAGGGGATAATTTCTATGGACTTTTGCAGCTATACGAAATATTTATATCGCCTTCGATCGCTACGAAACCCGGACGACGAAAAAGCCTCGAGTTTCGCATTTCGCGCCGCCATAGTTAGATTCTCATAAAACCACGGGAAAACGGAAAAATCTTCCATCGAACGGAGGGCTATCGGCCGACTTTCGCAAATTTTCGCTCTACTTTCCATATTCCGAAAATCTCCGACGGCCAGAAATTCGCGAAATAAACAAACCTCGAGCTGTCAAAATACGGGTTTTTGTTTTAACCATCCTACTTGAACGGGGTCACCGGGAGAAAGGATTCGACCTTCGAACGATTCCTACATATCTCGAGATCGGGTCCCCGGCGAGAAAACGTCATTTCAGGACTTAATTTTCGAATTTGGGAGGGTTTTTGAGACCTACATTTTCGAAGAATAGAACGGAAACACGGGGGCGGAGCCAATCACCCTCCCTTACTCTCCTTAAACCGCCGATTCTCAATCTGACAAGGCAAAGAAGAAGAAGTTTTAAAGAGGACCGTACCCGGAAACATAGGTGAAAAGAGTAGACGGGATATAAACGAACACTTATATCCCCTCTATTCTCTCACTAAACGATCGAATATCCGTCCCGTACGACGGACATCGTCGTGTACGGCGGACTTTGCCGTTAAGTTGATAATGTCTAGATGTTCAATATTATCAAGGGCAACAAAAGAAGAGAAGAAGAAGAAAATTGTAAATAATGTGAGATTGTTTACGTTCAATTAACAAAACCTCAAATAATCATTCCAAGGTAAGTGAACGTAATTTAATGAATATTTAATGCATCGTAATGTATTTTTTTTCAGCATAATGAAGAATCCACATATTTCATATTTACATTCTGTGTTCTAACCTATGTATTCCAATGAAAGAAAACAATAATAAATAAGGTATTTTAAACTGAATTTTGTGTTCATCTGTATTGAATTTTTGTTTCAGTTTATAAACGTGGTAGTATTTATTTGACTACAATTATGAAATTACAAAAATGTAAATGGAATTCAATGTATTTGAAGTAAAGTTATTCAAATTAAAATGTATGAAAGTGACTCTTTGAAAGTGAGTTTTTACTTTGAGTGCATATAAGTAGTTTCATTTTAATGAAATATTTATTTTTAGATTACAATCCACTTGATAACAAGAAAGAATTAATTGGATCCACTGTAAACAGGTTGGAAAATTAAATGAAAATTAAGCAAAGACAATATTAAGCAATAACAAGAAAGTTTCAAGTAAATATAAATGTAATACATCCCTGTTCTCTGATAATAATCTTCGTAGATATTTTTGTGTAAGTAAACCAGTCTGATTAATAATAGTTACAATAGTCAGATTTCAAACTCTAAAGGAAAGAGATCAAGTAAATTACCTGCAATTCTTAACTTCAAAATTTATTTGTTGAACAATTCTTCATATAGTTGCCATGAAAACTTGAGCTTTTCAGGATATTCCAATATTTACAAAACACATAAGGTACATGTTTTGAGCTACTTCTGTGCATAACACATTCTTTTGTATTTTAAGAAGTTTAGTCACTGAATAACAGGTAGTCTATACATTTAGAATGTAAAGTTTCTTTCTTATTGGTGTTTGTGGAAAACTTGATAAAATCAGGTGAAGCAAATTATGAAGCTTCATTACAACAGGAACTTTCAGTTCGAGAAAATCACATATTTTGTGGAAAATGAAATTACTTCTTGAAAAATGCTGTGTATAGTTGATGATTTTCGTTAAAGATGGTATTTCATCAGGATACATAATGACAAGACCTATCATAAGACAATGCATGGTACATAAGAGAAGAAAAGATCTGACTGCAACATTCAGAAGGGCTTGAGAAAGTTTAACAGCTCAAAATAATTGAAGGATTGACATTTGGAAAACAATACTGCAAAAGAAGACTGCAGGAACTGAGAATATTCTGAAGGACTTCCATTAATACCAACCTCTTCGAAAGACTTCTTCGAAGAAAAGTGAGAGAATTCTATGTAAAATAACTTAAGAGACACACACTTCATATGAGTAAGAAGTGCGTTCAGGATCTTATTTTACGATCAACCACCTTAGAACAACATACTGAATATATATCTGAAAATATTGTGGTTTCGTCTCTATACATTTAGAATATAAAGTTTTTTTTATATTGGTATTGGTAGGAAACTCGATAAAATCAGGAATATATATATATATATATATATATATATATATATATATATATATATATATATATATATATATATATATATATATATATATATATATATATATATATATATATATATATATATATATATATATATATATATATATATATATATATATATATATATATATATATATATATATATATCCACAAAAAGCAAAAGATCAAAGAACTTAAAATTGGTGTTTCACCAGGATATATCATAACAAGACCTATCATAAGACAATGCATGGTACATAGGTACATAAGGGAAGAAGAGATCTCTGCTATCTGCAATATTGACTGCAACGTTGAGGAGGGCTTGAGAAAGTTTAACAGCTCAAAATAATTGAAGGATTGACATTTGAAAAACAATACTGTAAAAAAGACTGCAGGAACTGAGAAAATTCTGAAGGACTTCCATTAATGCCAAACTCTTCGAAAGACTTCTTCGAAGAAAAGTGAGAGAATTCTATGTAAAATAACTTAAGAGACACACACTTCATATGAGTAAGAAGTGTGTTCAGGATCTTATTTTTACGATTAACCACCTTAGAACAACAGACTGAATATATAACTGAAAATATTGTGGTTTAGTCTCTATACATTTAGAATATAAAGTTTCTTTTTATTGGTATTGGTAGGAAACTCGATAAAATCAGATATATATATATATATATATATATATATATATATATATATATATATATATATATATATATATATATATATATATATATATATATATCCACAAAGAAGCAAAAGATCAAAGAACTTAAAATTGGTGTTTCACCAGGATATATATTAACAAGACCTATCATAAGACAATGCATGGTACATAGGTACATAAGGGAAGAAGAGATCTGACTGCAATCTGCAATATTCAGAAGGGCTTGAGAAAGTTTAACAGCTCATAATGATTGACATTTGAAAAACAATACTGTAAAAAAAGCCTGCAGGAACTGAGAAAATTCTGAAGGACTTACATTATTGCCAAACTCTTCGAAAGACTTCTTCGAAGAAAAGTGAGAGAATTATATGTAAAATAACTCAAGAAACACACACTTCATATGAGGAAGAAGTGTATTCAGGATCTTATTTTCACGATTAACCACCTTATAAAGAACAACAGACTGAATATATGACTGAAAATATTTATGGTTTTCCCTCATCTGGAGAAGGCTTTTGACAGAACACTGAGAAGAGAAGTATGAGAGTCTCAAGAAAAAAGGAGTTATTTATAAACGGAGAAAGAGTAGCAAAAGCTTTATAATATACAACAGTATGTGAGAAAGTTTGACTTCTTCCAAAATTTTTCTGTCATCAATATAAAGTACCTGTTTGTCTTTGAATTACAGAAATAGTTGAAAACAACATGGAATACACTTCAAGAAAGGAAGAAGTGTTCAGGATTACATTTTCACCATTGACTAACAAATAGGGAAGAACAGACTTAAGGGCATAATATAATTATTATAGGTTTTCTCTGATCTGTGGAAGTGTTTTAACAGAGAACTGAGAAGAACTAAGGAAAGGAGGAGTGAATTATTAACAGTGAACGGTTTAAGGTAGATTTAAGTCCTGTCCTCTTTTATGATGGCAATACTTTGGAAAATGTGCCAGCTCATAACAATTACAGTATTGACATTATAATTCCAATACTGAATAGAGGAAACAACAGTAAAAGAGCAAATTTTAGGGGATATACTTTATTGCAAAAGAATTCTTGGAACCAAACTGAGAGGATTAATTGAAAAACAATTTAAGAAACGCACTTTTCAAGGATGTTACATTTTTTTCATAATAATTCTTCTGCTTTCAAAATGAAATGTTAATTTTTTTCAGATTCTTTCCAGCTCTATAATCGTTCAGTAACTGAGAAACTGATACAAGACCAGAAAATGAAACTTCCATAACAAAGAGCAAATATCCAGCAATTTTGGAGCTACATTTTTTCTGCATATTCCTGTACATCACATACCAATTAGTTTTAATATCAACTATTAAAGAATATTTTCTCAATTTGAATTTGTGTAGTATTTGAATTTTTTAGAAAAAATTTTCATATTCATATAGAAATGAGGCTTTATTCCCAAGAATACGATATTTTACAGTACTCTGTATATTTCAATATCAATTCGAAATAATTTTTTAATTTTCCATCAGTTTTTCTTGCTTCTGTAAAGAATATAGTTGTCTGTTGCTTTGAAAAACTTCCTTGAATATATTATCCATATTTATCTTTCATCTCATGTACACTGAATAACTAAGGAATTCTCACTAAGTATATGTATTCAGAACTCTCAAAATAAGATATCTATTATCACATAGTTCTTGAAATCTTGAGAAAATTTCTGTTTTTGCAATATAAATTTTCAACAAAACATATCTTTCTAAGCATACATTTATATCTCTGACAATTTTGTGTATTTTTAACATCCCTATAAATATTGCAGGATCATAATTTTTAATTTATTATTTATAAATTTAAATTTAACAAAACATGCCTATCTCAAAGGCGAACAGGCGAGACATTCTTCGGAATGATTAAGCCTCTGCTTTTTCATTGTTTATTACTCTGTATGTATGAAATCAATTGTAATAAACTTTATTTTTATTATTATTTATTATTATTAAATTCCTCACTGGAAATTAAAATTTTGAATATTTCAAGACCTAAGAATTGGACTCACTACATGATTCTGTTAGTCTTAGGATCAATGAAATTCCACTTTCTGTTTAAAAATTATCTATATTGAGTGAAATGTACGGGAAAGAGTAGGAAGAAGAATTCTGAGTACAATATTGAGAAAAACTTGGGAAAACTAAACTGCTCTTGATGATTCTAGGCTTAGCATAGTTCTTATAGTGAAAAAAGGGCACAACATTAATTGCAAAATATGGGAGAATTACATTATTGAGAGTGGTTACTTTATGAATTAATTCTAGAAACCAAACAGAGCAATAATAAAAAAACATCTTCATGTACATCACATTCAGTAATGGAGCAAGTGCTGAGGATCTAGGTGAAAACGATTAAATACATATAGCTTTCTAATATGAAAAGTCCAATATATCCAATATTCACATTCAGTTCACATCAATGGCTCCTACAAAAAAAATGGCCTATGACAGCAAAAAATGCTGTATAACAGATTTTTTGTAGTTAGTTTTCAAGAAGAGCAAAATAGATGCAAACAAAAAAATTATTGAATGAATTTCACATCGTTCCTGAATGTTCTATTATACTTATAATCTATACAGATTTAACTTTGATGAGGGAATATATCTTCAAAACACAATTAAAAAGGAAGTGTGTGTCTTCAGTACAGTTAAATTAAATGTGAATTACAATGGTGTTTGCCCTCAGCTGTTCATATTTATACTTGATACTCGAAAAACCTAGGAGAGTAAAACGAAAATTAATCTAAATTTTGTCATCAATGATTTCTTAAAGGTATACTTTTCAATATAAACTGTTCAGTTTAGTACAACATTGATTATATACTCATGTAATTATGAATACGAATTTTTTCTGTCATAAGTTAACAGAGAAATTATTAAAAATAGCTTTTATGTCATCGGTAGTTGCAAGGTTAGGTTAGCATATTGGAACTGCTAGGTCGAGGTACCTGGTTCGAATCCGAGTTCAAGTTATGAATGTCGTTCTTAAACAAAAAATTGATATATGGAAAGAGTCGCCTAAAGAGGCATAAACTTCCGAAGGCCAGATAACTGGCCTTCCTTGTGGTGGCAGTTATCATTGCACGGTCTAGGAGAGCGGTCCGGAATCTATTATAAGCTGTAGGTCCCTGTGTAAAAGCAGCAAAAGAATAGATATCTGTGTGGACTGCCAATGATGTCAAGCACATAGTAAAAAGAAATGAAGAAGAAGAATCTTATAAGTTAAAGCAAAGAATAATAATATTTAATCTATGGATAAAGGAAAAGGAGTTGTTCTTGAAAATTTTTGAAATTCTGTAATAATTTTTATTTCATCGATTCTCTAGGTAGGTGTCCACTGAAACATTATTTTCTCAGAAGAATGTTCCTTCATTACAATAGTTTTTTCATGTTCTAGGAAGTTAGAGGTTAGCGTTACAATGACATTTGGCTATATTACTATTTTCCCGCTATTCATCATTTTCAGTTTTCCTCTGAAAGGCACTGAAGACAGAAGAAATAATAAGCAAAAGTCGGTGAAATCTTTGGGTGTTGTTAATGTACAAGCCATCCCTTGATTTGTAATCACAATGTAAGCCCTTTTTATCACTTATTAAAGTAGCAACCTCTGTAAACATATGAGTCAATTTGATATCGTCTAATACTGTGTGTATGTTAAACTCAACTTCATGTAGGTATTATTTTACGAACTAAAGTGAGTACCAAAATCCCCCTTTAGATTTTGCTGGTCTAAAAGCTTATTAGTATAAGAAATGAGATGATTTTCATCTTTCGTTAAACCAATTCTAATAGTTTGATACCATAATGGCTAGAAGTTATTGATGCAGTTGTATGATCACATAAGGAATCAAAATATAAAATCTGTCTCATCCTTCATTTAATAGGCATCATGAATCTGCAGCTTCCTACTTTAGTACGATTATACAATATGAAACATAATACCTGATCTTTATAGGTACTTTTTGTATTTGCTCAATTGCATTCACTTCTTTCTTACACCCATCTTGAAACTATCAAAGAATATTGATAAACTATGTTCCAACAACCTCAGAGAGTATTGGAAATTTAAAAAAAAATTGATTTTATCATTCAGTTTTGAATTCATTCTAACATTTTTGTTCTTTTTTGTTTTGAAATAGATACCCCCAGTCCAAGATAATTTCATTAGAATGATGTTTGATACCCTTTAGGTTGGAATTTTTATTGTTGGATTATCTAGAAATATCAGATAAATTCCATTTTAGAATATCCCATGTAACATCTATTGTGAATTATGATGTCAAGCAGTATATATATATATATATATATATATATATATATATATATATATATATATATATATATATATATATATATATATCATATATATATATATACTTCCTGACTTTTCTGTTTTGATTATTATATATTCTAAGAGGTAAAAATCGAAATTACTTTGATGAGACCTGCTATAAACCTTTCAGAAACCGATCAATGGGGCATTGTCATTCAATCTTAGAATAAAGAGAGTATCTTAGTAAATATTGCAGTAAGGTAATTTACTGAAAATAAATAGGCATAGGTGAAACAATGTATATATAGCAGTGATACCTATTTGAGTTTCTACACCACTGCACATTTTTGCCTTTTCATTTATATTTTCTTTACTTGCTTTGTCTTTTTATTTACAACTATCATTAGAAATGCTGAAGCAGATATTTTGTGTGATGTACTTTATTAGCATAATGCTTACTGATCCATTTGTATGAGAGAATAGTTGAAGTTGAAGGATCTAACTGTTGATTGATTGAGTGCTTTCAAGAATATAAGTTAACATATATATTTAGAAAATAAGCAAGGCTAATCAATTCAAATGTATTACATTAAAAATATGTATGCATTAATATCTTCAAATTTTTGGATGAATGGACTTCCAAGGAAGGAATTCTTGACTGAACTATGAAAGGTGAAAAGCAATGTTTTTCTTTTATAGGTTTTGATGTTAGACAATATCTGATGAATCAAAGGTTCTCTAGGTTTAAGAATTTTATACAGTAAACCATAAAATTCACTCATTAGTGCTTTCAAGCATTCATCAATAGCATCATCAGTAAATATACAGGATTTCTTAAAGATAGCAATAATTCTCTGAAGAATTTATTTATTTGGTAAATCAGATACAAAAGATTAAAAGGTGATTTATTTGATAGTTCAAACATTTGGACATCAAAATAACTCATCAAATTTAATCATTGTGAATGGTCTCATAGTTGTGATATATAAACTATACTTCACTTTTGCATGATTGTAGTAAAATGCTCAGAAATTTAAATACAATTCCAATATCTATTTCAGCCATAAAAATTGCATCTGGTGATGAGTGAATAATTTTAAGACTTGAATATTATGATAGTTTTTGTCGTTTAATAGAAAACTTTTAATATAAGCAAGCCATAAATTTAATTTTTCTTCTGTAGAATAATTTACAATGAAAAAATTTACTAAAACACATTCCCGAAAAGATAATTTCAAGTTGAGCTAATTATTCATCAATACCACAATTTATCATAAAAGTAATTTCATTTCCAGCCAATTGAACAAGTAGACACTGTTTTAAATATAGAAACTATTTTATTTATTCTTCCAATCATCCTTATTATTTCCATGAATAAAATCCTTCTGAAATATGCCAACTTCTCATTGCCAGTTATCCAACAATATTCTGCATATTCATTCAAACTATGAATATGTTATTGCACTAATTATCCTGTTTTTCCTCTATTCTCCTTTCATTATGTTCACCTAATTATCGTCATATCAAATCTATTTGTGTAAACACATATTACCCTTTCTATTTAATCGATTATACTCCTATCTTGGACTGTTTTCTTGGTCTTTATTCAAGAAGTCATTCTATTTTACAGATGTTCTTACTGTCGGAACAAAAAATTTGTGTGCCTTCTTTCGCTCTTTTTGATTATCAAAAAACTTTTGTCACAAGGGAGTCCATGTGTAATCGGAATCTACCAAGTGTTAATGTTGATGCCTATTGTTCCGAAGTCCACCAGGAAAAAAAACTCTAAGAAAATGGTCAACAAAGAATCTTTTAGGCTTTTTTTTATTCAATATTGAAATATTTTATATGAAATATCTTATTGTTAATATTATTGAATTCATTAAATATTTATTAATTATTATTATTAAAATCTCATTTGAGCAATCTGAATGTCAAAATCGTAATTAATTCTGGAATAATTGTTTCAGAACAGACAATTTATTTGAAAACAGTACTGGTGTACGTATGTGTCTATATATTTAATGCAAACTTTCATTTGTTGATGTATTGAGTTTCTTTACTTTGATTGTGTGAACACAAATTATATTGGATGCACCTGAAGTTCTTTTTTGCACTAAATGTTAATTTCATATTAAATGTGTTGAATTTTCAGAGGATATTATTTTATAGCTGCCTTGATTATTTTTGGTATACTTTCAATAGGTTATATTCAGGTAGCCTTCAACAAATTCGTTTCATTAGTGCATTTTCGTGAATCATCATTATGGGCCATGAAAAATTTTCACTTTGCTTTTTCAATTTATGTTATTACTCATCTTGAGCATTTATATTTTCTCAGTTACTAATTACTTTGCATTTTTTCTTCTGCAAATTCACAGTATATCATACATAAAGATGATTGAAGAGATCTAATTTTTTAGAATAGAATGTAGAAATGTGTTAGTCCAGGTTTATATATAACCTAGAAATAAATATGTATAACTCTAAGAGAGTTAGGAATGGGACGAAGTCGTTATGAGTAATGCTTTCGTGATGGCAGATACAGAGAGAAAAATAATTTTTCAAGGATACAAAAATAATATCAAGTTGTAGTGGAGAAAGCACTGAAATTTTGAGATAATACTTAAAGCCGTGTTCAAGATTAATAAGATTATATAATTCTTGATATTATAATTTTTCAGTAACTCGCCAAATTACTACGAATAACCGACTAAATATAGCTATTATCAAATTAAAGAGAATAACGATTTCCTAGATGATTTATAAATTCTATACCCTTTGTAATCATACCATTTCAGAGTCTTTCATAGGATCTTATTTCGTTTTAATGTTGAAAAAATATACAAAATATTCCATAACAAAACTGATGCCTTCGATATTATCAGTCTGAGAATCTGACATCATGTGTTAGTTAACTATTAATTAGACATTTCAATTTCTTATGCAAAAAAAATTAGACAAGCAGGTATTGATATTATGTTTAGGTGTTGTACTGATAAGTTTTGTTTCGTTAGCTAAATTTGCAAGAATGCCTCCAAAGAAACGCCCAAATTTGACGACGCGTAAAGGTTCACGAAGAAATATGCACAAGCTCCTTGCTGGTAAGTTTTTCACTTCACGATATTCATTTCAAACAATCAATTCATGAAATTCGTTCTTCTGTTATTGATTCAGAGTACTCTAATTGAAATTCTTTTCTACGCATCCATTAGATAATCATACTCAAAGTTGTCAAGTTACATCTTCATTAGCTGTTCAACCTCTCACCATCGTGCGAGGATCGTGGCATCAGGAGCTGCTAGGTATGAATTTTTTTCAAGTAATCGCCAGTGTACAGCGAACGCCGCTGTTGCACTAGCTTACAATACTGTGTTCAGATGTTCAGATTGGAGCAGCCGCACTGTCGATTCCTTACTAGATTTTGGCGACAGATTATATAGAAAATCTGATTCCACCAGAAGGGCGTCGGGATATACTGGTAATTCACCTTATTTGATGGTTTCTGAGGTGTTTCCAAATTTCATAATCGAAAATTTTGCCTTCACCTTGACTTTGGATGATAATTTAACACTATTTGGACAAATGGGTATAGAAATTGGTGTAGAATTTGGGGATAATGTTGTTTCCCTGGAAAATGGATTGATCAGACTATTCCAAGCAAATTTCAATTCAATTATATTTACTGCGGCAAGTTTATCTATTGCCATTTTAAAAGTAGAGCCTTTCTATTATGTCTTTGATTCACATTCGAGAGACGAGGCCGGAATGCATGCGGAGCCAACCGTTGGTCGCGCCTGTTTATTAAAATTTCATGATTTATTTTCATTGGTCAATTATTTGTTGAATTTCTATAATAACAATGCCGAATTTAACTTATTTCCCATTATTATTCAGGCGTCGCAAATATTACCTAATTTCAACTTTCAAAATTACTTTTGCCTTAGTATGAACATTGCTTCCTCAACAACATTTGTCGAACCTGGACGCGTTGAGCGTATATGCATCGATGGAGACAATAATTTATCGCGAGCATCAATCAGAAGGGACACCCTCTTATCACAAGCGCCCAAATGTGCTCCGGTCCGTCGCTTGACAAAAAAAACTTACTCTACGCAGCTGCCATTGGACAGCAAGAACCTGATCCACATCAACTTGACGCTATGAATTCAGTATGTACGTACTGCAGTGGTAAATTCTTCGAAGGTGAAACCAAAATGTGTTGCAACCACGGAACCATACAATTTCCTCTGCCTAAACGTTACCCGGAACCTCTTCGAAGTTTGGTTGAAAATAAACATCCTAAGTCATCTACGTTTCTCAAGAATATCCGCAAGTACAACACGCTATTAGCGTTTGGTAGCACCGCTTTCAAGATTAGGGGAGACCTAAACCCAGGAACTCCGGTGATTGTGGTTTCCGGACAAATATACCATGCAATAGCAGATGTTGATATTTCAAACCCGCAGTTCGGAGCGATGTATTTTCTTGATGCTGGAGAGGCAATGGAGAAAAGAAAGAAGAATGTGGTGAGCAAAGAATGCGACCAAGATCTTCTACACCAAATTGACCAACTGCTACGGAACGAGAATGAATACGCCAAGTTGTATCGACAAATGGGTGATAAAATCAAGGAAGCAGAGGCGCGCAACGAAAATGTACAACGGTTCAGTATGCATTTCGAAACGGTACCTGGCACAGATAGAACTATTCATGCAGCTCCTACCTGCGCTAACGAAATTGGTGCCGTCTTTACAACTGTAGACGGCAATATTCCGCCTCCCGGAAAGGTAAGGGTTCAGTATAAAAGAAACAATTCTCCATTTGAAATTCCAAAGTTGTCTTCTATCGTCGATGCCCTATGTTATCCTTTGTTATTTCCACACGGAGAGTTGGGTTGGGGGTTAAATATGCAAAGGGTAACCGGCAATCGTAGAATGAGAATAAGTCAACGGGAATTTCACCATTACCGGTTAATGATACGCGAGGGACAACTGAATGCAATACTTTCTTGCGGTCGCCTTTCTCAACAGTATATCATAGATAAATATGTTGAAGTAGAAGGCGATCGCTTGAATTACTTGCGTAAGAATCAAGATCGATTACGCGCTGATACATATGTTGGCTTACAAGATTACGTAGCCAACAGAGCCCTATTAAATAACAACAGAATAGGCAGAGCTGTTATCTTGCCAAGTACCTTCACTGCAGGTCCTAGATTTATGCAACAAAATTATCAAGACGCTATGGCTATCGTTTGCAAATTCGGCAAGCCATCTTTATTCATTACTTTTACCTGTAATCCACAGTGGCCGGAAATCAAAGATAATATACCATGCAGACTGCTCAATCCACAAGACAGGCCGGATTTAGTCGCAAGGGTTTTTAAACTGAAAATGGAAGCCTTTCTTGGGGATGTAGTAAAGAACAAAATTTTCGGTGAGATACTGGCTTATGTTTATGTTATCGAGTTTCAAAAACGTGGTTTACCCCATATGCATTGTCTACTAACACTTGCAGATGGAGATAAATTGCAGGTACCCAATGACGTGGATAGATTCATCAGCGCCGAGTTGCCTCAACCCAACACTAAACTTTTCGACATTATTATGGCTTCAATGATCCATGGTCCTTGCGGCGAAAATAATCCGAGTTCCCCATGTATGGTCGACGGCGTCTGCTCCAAAGGTTTTCCCAAACCGTACGCTGAACGAACGAACATCGATGGCGGAAAGCGACCTGTTTATCGTCGACGAAATAACGGTAGTTCTGTCCTTTTGAAAAAGTGCACTGTCGATAATCGCCACGTCGTTCCCTATAACCCGTTTCTGTGTTTGAAGTACCAGTGTCATATAAATGTTGAGGTATGTTCCAACGTTCTCGCATGTAAGTATGTTTTTAAATACATCAATAAAGGACCAGACTCCACCCTTATCAGACTAGAGCGAGAGTTGGTCTTTGACGAAATTCATCAATTTCTCGAGTCTCGATATGTTTCTTCCGGAGAGGCAGTTTGGAGATTGTTCCAATTTCCAGTTCAGGGTAAGAGCCACAGTATTTTTAGATTACCCATCCATTTACCTGGCGAGCAGACATTGTATTTCGAAGAGGGACAGGAAGAACCAACTTTAGAGAAAAACGAAGGTAAGTTAACAAAATTAGAAGCTTTTTTTAAACTCAACTGCCACGATGCTTCAGCCAGAAGGTACGTATACCCCGAAATCCCTTACCATTACGTCTGGAATAGAGATACACGCCTCTGGAAGATGAGACAACGACACAACAAACTAATATCCCGTATGTATACCATCAGTCCGAAATACGTCGAAAAGTTTTACCTGAGGATTCTATTATTACACGTACCCGGACCGAAATCCTTTGAAGATCTACGAACGGTCAACGGAGCAGTATACGATACTTTCAAAGAAGCGGCCCGTGCCAGACTTTTGGTAGCATCCGACGACGAGTGGATAACAACTCTGCAACACGCTGCCATGGTAGATATGCCTGGCAGTATGCGCAAATTATTTGCATACATGCTATGCTTTTGCGAAGTAGGCGATCCGTTGTCTTTATGGAACCGTTTCAAGGGAAATATGACCGAGGATTATTCGAAGAAGGGATTATCTGTTAAAGAATCTGAAGGAAATGCTTTAATGCGAATAGATAATATTTTACATTTTCTTGGGAGAAATTTAGCCAACTTCAATTTGCCGCTGTATAACGTTTCGCCACAAAACATTATTAGCGAAGAACAAGAGCTTAACGATTCTGAAGAGAATTGCCTAGAAAGTTTGAATTACGAACAACGAATTATATTTGAGCGTTTGATCCGCATTATTGAAAACGATAACGAAGAACAGAGATATTTTTATTTGCAAGGCAACGGTGGCACTGGTAAAACATATCTCTATAATACTATATTGACATACCTGAGTTCGAAGGGAATTTCTACCTTAGCCGTTGCTTTCACTGGAATTGCAGCTTTATTATTGAAAAATGGCAGAACCGTTCATTCGACTTTCAAATTACCATTGATTATCGATTCGGATAGTCGTTCTTCAATAACGGCTCAATCCGAAGAAGCAACTCTTCTAAAAAATGTCCGGCTGGTAGTTTGGGATGAAGTCTCGATGTCAAGTTACTATCTACTTGACACGGTAGATCGCCTCTTCCAAGATGTTTGTAATGACAGTCGTCCTTTCGGCGGCAAATGTATACTTCTTGGCGGTGACGTGAAACAGTTGCTCCCAGTGGCCGCTGGTAGAGTGCAACAGACCGAGCTTTTTTTCACTAACTGCCAATCATGGAGACATTTCGAAGTTCTCGAACTTAGGACGAATATGAGAACGGATCCTGGGGAGCAAGATTTCAGCAGATGGCTTCACCAGTTGGGAATGGGTACTATCAACGAAACCCGAAAAGATCTTCCAAGAGATACTGTTCTTTTACCAGACGTGTGCCTAACACAAGACGTTATCAAGGACATATACGGGAATATAGATGTCTCAACACTGGCAGATAGAGCCATCCTCTGTCCTCGCAACGAACATTGCAACGAGTTGAACGACAAAGTTCTGTCAACATTCTCCGGCGACCTTATAACCATCACCAGTATTGACAGTGTCGAAACAGAAGATGAAGAAGAAATTACGAACTTTCCCGAGGAATATCTGAACAGCATAACACCAAGCGGCATGCCACAACACCGGTTGTGTTTGAAAATTGGAGTTCCGATAATGCTTTTGCGAAATTTGTCTTTAATGGATGGTTTGATAAATGGAACTCGATTGCTGGTGTTAGGAGCAACGGATTTTCTATTGACTGCGAAAATTGTCAGCGGACGGTTCTCTGGTCGGGATGTTTTAATTCCTAAGATGGATCTGATATCGTCAGACAATCGGTTTCCATTCTCTCTCAAAAGAAGACAGTTTCCGGTAAAGTTGTGTTTTGCATTAACGATCAATAAAGCGCAGGGGCAAACATTTGAAAAGGTTGGTATATATCTTGGTTGTCCGGTTTTCGCGCACGGCCAATTATACGTTGCATTTTCGAGAGCTCGAAACTGGAATGCGATCAAGGTCCAGGTGCAGAAATCGAAACATCAAGGCAAAATATGTCGAGCCAATCAAAATGTTTACACCAAAAACATAGTATATTCAAATATATTGAGTTTTTTGAATATTTAAAACTTCAAATTACATTCAAGTTTTGTACATTTACCTTTTTTTTCAAATAATTTTATTTCTTCCTGACATCAATTAAACTTATTTCGTTTTTTTCATTTCCTTTATTTAATATTTTCTTAATATCAATGAAATATATTTGAAATAGGTAACTTGTGTAAATTAACATCTCTTTTGACTTTGTTATATTTCATTATTGACTAAATTGATATCATTTCATAAAGTATAACGTCTTTTCCGATAATATATTCATTGTTTTAACAGCTCATTCATTTTTCAATCAAATGTTCTTAGTCGATCGTTAATGCAAGACCATATTTCGTTTTCTCTTATCATTCCTTTCATTTTATTTTTTCTTTATATCAATAAAATATAATTACAAGCTAACATGCTCCTTCGTTTTTGCAATCAAAATTTCCTAATCGATCGTAAATGCAAGAACTTATTTATTTCAATAAACAGGTCTCTTTCACTCATCAATAACCAATTTGACATAGGAACTAATTGAAAACTCATTCCATGATTGACACATTATGATATTGTCTCAATTTTCGTTCGAATAACTTTTCTTCATCAATTAATGAACATTCAAATACAAATAATTCTGAAAAACTTTCATTTTATATTTCAAATTAAGTAATATATTTACTATAAATTATTGATATCTTTTTAGTTAGTAAACTTTTCTCTACAAATCTCAATCTTCATCTTAAGCTGCTTTTGATTTTATTTCCATCTAATATACATTCGAATTCAAATAGTACCAAATAATTTCCTCATTTTATAATTCAAATAAATTATTTCTTATAGACTCATGATTTCTTTTACAATTACAAAGTTTCTCTTTCAATTCATTTTCCGAATGTTATAACATTCACACACAATTATACTGAATTTTCATTCAAACATATTTTGAACTTTGATTTTAAATTTTTCGAAACCCTTCAATATGAGACTAATGAAATATTTGTGTTAGTTTTCAGTTTCTTATTTACACGATATTGATGTATCAATTTTTCCATACTTCATCAAACAAATAATTGTAATTATTTATTGCATTCATCATTTTGTGGATATTTGCATCAACAGTTTGGGATATGCAGTTCCTAAAAATATGAATTCATTTAAAGAATATTCATGATGCATCAAGATGAAATTTACTCTCAGTTTTTTATTATAAAATTTTTATTTGCATATTTATTGCAAATTTTATTTTCAATTTTGACCATCATATTTCCAATTATGACCATCATATTCTGATTATGACCATGTTATTCCCGGTTGTGACCAAGATAGATACGATTAAGTCTATTGTATTCTCGATTACGTTCTTCATATGCTTGATTATGACCATTTCACATAGTTGTATATCTGAATCTTGCCGACATCAATTAGCAAATATATTTTGTTCAACCTCCATAGTTTGTATGTGAGGAAGATGTTTTATATTATTATTGTCATTAATTTTATATCTAAAGGGATTTAGACTACACTTCTATGTTGAGAAAACAAAAATTAAAAACAAAAAAAAATCAAAATGAAAAAACACAAAAAAATATTAAAACCGAAAAACACAAAAAAATGGGTTTCTTTGAAATTCTTCCCAACTATAAAAAAGAATGGGGTGCGATCAAGGACCCAGTGCACGACTGGCACCCTGCTTTTACCGAGAGTCCTTAATTTAAGGGAACATCGTACTTTTAATGATATCATTGGAATCATTATTTTTCTGGGAAAAATAATACTAAGTACTATTTTTCTATTTTTTCAAATAATAGAAATCTTCTTTGATTGGCCAAACATTGAGATTATACTTTTTTTTTGCATACAAAATTTTAAATCCTCAAATTCTTTCTTTTTAGACAACAATCAATTCTTCGGTTAATTATATCGTAGGGTTGTTACGAAAAAAGATTCCTATATATAAGATCCGATGTTCCCTTGATAAAAGAAAAATTGAAGAAATTTCCGTTTTTCCATGGTTACGAATAATATTAAACCAAAATTTACCGTTATGTTAACATCATATTAATATTTTCTCCAATGAATAACATTGTATATTATTTATTGTGTTGTTGTTATTATATATTCTCACCTCCGACTACTGAAAAATTTTAATCAGAAAAAACCGTTTATAGGGTAATTCTAATGCATTATTTTGCGTGATGAATAACTTCATGATAATTTTTTATATTATTTTTTTTATCTTTTCATTTCTTATTTGTTGTTTACTTCGGTTTACAAAATTATAAAGCATGGATCTTATTCGAATTAAGACAGTTAAGTACGGCAGGGGGAATAATTCTGAACATATCGATTTTTCTAAAAAATATATCCATAATGAATTCATTCAAATTTTTTAGAAATTTGAAATTTTTTCACGGTTATGTACACTACTTATTTTACTAATTTGGCTGATAACAACTGGAGGATATTTTTCGGGCGATTTTTTAAGGAGTTGTTTTCAATAATTTTCTTCGAAATTGAATTTCTTTACCTAAAGGATGTTTGAACGATTCGTTCTTCGAATCTATGTTTGAATCTTTCTAAGTTCGTCTTATGCCAGCACAATTAGAGGAAGTTTGTCAGATTTTGAAATTGAATGTATCTCTTAGAGTTTAAAGTAGTGAAAGGTGTGGCAATTTGTACGGTAAAAGGGCCAGTGTATATATAAAACAATACTCGAAGCTGCCTTGCCATAACGATGTTGGCCGCAATATATAAGGGTATTCAATATAACATAAAGAGGTATTCAGTATGAATCACATTGAATATAAAATCACATGAAAAAGAATATAAAAGGGAGTTCAGTATATTTGACGTTCAATATATTTGGCATTTAGAATACTAGGCGTTTAGTATATAGGGCGTTTAGTATATTAGACGTTTAGTAAATAAGACGTTTAGTATATTAGGCGATTAAAACGGGCTCACTAGTCTATATATACTAAAGCAGTAAGCCTTATTTCGAGGAAAGTGGAGGGGACGGTTGGAGTTTGAACCGGGCGGGAAGAAAGGGTCGGCGCGGACGAGCGGGGTCCGTAGGCCCCCGCGAATAATTTTTTTCCGGTAGAGAAACGTCCGAGGAAGATCCGAGCGAAATTCGGAGTCCCTAGCTCGAACGACGGAGGCGCGACGATTTTTCGAAAAATTTCGCCGAAACGTCGCCCCGGGCGAACGGAACGTCGAAACGGCGAGATTTCTTCGGAATCGATAACTCGGATCTTTCGGAGGGCGATCGGAGAGGTCGATCGGGCGAAAATTCCGGCAAAAAGTTCCGAAAAAGCGAAAATAAAATACGTCTCCGAAATCTCCGGGATGGAGGGGATAATTTCTACGGACTTTTGCAGCTATACGAAATATTTTAATCGCCTTCGATCGCTACGAAACCCGGACGACGAAAAAGCCTCGAGTTTCGCATTTCGCGCCGCAATAGTTAGATTCTCATAAAACCACGGGAAAACGGAAAAATCTTCCATCGAACGGAGGGCTATCGGCCGACTTTCGCAAATTTTCGCTCTACTTTCCATATTCCGAAAATCTCCGACGGCCAGAAATTCGCGAAATAAACAAACCTCGAGCTGTCAAAATACGGGTTTTTGTTTTAACCATCCTACTTGAACGGGGTCACCGGGAGAAAGGATTCGACCTTCGAACGATTCCTACATATCTCGAGATCGGGTCCCCGGCGAGAAAACGTCATTTCAGGACTTAATTTTCGAATTTGGGACGGTTTTTGAGACCTACATTTTCGAAGAATAGAACGGAAACACGGGGGCGGAGCCAATCACCCTCCCTTACTCTCCTTAAACCGCCGATTCTCAATCTGACAAGGCAAAGAAGAAGAAGTTTTAAAGAGGACCGTACCCGGAAACATAGGTAAAAAGAGTAGACGGGACATAAACGAACACTTATATCCCCTCTATTCTCTCACTAAACGATCGAATATCCGTCCCGTACGACGGACATCGTCGTGTACGGCGGTCTTTGGATCGTTCAACATTGGTTTCATCGTACCAAGGTCAATAACAAGAAGAGAAGAAGAAGAATTATTCATATTGTTTACGTTTAATTAACAAAACCTCAAATAATCATTCCTAGGTAAGTGAACGTAATTTAAGGAACATTTAATGCATCGTAATATATATTTTTTTTCAGCATAATGAAGAATCCACATATTTCATATTTACATTCGGTGTTCTAACCTATGTATTTCGATGAAAGAAAACAATAATAAATAAGGTATTTTAAACTGAATTTTGTATTCATCTCTATTGAATTTTTGTTTCAGTTTATAAACGATGAAGTATATTTTTGATATTCAATTATCCTAATGAAAATGTAAATGGAATTCAATGTATTTGAAGTAAAGTTATTCAAGTTGAAATGTTTGAAAGTGACTCTTTGAAAGTGAGTTTTTACTTTGTGTGCATATAAGTAGTTTCTTTTTAATGAAATATTTATTGTTAGATTTCAATCCACTTGATAACAAGAAAGAATTAATTGGATCCACTGTAAACAGGTTGGAAAATTAAATGAAAAATAAGCAAAGATATTATTGAGCAATAACAAGAAAGTTTCAAGTAAATATAAATGTAATACATCTCTGTTCTTTGATAATAATCTTCGTAGAAATTTTTCTGTAAGTAAACCAGTCTGATTAATAATAGTTACAATAGAGTCTGATCTGTAACTCTGAAGGAAGAGATCAAGTAAATTACCTGCAATTTTTAACTTCAAAATTTATTTGTTGAACAATTCTTCATATAGTTGGCATGAAAACTTGAGCTTTTCAGGATATTCCAATATTTACATAACACATAAGGTACATGTTTTGAGCTACTTCTATTCATAACACATTCTTCTGTATTTTGAGAAATTTATTCAAAACTGTTCACTGAGTAACAAGTATTTTATACATTCAGAATGTAAAGTTGATAAAATCAGGAGAAGCAAATTAAGAAGCTTCATTACAACAGGAACTTTCAGTTCGAGAAAATCACATATTTTGTGGAAAATGCAATTACTTCTTAAAAAATGCTGTGTATAGTTAATGATTTTCGTTAAAGACACTCACGTTATATGTTTTAGTCCAGTTTGCTGCTTCATTTTCATTTTATATTATATAATTGTTATATAGATTATATAATATAGAATTCAAATATGGGGAGAGATTTGAGTTTTGTACAAAGTCTAGATACTTCCAATGTTTCGAATATAAAATATATATATATATATATATTATATATATATATATATATATATATATATATATATATATATATATATATATATATATATATACAAAGAAGTAAAAGATCAAAGAACTTAAAATTGGTGTTTTACCAGGATATATAACAAGTAACAAGACCTATCATAAGACAATGCATGGTACATAAGGGAAGAAGAGATCTGACTGCGATATTCAGAAGGGCTTGAGAAAGTTTAACAGCTCATAACAATTGAAGGATTTACATTTGAAAAACAATACTGCAAAAGAAGACTGCAGGAACTGAGAAAATTCTGAAGGACTTACATTAATGCTAAACTGTTCGAAAGATTTCTTCGAAGAAAAGTGAGAGAGTTCTATGTAAAACAACTTAAGAAATACACTCTTCATATAAGGAAGAAGTGTATTCAGGATTTTCACAATTAACCATCTTATAGAGAATAACAAATTGAAAGCAGAGAAAATATTTGTGGTTCATCTGGAGAAGGCTTTCGACAGAACACTGAGAAGAGCAGTATGAGAGTCTTAGGAAACGAGAAGTGATGTATAAACTGAGAAAGAATAGCAGAAGTCTTATAAAGTAATTCAGGAGGATATGACATCAATGTTGAGATTGGAAAATGAATCGAAGATAGGGGAAGAAGAAAACAGCAACTTAGCAAATTTTAAAGAACCTATACTATTGGGAAACAATATGAAAGAATTCTAGAAAACAAACAGAGTTATAATTGGAAAACGACATGGAAAACATAACCTTCAGGAGAGGAGAAAGTGTTCAGAATAACATTTCCACTATCAACCAGCTCAGAGAATAACAAACTAAAGGGCAAGAAGATATTCCTTGCTTTTCATTATCTGGGAAGGCTCTTGAAAGAAAACTGAGAAGAGTAAAATGGGAGAGTCTAAGGAAAAGAGAAGTGAATTATAGATTGAGGAAAAGTATCAAAAGCCTTGAAATGGGTAAATCAGTATAATATGTTAATACCTTAGTTAGGATGAGAAGATGAATTGAAGATAGGAGAAGAATCATGACAGCAATATTCAAAATAACAATATTTTATTATCAGTTCATATGTACAGCAAGTTAGCTTGGTGGCAGTGAAGTAAGATATTAGTCTCAATACTTAATTTTTCATTAGTATGTGGGAAGTTATTTATACATGACTGTTTTCATTTTTCCTTCAACTATTACTAGCATTAATACTGGGATATAAAAGAGCAATTTAAAAATAACTGTCAAATTGTTAATTTGAACTTTCTCACATACTGTTAGAAAGTTTGACTTCTTCTCAAATGTTTCTGTCATCAATATAAACTACATGTTTGTCTTTGAATTAGAGAAATGATTGAAAACAACATGGAAAACACACTTCAAGAAAGGAAGAAGAGTTCAGGATCACTATTTCACCATAGACCAGCAAATAGAGTACATATTTAAGGACAAAATATAATTATAGGTTTTCTCTGATGTGGGGAAGGCTTTCGAGAGAGAACTGAGAAGAATACTATGCGAGAGTTGGGAGAGTCTAAGGAGAAGAGGAGTGAATTATAAACTGAGAACGTGTTTAAGGTAGAATGTTGAAAATAGTAGTATGAGAGAGGAGTCTAAGGAAAAGAGGAGTAAATTAGAGACTAGAAGAGTATCAAAAGCCTTTGTAATTGGTATATCATAATAATGTGACAACACAAATGATGAGATGAGAAAATGCATTGATGATAGGAGAAAAAGAATTCTGACAGCAAATTCAGAAGGGATATACAAAATGTACCTGCTCTTGATGAATGAAGGATTGGCATTATAGTTCCAATACGGAGAAAAGACCTGAGCAAATTTCAAAGAACTCATACTTTTGAGAAACTATTTGAAATAATTCTAGAAAGCAACTAGAGATATCATAGAAAACAATTAGGAAAGGAAGAAATGTTCTGGATTACATTTTCACCATCAACCAGCTCATAGAAAAGAACAGAATAAAGGACAAAATATAATTGGAGGTATTCTTCAAACTGGGGAAGACTTTCGACAGAAAATTGAGAATAGTACTGAATGAGTGTGAGGAAAAGAGGAGTGAATTATACACTTATGATAGTGACACCTGGAAAAATGTGTTAGCTCATATTAATTGCAGGATTGCCATTATAGCTCCAAAATTAAAAAGTTACCAAGAAAATTTTAGGAGACTTACACTATAGGAAAAGAATTTTAGGAGCCAAACTGAGAGGACAAATTGAAATACAACTTGCAAAATACACTTTTCAGGAATGCTAGAAGTTTGTGAGATTGTCATTTTACCATCAACCAGTTATAGAGAAGAGCAGACTAAAAGACAAAATGTTTGTTCTGGAGAAAGCTTTCGGCAGAATGCTGAAAAGTGTAGTAAGTCAGAGGAGCCTAAGGAAAAGAGGAGTAAATTATAGACTGAGAAAGAGTATCAAAAGCTTTTAAGAATGGTATATCAGTATAATGTGGCAACAATGTTGATATAAGAAAATGCATCAAAGATAGGGGAAGAAGAATCCTGACAGCTATATTCAGAAAGGAATGGAAAAATGTATCTGCTCATATGATTGGAGTATTGGCCTTATCTTTCCTAAAGGTAAAAGAGACCTGCGCAAATTTCAAGGATCTTATACTATTGAGAAACTATTTCAAAGAATTCTTAAAACCAAACAGAGATATAATTTGAAAACAATATAGGAAAAACTCTTCAGGAAAAGAAGAAATACAGAACACAGATGAAAGCATCTAACAAGGAAACAGTATTCATGATGACCAAGATTACTCAACAGTAATGGTTGAGGAAATATATATATATATATATATATATATATATATATATATATATATATATATATATATATATATATATATATATATATATATATATATATATATATATATATATATATATATATATATATATATATATATATATATATATATATATATATATATATATATATATATATATATATATATATATATATATATATATATATATATATATATATATATATATATATATATATATATATATATATATATATATATATATATATAGATAATGCTGTGAAGATTTGGTGATAAAATGTGGGTTGAGGATCTAGGAAATCTGTTGTACTGAAACTGATATATAGTTAACATTATTGTAATCTATATGAAGGTTCATAACGTAATTTACAAATTTGTGGATACTTGAATCTTATTTGTACTTTTTACAAGAATACTTCAATTCAGAAGATGTTTGTTTTTCTGGTAAGCAAATTGTGTGAATTTTTGTCAATTTGAGGTGATACAAAATAGTTATGTACAGGGCAATCATATAAGGTAAACTTTCTATGTATTCAGTAGTGTTCCTTTATTTCATTACTGAGTTCTCGCCTTTATCTTTCAGATACGTTCAAGAAATTTTAATTTGAAGAGAATTTTCAGTTTCTATGTTTAATTATATTATTGAGCAGTAGTTCGTCCATCTTGCTGTTTCAAACTCATATTTTTGTTTTAATCTTAATGCTTCCTCAATAGGAGAAAGTTGATATTTTCAAATTGAATTGGGATAGTTGTGAATAGTGTTTAAATTTATATGGTTGATGATATAGTATCCGTAAAACAATACTGGAAGCTGCATTACCATAAGGATGTGTTAAGCAATATATGAGAGAGTTCCATATAACATAAAGAACTATTAAATATAAATATCATTGTATCTAATGAGACGTTCATTTTAGTTAGAGCTGGATATGGAAAGGCGTTCAGTATATTTTGCGTTTAGTGTATTAGGCGTTTTTGTATATCAGGCATTTTTATATATAAGGCGTTTTGGTATATTAGGCGTTTCGTCTATTAGGAGTTTTTGTATATTAGGCGTTTTTGTATATTAGGCGTTTTTGTATATTAGGCGTTTAGTATATTAGCTGTTTAGATATAAAAGGCGATCTTAATGAGCTCACTAGTGTATATATACTAAACGCGTAAGGCACTTTTCCGTCAAAATGGAGGGGATGGAATTTGGTTGAACCGGGACGGGGATTTTGCGAATAGCTCTCGATCGGAAGGCGGAGGCCGGGCCGAGTAATTTTTTTACGAAACTAGGTAGTCGGTCGAAGGCGCGTGCGAAATCGGGAGGCCGCGGGACCCCGAACGGCGGAGATACGAATTTTCGAAAATTTTCGCGATATCGCCAGATCTCGAAAACGGAAAGAGTCGAGTGCCGGATTCCTTCGGTATCGGTAAATTTCGTCTTTCGGAAGACGATTCGTGCGGCGATAATCTCGAAATTCCCCGAAAAACCTTTCGAAAACGCCGAAAAGAAAAAGGTCCACGATTTTCTCGAAACGGCAGGGAGGAAATTACCCAAACGGGTAAGCTATACAAATTTTTTCCTTCGCCTAATCGGTCCCGCACTTTTTACCGAACGAAGCGTTCGTCTTTCCCATCTTGCTTTTCGAAATTTTTATCGCGTATTTTCCACGGGAAACCTTATAAATCCGCGTCAGAAAAGAGGTCCATTTTCAGACGCGGAAGATATTTCCACATTTTCGAAAAAACGGACACGCCCATCGAAAGTCGTCGCCGAAAACGCTTCGGTTCGAGGTTTAAAACTATCGGCAAAAGAGGAGAAATACCACGAAATCCGAGAAGAAAGACGAAATTTTATTCTCACGTCTTTCTTTTTAGCGAAAAGGGCTTTTCAGTATTTTTAATTAATTCCGGAAAAACGACAAATTTGCTCGATACCCCTGCCGTCCTCATTTCCTTTTCCACCAATAGGAAACGAAACACGTCGGGAACACGACGATTACCGAGCGTCGACGTTGACGTTGACGTTTCTCAAACTCAAATTCTAGGGTTTGGATCGTGGAATAACATCTTATTTAAGAAATATATCAATCATCTCATCAATAAAGGTACATCGACATCATCTCGAAACCTATCCGGTTACGTAGAACGTAAAAGGTTTCGATTCGATCGCGAGAAAAACGTCGTATTTGGAACGAATAGGGGAGAACTCCTTCGAAACGTAAGTAAACATTACGTATTTGGTTCGTTTTTGCACGAAAATTCATATATTCTCACGAAACAAACGTTTCAAACGATGCGTTAATTCGTCTTAATTTTCATTTACGTCGTATTTTTACCTATTTACTGGATTAAAATACGTATTTTCTTCTATTTCCATGCACACAGCGTTCGTGACGAAAGTTGAAGTAGGTTGTTTACATTCCAGTCAGTCGGCTATATTGTCCGACGTTCTCGAAAGGGACGCTTGAAAACGAAAATGAACTTCGAAAATGGATTTGTACATTGTATTTTCGCTACGAGTGAAGGCCTATTGTTATTACCTACGATACCAATTCAAGCGATATAAACCATCCGTATTTTCCAATGTTATTAGAATAATAAGCTACTCGAAAAGTAAGTATTTACAGCACGATCTTTTTCGTCAATAATAACACGAAAATTTTCAGCTCATTCCACTAAGTAGAACGGAGAAATGTGCAATACAGAACAGAACAAGTTTTAATATGCACGCGAAACTGAATATATCAAGAGGTTAAGCCAACCGAGAATATAATTTGGTATCTGAAGGTACGTTATTTGTCGTTTTCTCTGAAGACGAATCATCTCGATATTCTCAATGAAATCAGTAATGTACAGCTTATCGAAGGCAATCTAATGAATACCTAATGTGGTTTTTTTCAGGCTAAAGTGTTCACAAGTGCAAGGTCAAAGAACTTTTTTTTGTGGTAACAGGCTCTATTTTGAAGGTAGAAGAGTGCACGGGTCTAAGAAAACAATGAACAGAAAGCAGCTTTTAAGTCCTAACATTACATAAATGAAATTGGTTATTCAAAAGATGCAATAGTAACAGAACCAGATGTATCCTGTTCGCCTTTATATTGTAATACGATAATATTGAATAGTACTCAGCAATATATCAGGTTGGTACATTCTTTTTTCTCACAATTACATATCAACTCTCTAATGTAATAATCGTAGCAAACTATTAGTCTAACATTATGAATATTTTGCAGATATATATGAGCTATGTTTATCGAAACCTCACTAACATCTATGCAACAGTCTTACTGCTGTTTCTTGATGAGTGGAATAAATTTCAACAACTTAATTTTCGAGCAGGAGGAATGGGCCTATTTTATATTAAGGTTAGTAAGGTTTTGTTTTTTATGAAAATGAGAAGAATATGCTTGATAATAAGTGCTCATTGAGATACGTTATGACTCTTACATTACTCATTGGTTTTAATTTTTCACAGCAACAATTTCTGAGGAGAGATTTGATATTTACCAAGAAAATTTGTTGAACACATTTCATCGTACAAAAATGCAACGTTTATCATTCCAAGATGAGATAAAATTTTGTCAAGGAATGAAAACTTAACGGGTAAGCGATGAAGTATGTACCTCAATTGAATTTGAAATGTTGGTAGTAGTATTGGCTCACGAGGTGAGAATTTCGTGCATGTTTAAGACTAAATTTCTTATTCAACATTTCTCAATTTTAACTCTATCTCGCAACACCGATAATGAAACTTGAAATGCTCTGAATGTTGGGAGATAATTATTGTATCCATCAATTACAGATTCAAGAATTATCTCTTCGACACTGATATAAGAAAGAAAAATCATGTTAAATTTTCCTCAGGATAATTCTTCTGCTTTCAAAATAAAATTTTAATTTTTTTCAGATTTTGGCAGCTCTTTAATAGTTCAATAACAGAGAAACCTATGGTACGAGACCAGAAAATGAAATTTGGGATTTCCAGAACAAAGAGCAAATCTTCAGCCATTTCGGAGGTACTTTTTTTGCATATACCTGTACATCATATATCAGTTTTAATATAATTTTCTAATGAATATTTTCTCAATTGGAAGTTGTGTCAAGCATTTTGATGTCGTATGTGAATTCTTTCACAATAAATTTTTCTGTATATTTCAATATCAATTTGAAATAAATTTTTAACCTTTCATCTGTTTTTCTTGCTTCTGTAAAGAATGTAGTTGGTTGTTTCTTTGAAAAATTTCTTGAATTTGTTATCCATATTCATCTTCCATGTCATGTATACTAACAAAGTCTATGTATTCAGAACTCTCAAAATAAGATATCTATTATCACATAGTTCTTGAATTCTTGATATAATTAATTAATATATTCTTCATTAGTCATCAATATACAAGTTGAGAGAATTCATGACAAGTCACTCAAAAAATCAACATTAATAGATTTGAACTTGAATTGACACAAACACTGTGTGTATAGACTACATTCGAACAAAATGGCAAACATACATCAATATAAACACAAAATAGTCAGAATAGGAGTAAAAGCCAGAAACAATCAGAACATAGTATAAATGTAGAGACAATCAGACCGAGGTATCAATACAAAACAGTAAGGATAATATATTAAAAAAGACAGTTCCAGACATAAAAACTTTCCATTATCGGCATATCATTCACTTAATGTTTCTAAAATTCCTATTACTCTGAACTCATTCACTTTTTGGGTTTCATTTTGAAATTTGCTTCACTATGAAAATTTCTTCAAACATTTAAGATTCAAAATAACTGCTCCAGGAAGAAAGGTCTAAAGACATTCCAGATCGAATAGCGTTCAGTGCTCTTTGTGTTCAACAAACGACCTGCAGCAACATAAAATTAATGGAAACCATATTAAACTATGTTTATTTGTATTACCTCTGATGTCTTTCTCGATGGTATTTTCCTGCATCACTTCATCTCAGTTTGCCATTATTTTGAAGATTGTAGTTATTCAGAACTTTGATGATTAAATTGATGTGATGCCCAGTTTTGAATTTTGCCTTTGTCAAATGTTCAAGTGTCTTTCCCTCGGTTCTGACAACTTCAACTTTCAAAATTGAACAGGGCTTGGTTGTCTTTACGTCCAAGAAATTACTCATAGCAATATATCAGTGGTACCTGTCTTCTAAGTATGCTTATTTCACTTATCTCTGATGTCTTTCTCTATTGTATATGTCTTTATGCATTACTTCATCTTAAATCTTTCATTAATCTTCGCGAATACAAAGCAAAACAACTTCAATTTTATATAGGTTATGTCATAAACAGTCGTCCATTTGATCTTCTTCTTTCTTCGACTTTTACTTGGCTCTTGGAAACTTTCACCTACTCTATGGAGGAATACGGAATAGGCTCAGCTTTCGAGCATTTCACCCAGACTCTGTTGTCGGAATTTGTCAATTTGAAATTCAATAATGCTTACATCGAAACGGTAACTCCGTCTTTAACACGACCTTAGTAGCTAAGACCATTTCGGCAGGCTTCCAAATCATTTCCAGATCACACCAAATTCTTGAAATGGTTTGATTTCATCAACCAGTTAATATGACGTTTGGCCACAACTCATCGGGTCGTTTTCGAAGTTTCGAACGTGATTTTCGACATTCACACGTGACAGGTTAGTTTGAAGTTTTTCAATAGAAAACAAAGGTAAATCGAGGGTTTGCCTGGGGGCAACCTGGGTACGAGCGTAAAATTGTTTATAACGCAACGTTAGTTGGAGTAAGGTTACGTGGAGGACGGAAATACATGAAATTGTTATTCCGAACTCCCCTGATTCAATCCTTTGCTTTATATTTATACTATTCGATCAATGATCAGTTATAAAAGAGACTTCTATCCTCGATACAAGTTGAGGTACATCCCATCCGGAAATTACCGATCGAGTTACATCCATTACAGAGATAGTACAGCATAAGTAACTTATTGTCGATGCATTCATAGCCCACGAACTGTAAAGATAATAATGTGTTACGTCGGTCTATTCTATTTTAAAGTTTTCCTTTGCAATTATTTAAAGAGATAACAAAAAAATCTCTGCATTTCTTACTGAAGACATTTTACACGATTGAGTTCCCAAATAAGTTCGTGTAAAAGTTTTTGAAATTGTGCCAAGAAACTCACAACATTTTGGACGGGTATAATTCCACAGCCCTTTGAAGAAAGCTTTCGCGTAGTATATAAAATTAAAATCCATAAAGGCACCCATCACACACACACACACACCCTACTCTGAGTGTATTTGGGCAGAATTAATAAATTATTTTGTGATATTGAACATATTCAAATTGCATACATTTATGCATTTGAACACATCTACACACAAACACACAAATATAACTATTATTATATTATATTGAATTAATAATGACTGAAGACGAACCAAAGCTTACCAAAAAAAGTCCAAAGAAAAATGTTATATCATTCATTATGAGCGATATGTTATATTACATAGAAGATATAAATTGAAAGGTATTTTTAGGTATATATATATATATATATATATATATATATATATATATATATATATATATATATATATATATATATATATATATATATATATTCATAATATTATTATATTATTTTGAGTGCCAAATTAACTTTTTCTGTCGTCCAGGCGCCCACCGTGCCTGTATTTTCAGGGCGCCTGAGCATTTTAGGCGCCAAGTTGACGACAGCATTTTCAGTTGCTAGGTAATTCGAGACGACGGATGATGGAACGTTCAAGGAGCTTAAGCGTTTGAGGATTCTAGGAATTCTGACGCCGGGAGAGTCGGAGTGCCCAGTTGTCCGAAGCGCAAGGTTGGTTTTGGGTACTAGGTGTTTAAGGCATCTGGACGTTCAGAGGGTCTGACCGATCGAGGCGCAGGGTGGTTCGAAGGGTCCGAGTTTTAGGCTCAAGACAGTGTGGGGCGCTTGAGCGTTTATAACAAGGTAGTTATGGGTGCAAGGTAGTTTGCGTCATGTGGATGTTCGGACGCAAGATAGTTCTGGACGTTTTGAAAGCGTAAAATATTTCAGGGAGTTTATGCGCGAGGTATTACGGGGCGCGTAGGCGTTTGGGGATGAGAGGTACATGTGCCTGCCTAGGCGTTTAAATTGCAAGGTAGATCTGCCCAGATCTGTCCGCCCAGGCGTTTTGGGTGCAAGATAGATTTGCCCGCCTAAGCGTTTGATATACAAGGTAGATCTTCCCGCCTAGGCGTTTAATATACAAGGTAGATCTGCCCGCCTGGGCGTTTGATATACAAGGTAGATCTGTCCGCCTAGGCGTTTTGGGTGCAAGGTAGATCTGCCCGTCTGGGCGTTTGATAAACCAGGTAGTTCTGCCCGGCTAGGCGTTTGATATACAAGGTAGATCTGCCCGGATAGGCGTTTGATATACAAGGTAGATCTGCCCGCCTGCTAGTGTATATATACTAAACGCGTAAGGCACTTTTCCGTCAAAATGGAGGGGATGGAATTTGGTTGAACCGGGACAAGGATTTTTCGAATAGCTCTCGATCGGGAGGCGGAGGCCGGGCCGAGTAATTTTTTTACGAAACTAGGTAGTCGGTCGAAGGCGCGTGCGAAATCTGGCGGCCGCGGGACCCCGAACGGCGGAGATACGAATTTTCGAAAATTTTCGCGATATCGCCAGATCTCGAAAACGGAAAGAGTCGAGTGCCGGATTCCTTCGGTATCGGTAAATTTCGTCTTTCGGAAGACGATTCGTGCAGCGATAATCTCGAAATTCCCCGAAAAACCTTTCGAAAACGCCGAAAAGAAAAAGGTCCACGATTTTCTCGAAACGGCAAGGAGGAAATTACCCAAACGAGCAGGCTATACAAATTTTTTCCTTCGCCTAATCGGTCCCGCACTTTTTACCGAACGAAGCGTTCGTCTTTCCTATCTTGCTTTCCGAAATTTTTATCGCGTATTTTCCTCGGAAAACCTTATAAATCCGCGTCAGAAAAGAGGTCCATTTTCAGACGCGGAAGATATTTCCACATTTTCGAAAAAACGGACACGCCCATCGGAAGTCGTCGCCGAAAACGCTTCAGTTCGAGGTTTAAAACTATCGGCAAAAGAGGGGAAATACCACGAAATCCGAGAAGAAAGACGAAATTTTATTCTCACGTCTTTCTTTTTCGCGAAAAGGGCTTTCCAGTATTTTTAATTAATTCCGGAAAAACGACAAATTTGCTCGATACCTCTGCCGTCCTCATTTCCTTTTCCACCAATAGGAAACGAAACACGTCGGGAACACGACGATTACCGAGCGTCGACGTTGACGTTGACGTTTCTCAAACTCAATTTCTAGGGTTTGGATCGTGGAATAACATCTTATTTAAGAAATATATCAATCATCTCATCAATAAAGGTACATCGAAATCATCTCGAAACCTATCCGGTTACGTAGAACGTAAAAGGTTTCGATTCGATCGCGAGAAAAACGTCGTATTTGGAACGAATAGGGGAGAACTCCTTCGAAACGTAAGTAAACACTACGTATTTGGTTCGTTTTTGCACGAAAATTCATATATTCTCACGAAACAAACGTTTCAAACGATGCGTTAATTCGTCTAAATTTTCATTTACGTCGTATTTTTACCTATTTACTGGATTAAAATACGTATTTTCTTCTATTTCCATGCACACAGCGTTCGTGACGAAAGTTGAAGTAGGTTGTTTACATTCCAGTCAGTCGGCTATATTGTCCGACGTTCTCGAAAGGGACGCTTGAAAACGAAAATGAACTTCGAAAATGGATTTGTACATTTATTTTCGCTACGAGTGAAGGCCTATTGTTATTACCTACGATACCAATTCCAGCGATATAAACCATCCGTATTTTCCAATGTTATTAGAAAAATAAGCTACTCGAAAAGTGAGTATTTAGAGCACGATCTTTTTCGTCAATAATACGAAAATTTTCATCTCATTCCACTAAGTAGAACGGAGAAATGTGCAATACAGAACGGAACAAGTTTTAATATGCACGCGAAACTGAATATCTCAAGAGGTTAAGCCAATCGAGAATATAATTTGGTATCTGAAGGTACGTTATTTGTTGTTTCTCCGAAGACGAATCATCTCGATATTCTCAATGAAATCAGTAATGTACAGCTTATCGAAGGCAATCTAACGAATACCTAATGTGGTTTTTTTCAGGCTAAAGTGTTCACAAGTGCAGGGTCAAAAAACTTCTTTATTTTGTGGTAACAGGCTCTATTTTGAAGGTAGAAGAGTGCACGGGTCTAAGAAAAACAATGAACAGAAAGCAGCTTTTAAGTCCTAACATTACATAAATGAAATTGGTTATTCCAAAGATGCAATAGTAACAGAACCAGATGTATCCCGTTGGCCTTTATATTGTAATACGATAATATTGAATAGTACTCAGCAATATATCAGGTTGGTACATTCTTTTTTTCTCACAATTACATATCAACTCTCTAATGCATGTAGTAATCGTAGCAAACCATCAATCTAACATTATGAATATTTTGCAGATATATATGAGCTATGTTTATCGAAACCTCACTAACATCTATGCAACAGTCTTACTGCTGTTTCTTGATGAGTGGAATAAATTTCAACAACTTAATTTTCGAGCAGGAGGAATGGGCCTATTTTATATTAAGGTTAGTAAGGTTTTGTTTTTTATGAAAGTGAGAAGAATATGCTTGATAATAAGTGCTCATTGAGATACGTTATGACTCTCACATTACTCATTGGTTTTAATTTTTCACAGCAACAATTTCAGAGGAGAGATTTGATATTTACCAAGAAAATTTGTTGAAAACATTTCATCGTACAAAAATGCAACGTTTATCATTACAAGATGAGACAAAATTTTGCCGAAGAATGAAAACTGAACGGGTAAGCGCTGAAGTATGTACCTCAATTGAATTTGAAATGTTGGTAGTAGTATTGGCTTTATTTATTTTCACATTGTACAAGTATTGATAAAAATATGTGTTTATTCATCTTGAAACTGTTTCGTAATTGTCACGAGGTGAGAATTTCGTGCATGTTTACTACTAAGTTTCTTATTCAACATTTCTCGATTTTAACTCTATTTCACAACACCGATAAGGAAACTTGAAATGCTCTGAATGTTGGGAGATAATTATTGTATCCATCTATTACAGATTCAAGAATTATCTCTTCGACACTGATATAAGAAAGAGAAAAAACATGTTTAATTTTTCGCAGAATAATTCTTCTGATTTTTTAATTTTTTTCAGATTTTTGGCAGCTCTATAATAGTTCAGTAACTGAGAAACTGATGGTACGAGACCAGAAAATGAAATTTGGGATTTCCAGAACAAAGAGTAAATATCCGGCAATTTCGGAGGTACATCACATATCAGTTTGAATATCAACCTCTAATGAATATTTTATCAATTTCAATTTGTGTCAAGCATTTTGATGTAGTATGTAAATTTTTTCACAAAAAATTTTTCATATTTATATAAAGATAAGGGTTTATTCCCAAGAATAAGATATTTCACAGTATTCTGTATATTTCAATATCAATTCGAAATAAATTTTTAATTTTCCATCAGTTTTTCTTGCTTCTGTAAAGAATGTAGTTGGTTGTTTCTTTGAAAAATTTCTTGAATTTGTTATCCATATTCATCTTACATGTCATGTATACTAACAAAGTCTATGTATTCAGAACTCTCAAAATAAGATATCTATTATCACATAGTTCTCGAATTCTTGATATGATTAATTAATATATTCTTTATTAGTCATCAATATACAAGTTAAGAGTATTCTTGACAAGTCACTCAAAAAATCGACATTGACAGATTTGAACTTGAATTACTTGAATTGAGACAAACACTGTCTGTATACACTAACTACATCCGAACAAAATGGCAAACATACATCAATATAAACACAAAACGGTCAGAATAGGAATGAAAGCCAAAAACAATCAGAACATGATATAAATATAGAGACAATCAGACCGAGGTATCAATACAAAACAGTAAGGATAATATATTAAAAAAGACAGTTCGAGACATAAAAACTTTCCATTATCGGCATATCATTCACTTAAAGTATCTTGAATTCCAATTACTATGAACTCATTAACTTTTTGGGTTTCATTTTGAAATTTGCTTCACTATGAAAATTTCTTCAAACATTTGAGATTCAAAATAACTGCTCCAGGAAGAAAGGTCTAAAGACATTCCAGATCGAATAGCGTTCAGTGCTCTTTGTGTTCAACAAACGACCTGCAGCAACATAAAATTAATGGAAACCATATTAAACTATGTTTATTTGTATAACCTCTGATGTCTTTCTCGATGGTATTTTCCTGCATCACTTCATCTCAGTTAGCCATTATTTTGAAGATTGTAGTTGTTCAGAACTTTGATGATTAAATTGATGTGAAGCCCAGTTTTGAATTTTGCCTTTGTCAAATGTTCAAGTGTCTATTTTTGTAGTTCATATTGAACACTTACAATTCTTTCCCTCGGTTCTGACAACTTCAACTTTCAAAATTGAACAGGGCTTGGTTGTCTTTACGCCCAAGAAATTACTTATAGCAATATATCAATGGTACCTGTCTTCTAAGTATGCTTATTTCACTTATCTCTGATGTCTATCTCTATTGTATATGTCTTTATGCATTACTTCATCTTATATCTTTCATTAATCTTTGCGAATACAAAGCAGAACAACTTCAATTTTATATAGGTTATGTCATAAACAGTCGACAATTTGATCTTCTTCTTTCTTCGACTTTTATTTGGCTCTTGGTAACTTTTACCTACTCTATGGAGTAATACGGAATGGGCTCAGCTTTCGAGCATTTCACCCAGACTCTGTTGTCGGAATTTGTCAATTTGAAATTCAATAATGCTTACATCGAAACGGTAACTCCGTCTTTAACACGACCTTAGTAGCTAACACCATTTCGGCAGGCTTCCAAATCATTTCCAGATCACACCAAATTCTTGAAATGGTATGATTTCATCAACCAGTTAATATGACGTTTGGCCACAACTTATCGGGTCGTTTTCGAAGTTTCGAACGTGATTTTCGACATTCACACGTGACAGGTTAGTTTGAAGTTTTTCAATGAAAAACAAAGGTAAATCGAGGGTTTGCCTGAGGGCAACCTGGGTACGAGCGTAAAATTGTTTATAACGCAAAGTTAGTTGGAGTAAAGTTACATGAAATTGTTATTCCGAACTCCAATGATTCAATCCTTTGCTTTATATTTATACTATTCGATCAATGATCAGTTATAAAAGAGACTTCTATCCTCCATACAAGTTGAGGTACATCCCATCCGGAGATTACCGATCGAGTTACATCCATTACAGAGATAGTACAGCATAAGTAACTTATTGTCGATGCATTCATAGCCCACGAACTGATAATGTGTTGCGTCGGTCTATTCTATTTTAAAGTTTGCCTTTAGAATTATTTAAAGAGATAACAAAAAAATCTCAGCATTTCTTATTAAAGACATTTTACACGATTGAGTTCCCATATAAGTTCGTGTAAAAGTTCTTGAAATTGTGCCAAGAAACTTACAACATTTTAGACGGGTATAATTCCAAAGCCCTTTGAAGAAAGCCTTCGCGTAGTATATAAAATTAAAATCCATAAAGGCACCCATCACACACACACACCCTACTCTGAGTGTATTTGGGCAGAATTAATAAATTATTTTGTGATATTGAACATATTGAAATTGCATAAATTTATGCATTTCAACACATCTACACACAAACACACAAATATAACTATTATTATATTATATTGAATTAATAATGACTGAAGACGAACCAAAGCTTTCCAAAAAAAGTCCAAAGAAAAATGTTTTATCATTCATTATGAGCGATATGTCCAGGCGCCCACCGTGCCTGTATTTTCAAATACCTTTCAATTTATATATATATATATATATATATATATATATATATATATATATATATATATATATATATATATATATATATATATATATATATATATAAGGGTTTTACCCCGACGAGTTGCCCATATATCTGTTCATGCAATCAAACTGATTTCATGAAAAATATAAATCCACCACCCGGTAATTAATACCATTGCCAGGCAATGATTATAATCAAAACATATCCTGGAGTAATTAGATATTAGAATAACGTTAAATGTTATGAGAATATATCAATCTACCAGAATATATACATACTATAGCATCATCAGACAATGATATCAATGTACCAACGAGTAGTGTCAGAGGCTTTCTCCCGGAAAAATCCAGTGTACGGACCTTAGTCAAGTAACACTGAATGTTACTCATTAATAGTTTCCTTTGTGTGAAGTGGTGAACGATCGAATAGAATACTGCTCTAAATATAAATATGACAAAATTGTCCGTTAATTATATTACATTTATATAAACAAATAAATAAAATATGAAATGAGATTCTGAGCAGTATAAACTAAAGAGAAAACCTATGACTCTACCTCATTATTATTTTCGGAAAGAAACCTACGAAGAATATTACAAGATTTGATGACTGTTATCTTTTGTAACTGTTCAAACAAATTTTTCTTCAGACCCAATATATATATATATATATATATATATATATATATATATATATATATATATTCATAATCTTATTATATTATTTTGAGTGCCAAATGAACTTTTTCGGTCGTCTAGGCGCCCACCGTGCCTGTATTCTTAGGGCGCCAAGTTGACGACAGCATTTTCAGTTGCTAGGTAATTCGAGACGACGGATGATGGAACGTTCAAGGAGCTTAGGCGTTTGAGGATTCTAGGAACTCTGACGCCGGGAGAGTCGGAGTGCCCAGTTGTTTTGGGCACTAGGTGTTCAAGGCGTCTGGACGTTCAGAGGGTCTGACCAATCGAGGCGCAGGGTGGTTCGAAGGGTCCGAGTTTTAGGCGCAAGACAGTGTTGGGCGCTTGAGCGTTTATAACAAGGTAGTTCTGGGTGCAAGGTGGTTTGCGTCGTGTGGATATTCGGACGCAAGATAGTTCTGGACGTTTGAGGGCGTAAAAAAGTTCAGGGAGTTTATGCGCGAGGTATTACGGGGCGCGTAGCCGTTTGGGGATGAGAGCTACATCTGCCTGCCTAGGCGTTTAAATTGCAAGGTAGATCTGCCCGCCTAGGCGTTTTAGGTGCAAGATAGATCTGCCCGCCTAAGCGTTTGATATACAAGGTAGATCTTCCCGCCTAGGCGTTTAATATACAAGGTAGATCTGCCCGCCTAGGCGTTTGATATACAAGGTAGATCTGCCCGCCTAGGCGTTTTGGGTGCAAGGTAGATCTGCCCGTCTGGGCGTTTGATATACAAGGTAGATCTGCCCGGCTAGGCGTTTGATATACAAGGTAGATCTGCCCGGATAGGCGTTTGATATACAAGGTAGATCTGCCCGCCTGCTAGTCCATATAATACTAAAGCAGTAGGGTTTATTTCGAGGAAAGTGGAGGGGACGGTTGGAGTTTGAACCTGGCAGGAAGAAAGGGTTGGCGCGGAAAAGCGGGGTCCGTAGGCCCCGGCGAATAATTTTTTTCGGGTACAGAAACGTCTGAGGAAGATCCGAGCGAAATTCGGAGTCCCTAGCTCAAACGACGGAGGCGCGACGATTTTTCGAAAAATTCCGCCGAAACGGCGCCCCGGGCGGACGAAACGTCGGAACGGCGAGATTTCTTCGAAATCGATAACTCGGATCTTTCGGAGGGCGATCGGGGAGGTCAATCGGTCGGAAATTCCGGGAAAAAGTTCCGAAAAAGCGAAAATAAAATAATTAGAGAGATAATTTCTATAGACTTTTGTAGCCTCGAGTTTCGCATTTTGCCCGCAATAGTTAGATTCTCATAAAACCTCGGGAAAACAGAAAAATCTTTCATCGAACGAAGGGCTATAGGCCGACTTTCGCAAATTTTGGCTCTACTTTCCGTATTCCGAAAATCTCCGACGGCCAGAAATTCGCGAAATTAACATTCTTCGAACTGTCAAAATACGGGTTTTTGTTTTAACCATCCTACTTAAATGGGGTCACTGGTAGAAAGGATTCCTACATATCTCGAGATCGGGTCCGCGAAGAGAAATCGTTACTGTAAGACTTAATTTTCGAATTTGTGATGATTTCTGAGACCTATACTTTCGAGAAAAAGACCGGAAACACGGGGGTGGAGCCATTCACCGCTCCTTCTGCCCCTTATATCGCTATTCAATGTCGGAAGTGAGCATTACCAACGAGTAAAATTCAATGCTCTCTCTCTTCTGAACGAAAATAGTGAGATAGAAATAGTTAGTAACTTTAATTTTCACCAACATAATTTCGGTACTAACAACATCTAGAATATAGTGCTCTCTCTCTTCTGAGTGACAATCGAATCTAACCTTATTTCAATTAGTCTTATATTCGATCTGTCAAAATAAGTGATTTCGAATTTTATTTGAATGAAAAGTTTGACGAAACTTGAAATAAACTTCTAGAGGTAAGTGATCGTAGTTTGATGTTTATTTTATCCATGTTAATGAATATTTTGTTCAAGGAAGGAAACGACATACTTTCAAAATCCATAAATTCAACATTTTGTGGTTATTCTAACCTAAACAATATGATTCTAACGGAATGTTATAATAACAAGGAATTAAGGAGACTTACAATAATGTTTGAAAGGTAAGTGAATGTAATTTGAGGTTTATTCATGTATTTTAATGTATATTTTTTAGGCATGCTTAAGAAATGTACTCAGAATCTACATATTTCATTTTTCTTTCATGGTTATTTTAACCTCTATGCATAAAAAATGTTCTGGAAGTACTAGGATTTTTGGATGGAGGATCTTACAAAATGATGGGATATCCTTTGAGTTGCTATTAATAGGTATTGAGCTCTTTTGTATAATAATATTTTTCTGGAAGGAACTCGATAAAGTTTTCGTTAGGTCATTTAGAGTATGTATTATATGAATATTGAAAGCTGTACACTAAAGGCTATATCTGTATTAAAATATTTGAAGCTGGATGTCAATATGACGGTGTCATTTCAAATTGAATTTTCGTTTCAGTTTATTCAAGAGGAAGTACATTTCTATTTTACAATTATCCAAATGTAAAAGTTAATGAGATTCAATGTGTTTGACAATGTTTGAGTTTGAAACAAAGAAAATAAGATCTCAAATTTGCACAAAAAGTAATTATTGTGAGTTTCTTCTATTCATAACTCATAGTTGAATGAATGACAGGAATTCCTCATTGATTTGAATTTGAAAGCTTCTCTATTATAGGTGTCTGATAGTAGGAAACATGATGTTCAAATATGTAGAAGTTGCATATGAAGTTTAATTTTGTACATCCACAACTTTCAATCCAAGATTTATGAAAGTCACAGAAAACATGCTGCTGCTTATGTGAATCATATTTCTGCTTTCCACAAGAGCACTTCAATTCAGAAGATGTTTGTTCTTTCTGGTAAGCAAATTATGTGAATTTTGGTCAATTTGAATTTATACAAAATATTTACGTATATGGCAAACACATAAGGTGAAATTTCTATGTATTCAGTAGTGTTCCGTTATTTGATTACTAATTTCTCGCTTTTGTCTTTTGGATACCCCTAAGAAATTTTAATTTGATAAGAACTTTTATTTTCTATTTCATTAATATACTTGAGAAGTAATTCTTCCATCTTGCTGTTCCAAGCTTATATTTGTTGTTTATTATAATTCATGAATCTTATTGGACTCTTATCTGATCTAATACGAATCAGAACTGTTGAGTAAAAATACAAAATTTGAAACTAAAGATCTGCATATATTGATCTTTCTGAAGTATATATTTAATATTTTTGGAACAAAAATTTGGAATATTGTAAATTAATATTGATTGATGATTGAATTTCTATTCCTAAAGTGTGATTGAACAATTTGTTTTTTCAATCAATGTTGAAATGTTTTTAATTTCATCTTATGCTAGCTCAATTGGGGAAGGTTGGGATTTTCAAATTCTTCCTTTTGAATTGGGATAGTAGTGAATAATGTTGAAATTTATGTGGTTGATGAGTCAGTACCCATAAAACAATACTGGAAGCTGCGTTACCCTAAGAATGACTGAGGTAATATATGAGAGATTTTCATGTAACATAAAAATTATTAAGTAAAAATATGAATAATAAAGTGAATATAATAAGGCGTTCAGTACAGATAGAGTTGGATATGGAAAGGCGTTTAGTATTTAAGGTGTTTAGTATATTGGCTATTTAGATATACGATATACAAGGCGATCTTAATGGGCTCACTAGTAAAAACTAAAGTGAATATACCGTATTCCATGACTATCTGGACTGATGAAGTAAGGGTGACCAGTGACGGATTATTGTCTAATTGGCGTATGTCATTTCGAAGAAAATCTTCTCGGAAAACCGTATTATGATATAATGACTAAGAACATAGCACAGGGAAATTTGTATGAAATTTTTATCCTCAAAGGAGACTAGTGAATTTCAGCATGGCGTTGCGAGCTTACATCTGATGAAAAATATTTCAGAACTTTTAAACCATTTTTTCGGAGATTACTGAATGGGAACGAGAGAACCAGTGAGATGACCGCCTCCTTCTTCGGATTGTATTTCGGTAGATTCTTTCTCTGGGACAGTATCAAGGTTTTATTAAATAGACAAACCAATAATGATATAGAAGAGTTGAAACAAAATTTTTTCAGCTTCATTGACCAATAATCGAATACAAAATGCATGCAGAAGTGTTTCTTGCAATTATTGCATTGTGAATAATGGAATAATTTGAATATTCGAAATAGTTTTTCGTTACTAATCATTTTTGGTATTTCCTTAATCGGGAGCAATAAATATCTTTCGTTTGTTCTTATTATAAGTGTATTTATTATTGCGAGAATTGATTGGAACCAATTGGGATGTTTCATGTAAATTCTTACCAGATGAAAATATGTTCGAAAAATTTTCATTTTCTGAAAAATCAACAATTTTGAAGAAATTTGAGAAGCATGTTTTATATATTCGGAAAGAAGAAGATTACTCTTCCTATTTTATCTAAATTCACCTATGGTTTAGATTTCAAAACGATTTTATGTAAGAAAATTGTATAAGTCCCTAAGTTCTACTTTAAAAATGCCTCTAAAATGTCCAAAGAGTTTTCTGCTAGCTTTAATAGCAACCATGATATTGGCATATGCTGAAATTCCAGAAAACCGAGAAATCCGGAATCACTCGTTAACAATGTTCTGAAAAACCAGTTGTTAATTGATTATGAACTATCGATTCTTCTGCTCGTCTACTCTGATATTGATGGAACTACCAGCTTTACCTACATAAAAAGCAGGGCAATTATTATGTATACATTTTATAAACACCGCTTTTGTCACCAATATTTAGTAAATATTTGTCTTTGACAAAGAGTGATTATAGATTTTTTTTCTTTTGGTTAGTAGCTCGACTCGATGAAAAAAGCGGTATATATCAATTATATTCTGATGATTACCCTGGTTCTTATGTATGTCAAACTGATCATTTTTTCAATATTAGGGTAGACGAATATAAATGAAAAACATATGAGAAATAAAATATACATGCTCGCAAAGTCTTTTACCGAATGGATACATAGTTTCATTGCAATTCACCTCGATCCTGCGAATAATTGAGCAACGCTGACGAGTTTAAACAAGAAAGAAATGATGTTTTCTATTCATCACATTTGACTGAATTGTTTCTCTACTGTTGTCGCCCTTGTTGAAGATGATATTTATGTTAGAATCGGAGAACTAGCTCCATTAGGGAGGGATATTTAACATACTATGTAAGATTGAGACTGCTCCCTGAATGAAATCTTCAACTGTCAAGACAGATTACGAAGTATACCATAATAATATTGTTTTTTTCACAAGATGACATCCAAGTGACTAGAATTTATCACTTTTAAAAAGGCAGTTTTCTTCCTCATTACAACGTTTGCTCATCATACTTCTACCATTGTCGACTACCACAAAAAGTTCCATATGTGTACTAGCTATAGAAGCGCATTCAAATACTCTGGAAGTAATTTCGGATACAAATGTGATGCGTTATCAAGAAAAAAGGCAATCTCACCTGGGTTATTAATGACTAAGGAATCGGTGTGGCCATTTTGGAGAAGTGCAATGATGAAGAATACACAATCTGCAAAGAGATTGTTACGAATAACTGGTGTATGCCGAACAAATAATGTCAGGATTCCTCACGAGTAGAAATTCCATTCATTTAGGAATACACTCGTACACGAGTGAATGAAAATGATCTGATAGTCGTTTAGAGTAATATTTCAGTGACTGGTCAATAATGGTCCGCATTTGGTTTAATTCGTTTGTATTTCTGAAGAATCGAGTTTTTTTTTTAATTGCGAGGTGCATCCCAGTAACTGTGAAGGCTGAAGTGAAGGCCAATTAAAAGAAAGAGAATCACACTCAAAGACCTCAAAAACTTGACGTTTGGCTTGGAATTTTGGGAGGCCATTTTGCAGGATCCTTATTCATACAGGAAAACTAGGACGGCGAAACCTATTCGAACATACTTGAAATTTTGATTCATCTTCTCAAAACAATTATCATCGTACATTCATCTGACCATACCGTATGTATCAACATGATGGAGTACAGCCTCATTATGCTGCTTTGCAAGACTATCTGGACAATAAATTTTCGGGGACGTTGGATATGTAGGGACGCTCTATACAATGGCCGGCTAGATTGCGCAATCTAACGTCCTTCAATTGTGGGGTTATCTCAAGTCTGAAGCCTATACTATGATATCTGAATCATTGAAAGAACAACGAGGAAGATTGTTCCAGCATGTCGGCAGAGAACACCACAAATGTTGCAAATATTTGGCAACTAATAATCTTGATTGCACCAATGCATGGAAGTGAATAGTGAACATGTGCGATAGGAATATACCACTATTAAAAAACTGAAAACTAAATGATATGTTTCATATCATAATAGATTTTCATGAGTTCAAGCAGTGCTATTTTTTTAATTAATGGCAAAAAGCAGACATATTGAGGATAAGATAATTTTTTTGATGAGATATCACACAACATCTCTTTCACTATAAACTACGGAGCGGTAGTTGATAGGGACAGGGAGTGGATACCCAAACGTTCAAATCGATGATTAATAATCTTCCATTCCAAGTAAATCGATTTTGATCGAATGCTCTCTCAAACAGAGATCGATCAGATTCCTGGAAACCTGAAGTTCTCCAAACAATTCTCGATTTCAATTACATTACATTACGTTACATGTTATTTTAGAAAGTAATAATTACTTGATTATATAGAGAATGCAATCACATTTTGGAAAAGATTTCACACAACTCCTTTTCTCTATTCAAAAATTTGGGGTGAGAGCTGCCACGGGTTAGGTTAGCGGGAGGAAGAAACGTAGAAAAAATGTGTGATTGCAATCAAAAATCGACCTGTTCCGGAAAATGCACAGAAATATCAAAGCAGTCGAGTTATTCCATCCGTTTCTTTCTTCTAGAAACGCACTACATCTAGATGTATCAATTTTGAATCCACGATAACTGCTATAGTTATGATCTGATCATCTGATGTGGGTTTGAGAATATTCAAATTCCCCTATTCCAATTCCATTGGACCAATTGTGCCCAGTAGCAATTCCTGCCATTTGGCAGCTTGAATTACACTGTAGTTACTAACTCTAACTTTACAGTGTTCCTTACAGTATTTAAAGCTGCCAAAATCTCGGCAGGAATTGCTATTGGGCACCATCGGCCCAAGGGGATTGGGATAGGAGAGGTTAGATTTTAAATCGCCATATCTCCGGTGATAACGAAGACAAGCCTATTTGTTTTTTTTATTATTCTTAGGCATGTTATTATCAAAAATTTTTGTTCGAGAAATTTTTTGATACGACCTTTACACCCAAATCGGGAAGGACAGGATGAAAATTTTCAAACTGCCATAATAATAATAATAATAATATATATACACCTCTAAATCTTGCTACCAGAGATGACCTGCTGAATCTACCATTCCTATCAGATACTGAAAAACAAGAGCAATGGTCAAGAAAGGAATTGCATGGACGACATCACCATGAGATTAATCAACCACACATCGACAAAGAAGCCTCCAACAAATGGTTGATGAAAGGAGAATTATTCGCGGAAACAGAGGGATTCCTTATGGCCATCCAAGACCAAGTGATCGCTACAAACAACTACAAAAAATTTATTATGAAGGACGGAACATCACAAACAGATAGGTGCAGAAAATGCCATATAAGATCGGAAACGATACAGCATATTACGTCCGGATGCGAACAACTGGCCAATACAGACTATCTTCACAGGCATAATCAAGTGTGCAACATTATCCATCAGAAACTTGCACACAAGTACGGACTTCTGAATACATTCCAGCCATATTACAAGTATCAACCGGCGCCCGTATTGGAAAATGACTCTATCAGATTATACTACGATAGGCCTATTATCACTGACAGAATGGTGACGAATAATAGGCCGGACATAGTGGTGTATGATAAGAGAGCCAAGACAGCAATGCTGGTGGATGTCGCCATACCAAATAATAACAACGTGCTGAATAAGTTCCAGGAGAAAAAGTCCAAATACACAGACCTTGCTATTGAGATCAAGCAGATGTGGCACCTCGACAAAATAGATATCGTTCCTGTCATCGTATCCTCGACTGGTTTAATACCCAAAACTTTGCATGATAGCCTTAAGAAATTAGAATTGCATAAGAATACCTATATAGAAATGCAAAAGCTGTAATTCTTAACACATGTAGGATAGTTAGGAAATTTATGTCAAGTATATTGTAATCGAGCCTATTCCTTTGATTGCTAAATCTGGGAAAGGTAAATTATATCCAGCTACTAGCTGAGATAGTGCATAAGTCCACGATAATAATAATAATATAAATATTTATTCAACAGAATTATCGTAAAAACACTAGTACAATGTAATACAAAAATTCGACGAACAAGTCACAATAAGATACAAATGATTATTTACGACTAAAATTTTTACAATAGTCGTAAAACTCATTCACACAATACGGTTCACAATCTATTATCAAATTGCGAACCCTTTTCTTGAACAGATTAATCTCACCTAATATTCTGAAAGCTCTGGGTAACGCATTAAAAAACCTAAGGCAAGTATATTCGGCCTGCTTTTGGGTAAGCGTCAGTCGACACTTTGGATACCGGTAAGGAAATATTTGTCTAGTGTTGTTGTCCTGAACATGTTGTAAAAATAGACTTTATGCTGTTTAACAAACACTAAGCTTCTATAAATGTAAAGACCAAAAGGGTCATAAATCCTTTTGCCCTGAAAAGACCTCGACAAGAAACCCTACAACCCATTCGATAAATGATCCTCAGTGCCCACTTTTGATCCGAAAAATTCTACTCACATTCGAGCAGCAACCCCAAAAAATCAAACCGTAGGCCATCAGCGACTGGAAATTAGAAAAATAAACAAGTAGTAATGTTTCTTCATCAACATGATGTTTAAGGGCATTCAGTGTATAAATAACTGAGTGGAGCCTTTTACTTAGTGTCTCAATGTGATTGATCCATTTCATATTGCTATCCAAAGTAACTCCCAAAAATTTACAAGAAGAATTAATAGGTATGTCGATATCATTTATTTTGAGTGTGCAGGCTCTTTCAATTTTAGACTGATCTGTATGAAAAATAACACTTTCCGATTTCCTCATATTCAACAAAATATGATTATCAACACACCATTTTTCAATCTTTTCAAATGCTACATTCGCATGAGAAGTGACAGAGATAGGCTCTTCATCTGATACAAGATAATTGGTATCATCTGCAAACATAACAAGAGAGTCGTAAACATCTCCATCAAGAGCGTTGGGAAGGTCATTTATATATATTACGAAAAGAAGTGGGCCAAGAATACTTCCTTGGGGACACCCATTACTAATTTCTGTTCAGAGGACGTAAAATTTGATCATCTATTGTTGTAACGAGTCTCTGTTTCCGATCATTCAGGTAACTTTTCATAAGAAGTAGTTGGTTATCTCGGATGCCACAGGCTTCAAGCTTTTCCAGCAATATATCATGCTGCACGCAGTCAAAAGCCTTTGAAAATCCAGGAATACCCCAAGTGGGATACAACCCGATTCCAAAGTCTCTGTTACTGCATGAATCAGTTCAAATATAGCAGTATCAGTACATTTCCCCGACAAAACCGTGCTGACAATGAGAAAAACTTTAAATTTCTTGAAAAACTTAATAAACCTGTTAGCTAAGATTTTTCGAATATTTTGAGAAATTTGTAAGCAAACTTATGGGTCGATAGTTCCCAAACTCTTCAAGATTGTCCTTCTTGTAAAGTGGTTTAACAATAGCGATTTTAAGGCGATCTGGAAAACTCCATCTACAAAAGCTCGATTCATTATGAGGGACAAAGGTTCAGAAAGAATGTGAATAGATTTTTTATTAATTTCATAGGAATATTATCATACCCACAAGATGATTTACTCTTCATTTTCATGACAGTATTGCAGATTTCACTCTCAGTTACCTCAAACATGAAGATAGATTTCTTTTTTCTTCTTTTGGGAAAACATTGAGAAGGATTTTCGGAAATTTTTGCATAAATTCGGTGCTATATTGACAAAATAGTTGTTAAAATCCTCTACTACTTTTGAGGGACTACCTGAAGGAAAAATAGCTGGCTTAGATTTCTGACATCTACCTGTGAGTTCATTGACAGTTTGCCAAGCTGCCTTTGATCTATTGTCAGAATTTCGGATCCTCATACCAATAAATGTTTGCTTACTTTTCAAAATTGCATCGTCATACTTCTTTTTCGCATTTTGATATACACTTTTAAATTGAGGATGGAGCCGAAACACTGAATAAACCTTGTCCAAGGTGTCTTTTAATTTAAGAATTTCAGGAGTTTTTTTATAAGACTTACTGCGAGTACCAGTATTCACCCACTTTAACGGAAACAGATTCTCAAAAACTGAGCTGAAATAATCAGAAAAGGCATTCCACATCAAATTAGCATCCTCTGATACATGACCTAAGACTTTATCCCAATTCACTCTAGAGATAATGCTAACAAATTCATTAATCTTACAATCACTCATGCACCGTGATCTGATTCTCTGGGGGGCCACTATAGAATGCTTTGTATTCAAAGTGAAAGATACTTTCTGAGCGCAATGATCCGAAAATGAGCCTCAATTACAGAGGATAATCCTCCTTCAATATTGGTTAAAATATTATCAAGACAAGTACTAGAATGGGGAGTTATTCTGGTCGGTTCATTTATAGAAATTGTCACATTATAGGACTCTAACAATGTCATGAAATTTCTTGTTACCTTACAACCACGATCCAAAGTGTCGATGTTCATGTCTCCAGCAATAATGTAGTTTACATTCTCTCTACACAAAGTATCCAAAATGGTGTAAAGCCTCTCCAGAAAAAGATCTACATCAGCGTAAGGCGCTGTATCGGGTCTATAAATTGCAACAACAATAAACTTAAAGTCATCAATGACACATTCACAGGCTGCACATTCAATAACTCTTAAAACACTCAATCGATTTAAATCTAGTCTTTCAACACTCACAATATTTTTGGAACTGTAAATAGCAACACCTCCATGATCTCCTCGCTTTCTGCAGTAACTAGATGCAAGTTGATACCCATGTAGATGGTAGGCTGTCAATTCTTCTATACTTTTCCAGTGTTCAGTGACCGCAATGATATCCGCATTCTGATCTTGACTGAATCTCTCTAATCTGTTAAGTACATTCCCAATAGAACGGAGGTTTTGATGTATCACATTCAACGACCTGGTGCTATTTAAATTAACCAGTCTATCATATCTAGAGGCTGTTATTTGATGAGGGCTTTCGAATTCCCCAATCGAAAAAATTGTTGAAAGAAAATTCTCTAAGAATTATGCCCTGCGGCCAGAAATCTTTATTGAAAGCCTCTTTGAAGGACTCATCTGTGGAAATCCCACACTAAAGGCTGAGTTCTGTCCTTTAGTATTCAGTTTTTCACTTGAATTTCACTCGGGCCATTAATATCTTCAACATATTTCTTGATGTCATCCTCTGAGACTTCTTTATCAGAAATTCTTCCCACATATAACCATCGACGCCTTGTAGCGCCCTGTATGGCAGTCACCTTCCCTGTAGCTTTTTCACCATTGCAAACTAGCTGAGTGTTGATTTTCTTTGAGTTGGATTTCGATTTTCTTCTGTTATTCGAAACAGTAGACCATTCATTATTATTGTTTACGTTTTCGCTTGACGTTGACGCCGCCCTAAGCGCCGACGCAACAGCATCGGAAAGTTGAGTTGCGGTTATGTTGGCATAACTGGCAGTGGGAATTTTCAGTGATTCGTTTTCTGTGGTTCTGCTCGTTGTACCGTGATCAGAGGATTCGAGTTTGTTATCACCAGAAACTGAGATAGATGATGAGCCCTTCCTTGTTCTCACCAAATTAGCAACATTTTCAAGTTTTTTACCATGACGGCTTTGTTTACCTGTAGACGTTTTTTCACTGCACTCACATTTTTTCAGTTTATCACGAAGTAGTTCGTTATTTTCAATAAGAATTAAATTTTTACTCTGCAATTCACTCAACAGGGCCTGAAGATACTCAACTTGCATTTTAAGAAACTTATTCTCAATCTCAATATCCATGGGACTCGTATTTTCCTGAATTCCTGAATTGGCACTTTTAACTTCATGTTGGCAGGTCGAGGATTTCACACCGGCTTCTTTGATAAGGCAAGAAGGATGGAAAAATTCCTTACACTTAAAACATTCAACAAAATCAATGACTTTGCGATTACAGTAATTACACAAAATTTCATTATTATCGCCACCACGGGTTTTCGCGGAGCGATCGTTCACACCGTCCACATCTGTCAGAGGCATGATGCTAATCTTCAGTATCTTCAGTAATAATCAAGATACATCTTTACAGTTTTCATAATACCTTTATTAACAAGACTTTTGTTTAATAGGTTTTTTTGATACAACCCTTAACTACCAAATCCGAGAGAAGGAGTTTAAAGTTTCAAAATCGCCATATCTCCGGTAATAACCAAGATAAGCCTATACGGTTTTCAAATTATCCATTACCAAAAACTGTTGTTCGAAAAATTTTATGGATCGACCTCATCTTCCAAATTAGGAAAGAGGGGATTGAAAATTTTCGAATTGGAATATCTCCTACAATAAGTAAGATAAATCTGAACAATTTCCATATTATCGTTGGGTATATTATTATCAGAGTTTTGTTCAATAAATTTTTTGATTCGACCCTTAACTTCCGAAACATAGTAGAGGGGGTTGAAATTTTCAAATCACCTTATTTCCAGTAATAATCAAGAAAACCTATACAGTATTCATATTATGCGTTGACATATTATTGTAATACTTCTATTTCAAAAATTTCTTGATGCTACTCTTCTCGACTTCCGTAAGTCCGTTGTAATAGAGATACACTTACATTGATTCCATATTATTCTTACGAATATGAAAATATATGGGCCTCTGTTTACAATTTCTTCTTTTCTTCTTTTCCAGACCACAAAAGTTGAATAATTCACAAAAGTTTATATAGTTTTGCTGAGCAGATTTCGCGGACTGGAAAACAAAATCTACCTTTACCAGTAGGCCGAAAGGGATTTTTTATATTCATAATTATTTTCTGATCTATTGAGTCTGTTTAGGTTTGAACGATATTATATCATATGTTGGTTTATTCAAAACCTATATTCACAGAGAAGAAATACTTCCAGTAGCCTAGCTTGTAGATGATAATTGATAATTTATTTTTGTCATCAAAAGATAATTACATGACTTGTCAACAAAGTTACGAACTTAGTGCGCCGTGGAAAACACAAATACGTTCAAAACGTCAAACACCAAACACTAACCCACATCAAAATATTGAAACAAAATGTCCTTATTCAATTCCACTTGAGTACTCCTTCGAAAAATTTCACGAATGTATAGACTGTCCTGCTCAGTAGGAGTCTCTTCACACGTCTTTCAAAAGTGGTACTTGTCGGCTTCTTTAGGTTGTCTAGCATAGACTTGTTGAATTTGATACATCAACTGCCAATTTGAGATTTCTTTAAGCGATGGAGGTTTATAGTAAACACGTTTCTCTGCCTAGTATCAGATTCATGGAAATCCGCATTCATGTAGAATCTGTTTTTGTTACTTAAGTATATATACTGAGGTGATGGTAAGTATATTCAGGGTTACAAACAGCTCCCTACAGATCGCCGTATTTGCACAACCACATATGCTCCTAACCGCTTCCCTTTGTTTCAAGAGTATCCTTTTTAACTCTGTACTGTGTTCCCACATAAGTTTTTTTTAACTAGCAACAGAATGTAAATTTGCGAAATGTGCAATTTTAGCAATCTCTGATGATTGTCTTCATTCTTCTGATTGAAAAAATGGCAGTGGACTGTTTTCATTTAATAGCCGTTATATGGTCGTGCCAGGTGAGATCATCGAAAATTAGGACTCCAAGTAGGTTTATTCGTTCATCATTACAAGCCTCTGTGCCAAATCTAGTTTTTGTGATTTATCACGATTTAATTTCAGTCGTTATGATGAGAACCATTGTGCTCAAGTGAATGACAAACTTTCTGCAGAACGCCCCGCTGCTAACAATGGGGTCAACAGTGAGAATACTTGTGTCATCAGCATGAACATAAGTCATTGGGCTAGGTATATTGGATGGTAAATCATTCATATATAATATGAATAAGACCGGAATCAAGATCGATCCTTGGGGAACACCCATTTGTATTATTTTTACTTGTGACACGTGCCCCACTCACGGGACAGCCTGCTTTCTGTCACCCAGATAGAATTCATACATGTCTAGCGCATTACTACGGATTCTATGATATTGTAGCTTCTGCAGAAGTCACTCCCTTATAACACAATCAAATGCTTTTGTTAGGTCACAGGGAAGAATTTCGACCCTCTGACTCTGGTCGATGGCATCTGTGACCGCCTCCATCAGTTCAACCAAAGCTGCAACTATAGACCTGCCTGCTCTTAATCCGTGCCATCATCCAATATATGTTCTTCTTCCAGGAATCCCACAAGTCGGCGTTTCAGTATTTTCTCAAAGATCTTAGATGTTGTTGGTAAAATTGATATAGGTCTGTAACCGCTTGGATCATTTGTGTCACATTTTTAGTTAGTTATTGGGATTACTTTTGCAATCTTCAGGCTGTTTGGAAATATAACTTCTTCCAGAGATTGATTTATGATATAACAAACAGGTGTACAAATTATGGGAAATATTCTTTCAGAATAGTTCTGTTCAGACCATAAAGATCAGCATATGTCTTTTTCTTAATTTCTTTGACAATATCGATCAGTTCCCCCTCGGACGATGGTTACAAGAAAAATGAGGATTTTTGTGAAACATTAGCATTATTTCTAATCTTCCCCATTGCATCATCAACCGAAGATGAGCATTGTTGGTACACACATTCTCTAATGCCAGAGAAGAAATCATTTAGTCTAATTCTGGTTGATCTTATAGCTTTCCTAGCGAAGGCGGCATTGAAGATGGTATAAAGTGAAATTTTTCAAAGCTCTCTTCAGCATTGCTTGAGATTACATCTTTCCAGTCAGTATCATTTAGCAGATCTTCAATGGTCTAATTTATTATGTATTTCTCATCAATGTTGTCCCAATTTTAGGTTCTAAGTGTAAAGTGCTGCATCCATGTTTCAGAAAATATTATTGATACAGCTCTCAGTTGTAACTGTTATTCGGTTTCGTTCATTGAATACCTGAAATAAACGAAATGTTGTAAACAGTTCCACAGTGTCGATCTTATTTCTGTTTTGTTTGGGAAAGTCGATATTGAAGTGTCCCGCTACGCATAACCTAGAGAGAGGGCCTGAAGTGACAATCTGCAAACACGGGGTCAACTGTGTGAGGAAGATTGTTGTGTCTCCAGAGAGTAGCCGGTATACAGAAAGAACAACCATGCCAGGATCCTAAATTCGAATGGCACATGCCGCAAAATGACTTTTCACGGACACTTCCCTAATTTTCTTTTATTTCATAAATTTGAGTTCCCTCTGTATAACTATGGCTGAACCCCATACCTGCCTCCGGTCCTGGAGAAACAATCAGCGACTATATAATTACCAAGGTTGATACGATCAAACATACCCTCTGAGATCGAGTGCTCAGTGACATAGCAGCCCTTGACTTCACTTTCTTCCAATATCTTTGAAAACACATCACTTTTTGATATGAGTGACTGTATATTAAGATTACTGAGAACAAAGTTAATATCAGATTCTTCAACAAATAATGATTTAGTGCTACACTGCATTAGGTTTTTGCAAGTGTAGTTTGAGTTCTCAGAAAATTCTGCATTACATCTATGAACCGTTGTACCACCAGATTTTGTGGCCAGAAATCGTTCCTAAGCCCTTCAGAGCTTGGACTAAAATGCACAGTTATTTTAAAACTTCTTTACTCTTCTGATGTCACCCTCAATTCCTCACATGCAACATCCACGGTATCTTTCGTTTCACAAAGTCCAAGATGTTCTTACGCTTGTTCTGCAATTCCATTTTTGAAATATGAATATGCGACGGTGGAACATAGGCCTTAAGTTTGCTTTCTTACTTCAGGGTACCATAAATTACGGTTCGTTTTATTTTGAATTTTTTATTTGTCCAACTATATGGCCATTTTCAGTATTTTTTACGTTCCCACAGTTTTGTTCCCGTCATTCTATCAATTGCTTATCTCTGGATGATGCAGGCACCCCCCCCCCCCATCGCTTGCTCGGGAACACTTAGTTGTAAGAATTTTTGCGGCATTTGTATTCTTGATGTCATTTGACGCAGACCCACTGTTTCCGGCTACTGCAATGTCCTTCTTGTATATTTATTATTTTATTCAAAATTTCATTCTTATTTGAAGGGAAGTTTTCTAGTGTAATATGGAATTCACTAGTCATACAAAGATTCTTCACAAAATGTACCGTTTCATCGAATACTTCAGGTCTGAACCATTGTAGTTTACCTCAGTATTACTACACGAGGACCATATGGTCTCTCAGATACTTTTCACTGGCATGTAGATGAGGGATTACATCTTTGGTTACCAAATCATGTTGCTTTCGAACCATTAAGAGATTACCCCGATTTCAAATTTTTTGTGTGAGGTCTTCTGTCAATCTGGTATATAATTTTTTGTACGTTTTTTTTTCGATAGCGCTATGGTAGCTTCGGCCTAAAGAGACCTCCCAGCAAAGTATCTTACCTAGTCCTCGGAGCTCTGCTTCTGCCTCAAAACTTCCTCTTCAAGAGACTCAATATGTTCTTTCTTATCCAATACTTTCCGCTGTAATACAATCTCATCAATAGGCATATTCGTAGAGGCATCTTGAGTTTGAATATCTTTATCCATTAAAATCTTTTTTCCTATCATATCATTCGTTCCACATTTGAACATCTCAATTTCTTTCTCTTTACCTTTAGAGAGCTTTAGAAACAGTTTTTTTATTGTTTCAGCTTCTATGATGAGTTTATCATCTTCCCGCCTTTCGATCTCAATAAAGTCCTCTTCTAGTCTTGCAACTTTGTTCCTTCCAGTTTTCATCTTAACATCTCTAAAGTTGATTTCGTCTCTCAAATTCAATATGTCATTCTTAAGGTCATTGTTCTCCATTATTTGTTAAATTGTTCATCCAATTCAGTCGATACTAGAGTTTTCAAAGTTACATTTTCTTTCAATAGGTTTTGACAGGTTTCTTTCTTTTGGCAACATTCGATTTTGTACCCATATAGAATTTGTTTATCTTTCATTCTATCAAGGCAGCTTTCATGATACACACCAATGCATTTAATGCAAACATAACTCCTAAAAGGCTTCTTACAACGTAAGAATGCTTTGTTAGGTTCCATTCGGATATCCAGTTCACTCATATTGAAAAATTTGTTTCGAGTCGAAGAAGGTCAGCATGCTCCTGAATGCGATCCTGTGTATCAACCAGATCCAATTTGCATGTGAAAATAAATACAAGATAAGAGAACAATAATCAAGTTTTCATATCTGCAGGTTCCCACTATTTCCTGTTTCAATATTTAGTCAGGTAACCTCTATGGAGGTTTCAATTAAATTTCATCAAACTTGGAGTTTTAGAAAGTGTATCCATGTTAATAGATACACACTTAAAATCAGCACATTTTAAGGAATCTATGGATACCAGATTCATAAATTAAATACATCTATAACTTTCATTTCCATAATCTATTCTATATTATATATTAACACTTCATAAGATATTAACTTTCTTTATTCATTATTCATTACAGGTTTTATTCATCATTACCAGTTTAATCCTTTCATTTTATACAAGCAACGGTAAAATTTTCAGTTCACCACTGAAAAAGCTAATAGTAAAATTCTTCACAACGGGTTATGAGAAGTACGACATCCTATAATGTCAAAGATTCGAAAAGTGTGATTGTAACTGTTAAAAATAGATATAATTTTTTATCAGCCGAATTATAAGATGGTTACACTTCTACCTTAGTTACCTTAGTGACTTTCAATGTCACTCAAAATAATTAGCTTTTTGAAGCCAGTTCTATAATTTCTGTCTTCTTCTGTGAAGTATACGAGTATCTTACCACTCCGCAATTTGTTGAATAGATAAGTGATATTTCTCTCAAACAATATTCTGTTTCATTTGTAATAATCTGGGAGTGTATACAAAGAACTGCAAACTTCAGAATTCACAGGAAACTTGAATAAGCTTCTGCCTGAAAAGTAGTAACAATACCTCGTCTGGTTCATTGTTCCTAGCGTCATCTTACAAAACCGCCAACGATTCTAATGAACTCGCTATGTAGGTCTCATTCCACCGGAAATATACATATCGACCCCACGTAATGGAACAAATGAATTTCACTATCTACTTCCGACTAAGGTAACACAAAGTTATCTGTATTACGATAATTTTTCTGTAGCATGAATATTTTTTTGAAACAAAATGTAGATAAGATCAAGTCTTGGAACGCAGTTTTCTTATAGCGAATTTAAATATATTTATTCTAATAAGTTACCTACCAGCATTTATAATGATCGTATTAATATTGGTCGGAATCCTCGTTTCAGTAATAAATACTAGCTCAACCGACAGACTTTGTCTTATCGGCAGTTATAAGCGATAGTTCATACAAAAATGAACTTTCGTATTCTCCTTGATTGTCTCTTTTTCCTCCAGAAAAACAGGAAAATAAAGATAATTCAATCCAATCATATTTTGTTCATATCGTCAATTATGTTCAAGAGTATAAACAAAAATTATAATACTTTCGGTTTGTTTGAATTTTCCAATGTCTCTTAGATCGTTTGAAAAATTTCTCCTTCAAAACTTTTTCATCATCATTTAGAACAAAATAAAAGTGAAGTTGGCATTTCCATCGTTTGAACTGTGAGTTATAGCCTTGTAATCCAACAAATAAAGAATTGTTACGATTGACAATATAATATATTAATATTGAAATTAGTGAGTCTAATATGACTTCTATGAATGTTAGTAGATAGCTATTAACAATGTATGACATAGTTGAATAGATATTAGCTTGGGTTTTCAAGAAATCATTCACATTTTTGTGATGGAAAGATTGACTTTTTTATGATCTTGATGGGGTCTCATTTTTTGTACTTGAGTTGTACTTGATATATCAGTTTGAGGCTCGTTTCCTAATGGACTGAGCCGACTGCAACAGATTCATTTCTCTCAGGACGTGCTACTTCATGCTTTCAGTTCGCTATTTTATGTTGTTAGTTGCCTGAAGTTTTTGTATCCGAGACAAACCAAAAGATCCAAATAGACAAAGTAGCCTCACAATGTTAGAAAAGTTAGCCATAATTTAAAAAAAGTTACAGTAAAAGAAAAATTTACATCTCATTACTGAACCACTAATAATTCATCTAAACACATGAATAATAATAAAAGTCAAATAGATAAAGGAAAGAAACGTGGTGTAGTCAAAGTTAACTGTGGTAGTTAAAGTAAGATAAATATAGATAGAACAAATTTCTATATTGAAATTAATGAACTTTATCGTACTTCCATCAATGAAAAAGCTGATTCTAATTACGCGAAACATATTATTGAAAAACACCCATAATTTCAACTAAAATTCCAAAACTCCACATCTAATAAACAGCTTGATATTAATTTTGGGGATCCTTAAAATTCGTTAATTTCTCTCAATATATTCTCTTCAATATATTATTAAATAAACAGCTAATTTTTTATGATAATTTCCTTCAACATCTTTTTCTCCAGCTGAGTAATTTAGATAATGTTTCTTTCAATCCGATTGTGTAAATCATATATAAATTGTTTTACCTTAGCTTAGCTTTTATTTTATATTTGTCTGATGAAGGCGTAGTGTCCGAACGACCTACAAATATTATATTTAATATATGTAAATCAAATTTTTATTATTTATTGTTCGAAATATCAGTCTCAAAAAATATATTGGTTTAGGTTCATAATGAAATGTTGATTCCATATCTACAAAATTAGTATTGAATTTTTAGAAAACGGGGCAGACATGACGGAGTCTTGGCTCATTTATTGATTGAATAGTAGATGAATCTAGCTTGCTAGAACCAGAATTTCGGCGATAAAATTGAAGAATTTTCCTTAACCATAGTTCTCCAACTATGCGAACAGTATGTAATTTGGAAATAACTATACTTGGTCATTGAAAATTCCGAGTTGTTCATCCACAACGAAGTCACAAGAGATTGAAAAAGTCGCTTCGAGAAAAGATATTACGGCTGTTTATTCTGCCCTGCTCGATTTTGCAGATGCATTCACGTGGCAACAGAATCTGAACGAGTGGAGTTGGGTATTACTAAGCCAACAATCAGGAGAGTTTGTTCCCGGATAAGACTTTTTATACAAAATACTAGTAACGGAAATTTTTAGTCATAAGTATACAATGAAAGTAAGTAGACGTTTTAGCTTATCAAGTGCATGTATCAAGTGCATGTATTAGGCAGAGGCCATTTTACCCAAGTATAGGAGATTTCCCTCTCCACCAGAAACGCCTCTATCACAGATATTTATAACCGACATCTCCTAAATTCACCTCTTCTTTTGAGATATACCAGGGAGAAAGCTTGTGGTTAACTTCTTGAAAAATAAAAAGTATAAAATTTCTGGAAGAGTTGTGGTGAAGTTCGGGCTGGGTAAGACATTCCTTGCACACTCAACCGAGAAAAATATATTGTTCCATTTTGCGATGGAATTCGTATCAAGATGGAAAAAATATATATCAGTAAATATCATAATTGATAGAGATCACAGGCCAGTATTCTCTCAGGATCTTCTTTTAATTACAGATTATCCAAAAATGTCACAATATAATCACTCAATAGGTTCTGTCATTTTGCATGATTAGTTCACACAAAAACAAACTAAAGAAAGTGGAAATACTTGAAATCTTTCAGAGACATCATATTGATGAAATTATTTTTAGGCTCATGGCATCATACATTCTAGATAACTTAACATAAATAAAAAGTTAGGAATATTTTGGTTCATGGAAATTTTGTGTTGAAAGCGGACTCGATGGTGTGAAGACTTTGGAAATGTTGTGAAATTATTTCGGCAACGATTCTCTGAGGAAAACTGTTGTTTATCATTGACACGAACGTCTTAGAAATGGTCGAGAGTCCATCGATGACGACGAATCTAATGGTCGACATCAAAAACTGACAGAAATACTGAGAAAGTAGAAGAGCTCCAGATCAATAACTGCAAATTCAAATTGACTTTCAGAGAGCTGGCGTAGTACTTGAGTATTATTTACGGATCTATTCAAAATATAGTAGTTATTGATTTGAGTTTGTATCTTGTTGCAGCGAAGCTGTTCTCAAAAGACTAGAATTTATTCAAAAAAAGACTGCTTTGACACCGCTAAGGATATGATTTCCATTGCTGGATCCGAACAAGATTCAAGTCGTTTTCAGTCAAATGAAAGGCAATGCTCACGGTTTTCATGGTTTAACAAAGTATTAAAGATAAGACAGTCAATAAAGACTGTGATTAAAGTGTCAATAAGTAGTTCGCTTGCAACTAAATGTGGTGAACAGTTCGTAGATTTTGCACCACGATTACGCACCGTCATACAATACCATCGTTATCCGTCAGTTTCTGAGGAAAAACAAACCTAGTATCATCCAACAGTCATCGAGTTCACCTCGTTTCATTCTCTGCGACTTTAGGTTAGCGTCAGCGTTCATTTCAACAAATTCTCCACTTTCGATCTTCTTTAGGTTTTTGTACGTGTGATTTTGATTAAAGTTAATTCCAGGACTTACCTACCCAGTTTTCAATATGAGATAAATTAATTAAATTCACTATCAAAATTTTACTTCTTGAGCGAAAAACCTTCTCCAAAATAGATGTTTTCCTTAGGACGTTTGAATTCAATTTCTTCACACCATTTTTCGAGCATCGAGATAATTTTTTTCTTCAGTTCCATATTCATGAGTGCTCTCTCAGATAGTGAATCTGGATTACTGTGTGGAGGTTTCAGAAGTTTCAATGCTATACAAATTTTGATTCCGCGTATTTCAATCAGGAAAAATCTGCAATTCAACAACTTTGGGATCGCCGAAAACTAGGCAAAAATTGGTTTCGATGTTGCATGCATAGAGGATGTAAATCGGGAAAATTATGCCAACAGAATCTGAACGAGTGGAGTTGGGTATTACTAAGCCAACAATCAGGAGAGTTTCGCCCCGGATAAGACTTTTTATACAAAATACTAGTAACGGAAAATTTTAGTCATAAGTATACAATGAAAGTAAGTAGACGTTTTAGCTTATCAAGTGCATGTATTAGGCCGAGGCCATTTTACCCAAGTATAGGGGATATCCCTCTCCACCAGAAACGCCTCTATCACAGATATTTATAACCGACATCTTCTAAATTCACCTCTTCTTTTGAGATATATCAGGGAGAAAGCTTGTGGATAACTTCTTGAAAAATCAAAAAGTATAAAATATCTGGAAGAGTTGTGGTGAAGTTCGGGCTGGGTAAGACATTCCTTGCACACTCAACCGAGAAAAATATATTGTTCCATTTTTCGATGGAATTCGTATCAAGATGGAAAAAATATATATCAGTAAATATCATAATTGATAGAGATCACAGGCCAGTATTCTTTCAGGATCTTCTTTTAATTACAGAATATCCTAAAATGTCACAATATAATCACTCAATAGGTTCTGTCATTTTGCATGATTAGTTCACACAAAAACAAACTATAGAAAGTGGAAATACTTGAAATCTGTCAGAGACATCATATTGATGAAATTATTTTCAGGCTGATGGCATCATACATTCTAGATAACTTAACATAAATAAAAAGTTAGGAATATTTTGGTTCATGGAAATTTTGTGTTGAAAGCGGACTCGATGGTGTGAAGACTTTGGAAATGTTGTGAAATTATTTCGGCAACGATTCTCTGAGGAAAACTGTTGTTTATCATTGATACGAACGTCTTAGAAATGGTCGAGAGTCCATAGATGACGACGAATCTAATGGTCGACATCAAAAACTGACAGAAATACTGAGAAAGTAGAAGAGCTCCAGATCAATAACTGCAAATTGACTATCAGAGAGCTGGCGTAGTACTTGAGTATTATTTACGGATCTATTCAAAATATAGTAGTTATTGATTTGAGTTTTTATCTTGCGCACCGTCATACAATACCATCGTTATCCGTCAGTTTCTGAGGAAAAACAAACCGAGAATCATCCAACAATCATCGAGTTCAACTCATTTCACTCTCTGCGACTTTAGGTTATCGTCAGCGTTCATTTCAACAAATTCTCCACTTTCGATCTTCTTTAGGTTTTTGTACGTGTGATTTTGATTAAAGTTAATTCCAGGACTTACCTACCCAGTTTTCAATATGAGATAAATTAATTAAATTCACTATCAAAATTTTACTTCTTGAGCGAAAAACCTTCTCCAAAATAGATGTTTTCCTTAGGACGTTTGAATTCAATTTCTTCACACCATTTTTCGAGCATCGAGATAATTTTTTTCTTCAGTTCCATATTCATGAGTGCTCTCTCAGATAGTGAATCTGGATTACTGTGTGGAGGTTTCAGAAGTTTCAATGCTATACAAATTTTGATTCCGCGTATTTCAATCAGGAAAAATCTGCAATTCAACAACTTTGGGATCGCCGAAAACTAGGCAAAAATTGGTTTTGATGTTGCATGCATAGAGGATGTAAATCGGGAAAATTATGCCAACAGAATCTGAACGAGTGGAGTTGGGTATTACTAAGCCAACAATCAGGAGAGTTTCGCCCCGGATAAGACTTTTTATACAAAATACTAGTAACGGAAAATTTTAGTCATAAGTATACAATGAAAGTAAGTAGACGTTTTAGCTTATCAAGTGCATGTATTAGGCCGAGGCCATTTTACCCAAGTATAGGGGATATCCCTCTCCACCAGAAACGCTTCTATCACAGATATTTATAACCGACATCTTCTAAATTCACCTCTTCTTTTGAGATATATCAGGGAGAAAGCTTGTGGATAACTTCTTGAAAAATCAAAAAGTATAAAATATCTGGAAGAGTTGTGGTGAAGTTCGGGCTGGGTAAGACATTCCTTGCACACTCAACCGAGAAAAATATATTGTTCCATTTTTCGATGGAATTCGTATCAAGATGGAAAAAATATATATCAGTAAATATCATAATTGATAGAGATCACAGGCCAGTATTCTTTCAGGATCTTCTTTTAATTACAGAATATCCTAAAATGTCACAATATAATCACTCAATAGGTTCTGTCATTTTGCATGATTAGTTCACACAAAACAAACTATAGAAAGTGGAAATACTTGAAATCTGTCAGAGACATCATATTGATGAAATTATTTTCAGGCTGATGGCATCATACATTCTAGATAACTTAACATAAATAAAAAGTTAGGAATATTTTGGTTCATGGAAATTTTGTGTTGAAAGCGGACTCGATGGTGTGAAGACTTTGGAAATGTTGTGAAATTATTTCGGCAACGATTCTCTGAGGAAAACTGTTGTTTATCATTGATACGAACGTCTTAGAAATGGTCGAGAGTCCATAGATGACGACGAATCTAATGGTCGACATCAAAAACTGACAGAAATACTGAGAAAGTAGAAGAGCTCCAGATCAATAACTGCAAATTGACTATCAGAGAGCTGGCGTAGTACTTGAGTATTATTTACGGATCTATTCAAAATATAGTAGTTATTGATTTGAGTTTTATCTTGCGCACCGTCATACAATACCATCGTTATCCGTCAGTTTCTGAGGAAAAACAAACCGAGAATCATCCAACAATCATCGAGTTCAACTCATTTCACTCTCTGCGACTTTAGGTTATCGTCAGCGTTCATTTCAACAAATTCTCCACTTTCGATCTTCTCTAGGTTTTTGTACGTGTGATTTTGATTAAAGTTAATTCCAGGACTTACCTACCCAGTTTTCGATTTGAGACAAATTAATTAAATTCACTATCAAAATTATGCCAGAATATCCCTCAGTTTGGGGTTACTTTAGCAGCTCGCCAAAATAAAAATGATTATCAATTTCTTATCCAGTAGCTGGGATCTTCCTAAAATTGGTGATATGTTTTCCACTATATAAAAAATCTGTTCTTGTCGGAATACTTCATGAATCTTGAAAAACAAGCAAGAATCATTCTGAAGATCAATTTGCTTACCTAATTTAAAAAATTAAATTTTTTATCACAAATTCAAATCTTCAAGAATATATTTAAAATTGGCTGTATTCATGCTGCTTTTTCAAAACTGGAAGGTAAAATGAGCTAGGTTTCTTTTTTGACGTACCTTTAAATTCCTTTCGGAAACCAAAAGTAGGAATTTCTCGAAATCTGGATATCTGATATTGAAATCTGGGCTGGTCGTCCTAATTATCCTAATTATCACAGCATTGCTAATGTTCATTACGAAAAATGTCCAGTAAAACATCAGATTCATGCATTGGTTCGCATCATTCTGACATAATAGATAACAGAATGTGATGAACTCTTTCAAGGTCAAAAATTGGAGTACAAAAATGTTTGGAATACTTCCTTCGCCAAAATAACCCCTCAAGCCTAAGTAGCCCTAGTTTAGGGAACTGAAAGTGAACTTTTTGATTCTCTAATTGACACGTTTTTATTAGAGATTTAAGCTGTTCAAAAAATTCAAGAGAAATTTTCTTGAAATAACTTTGAAACTGTTTATGATAGATGCTGTTATTACGAATCGTACTCGTCACAACACGAAGGCCACTGTTGGAAAAATATGCGAAATTTTTACCATAACAATTCCGTACAGCTATTTGTTCTTGATGAGAATTCACAGGGACATTTTATGAATGCGTGAGAATATCACATTATCAGTAGCAATCTTTAAGTTGTGTGAATGTGAAGAAAATACTTTTTTATTCCAACAATATTCATCCCGAACGAAAACCATGAAAAAAAAACGAATATTAATGATGAATTCTTGAAGTGCTTTGTAATGTGCTATCAAAGATGTAGATTTGGTACATTTCAGAAGTGACTGTTCCTAGTAATTCCTTTCGAATCAATCGTTCCTTCTTTACTCAGAGAGATACACATAATTGGTAAAAATTATGCTTACTAATATAAGCTCCAGTCGTATAAGACTCCATGAAAAATTATTCGCACAGACCTCGTAGAGAAAGAGATTGGAATCTATTTCTATTTGACTTAATAAAAAACAAGTACTGTGTTTTGAGGAATTTTACTTAATAATTGCGATTCGTAACGCGTTTCACTACACCGTAGCTTCTTCAGACGAATCATTCATTATTCGTCTGAAGAAGCTACGGTGTAGTGAAACGCGTTACGAATCGCAATTATTAAGTAAAATTCCTCAAAACACAGTACTTGTTTTTTATTATTGATAATGGAATTTTACCAAGTAAAAGCCTCCCAAATTCAAATCTATTTGACTTGTTCTGTAATTATCAGTTTTTATTTTGAATTGAGTATCGTATCGGGTAAGAAAAATGAACTAATCTGTATTTTCCGTGAATTCCTTTAAATTCGGAACTAAATATACAAAATGCTCATTCATCGAAAATGAAATCGATATTTTGGGTTCTACAATTAGTCTCTTTGTCTTTGGTTCTCGTATTGAAATTAAATTTAATTTAGATCAGTCTCGACGCTGTCGAAGTTGATTGAAGGCGAAATATTTTTGCTGGCCGCTAGCGGTATAGATTCCATGCAGAGAAAATCAATTTCTTATAATACAAAAGCTGCTGCACTAACATTTGACGAGCAGCATCTCTTCTTCACATTTTTAAATACTCAAGGAAAATAATTTTCGTAAACATTCAGATATTTCAACATTTTCTGCATGCATTATTTCCCTGAACTAGAAACTATTTTTTTGCTGTCAATGCAAACTATGCGAAAAACAAACTACCATTTATCTACTACGATAATTTAATATGAATCGTATTATATATTTTTTGTAATGCTGTAGATTAGATACTGAAGAAGGGAAGAAAAAACTCCTGAAACGTCTATTTTATATAGTGTTTAAATGTTCTAACAAATTTTGAACCCCAAAAGAGTAAACTCAACATCGAATTAAAACATACATATACACGAAATATATTCATATCGCTGAATAGGCCGCGTTAGGCCTCAATTTTGGCCAGCTTGTTCACCAGTTGAAATGGTTGAAAGAAATCAACATGACAACCGTCTACAAGTGAATAAATCACCGAACGATTATTATTTCCACCGTCCACATGAAATTGATCAAATATTCACACAAAAACTGTGGCAGATACAGAAAAAATGCAGGATATGAAAAAGATTAGGGTTTAATTGAAAATTTATAGAAAAAAATTTTGATTGCCCGAAGCGTACTGAAAAAATTTGTAGGGGTAGACAGGAACCTATCTAGGGTGAAAATTCAGCCCGCTAGCTTCTGCTTTCCCTACTAGAGCCATACAGTTTTAGTTCCTGTTGTTGGGTGCTATTGATGGAGAGTATTTTCGAGTCCAGGAAGTGGGTATTTTGAAGTACCCTCAAGCTTCCGCCGAAATCTTTAAAATACTCTCCTCCAGGCTCCTTAATGAGACCAAGTGCATTCGAATGCTCTTCAGCTAAGATCTTTTGAATTCGTGCAGCTGGGGCAAGATCATTGATCCCCTCGCAATAGGATTTCCATGATTCTAGTTTGGATTTCCTAAGTCCTTTGTTGTACTTAGTTAGAGCTTCTCGGTAGGCGTCCCATTCACCTGTTCTGTCCGCTCTATTGAAGGTTGTACCTTTGTTATCTACAGGTACGTTTAGAAATTAAACTATATTTTGTATGAAGTAATAATAAAATACTTTGTTATCTACAGAGAAACTATTCAAGTTTTATTTACTTTAAGATAGAGTTCACAATATAAAACTACATTCTCGTTAAACATACGATAGGCAAGCTACTTTTTACATTCAAAATACTTTCTACTGTGGAAAATAAAACCAATCTGCTGTGTATAACTGACATTGGAACACCAGATAGCCACAAATACACAGTACCTGACGATTATTTGGATGCACGTTAGCATGAAGCGCTTGCGAAAACATCAGTATATGCTAAGGTGAAGAAACTGCTGAAAAAGAAATATGAATCAAGGAAAATTTGGATTCCTCTGACCACAGAATTAAGAGCAGCCAATTTAGATGAACGCAAGAATTCACAAATTAATGATGAGTATTTAGAGGAAAAAAGTGAAAATCGAGTCCGTACTGAAAGAAACAATCGCCTGCCACGGTTAGAAATAGCCCTTAAGTACAGTAAACGCTCCGCCACTGGTGGAAGTAATTTATAGATTGATGTAGATGTTTCAACGAATGAAATCTATAAAATATTCGATTATGTTTCCCAACATTATCTTGCAGATGGCATGACAATGTCCCTTTCAGCAATTATTTGCCTAAGCCTGCAAATCATAAGAAATGCGTAAGTTTTTTTTGCCTGGAAATGATAATAATACGGCTTTGGTGAAGACGGAAATCGAAATTCATTCGAGTTAACTTCAATTGTGCTAATTTCACGAGGTTGAATAATTTTGATTATATTGCTTCATTGCGGATTAAATATCTTGTGAAAAACCATTACTGGTGTCATATAATTTGAAAATTCACAAGTATCGTTTACCTGTACGTATCTTTCGTTTGTGATTTTCATCATCGGCATTGCCGGATTGTGACACACATTTCAGGCCGCACTACATCATGTAAGTTTCCGTTTTCTTCAGTTTTCGTATTCTAATCGTCTTAATAATTTATTGCAGAAGGCCTGTTTTCTTTTCCTCCTTTACCACCGAGTTTCAAGTTGCCTAACTGCGTTTCATCTTTAACCCAGAGTTTACACTCACCGGTTCTTCATTCTTCATCGTTGATACCTGAAGAATATCACGTTCCTGTAACTTTGGCAGTTGGCTAAAAGAATATTGATCGCCTGTCATGGATGTAAAAAGGCTAAAAGGCATGGAAAACTGCTTATCATCCTTTTACAACATTATATGGGGTCCCTTTTACTTGTAGGCTGTATAATATCGTCATAGTGAATTGTTGCTTTATGCGCTTCAATAAATTTCTGATAGTAGATAATTATTCCGTTATATATTTTCTTTTCGTTGTACGTATTTGCAGAAAATAATTTTCGTGATTTCATTGGTTAACTTCCTGCTAGGAAGTAAACCAAATCACGTTGCGTCCATTTGACATCCTAATAATCAATTACATTATTACCCGGCCCTACTCTACCAAATTTCGAGCTAGCGGCCTTCCTAGTATCTAAATTTCGTGCGATTTGGTACTCATTTTCACCAAAATCTTTCATAAGAAGAAAATATTGTGAGACGCCAGTAAAAAATATAAGCAAAATAGCAAAAGAATTTACAATTGAAAAATTGAATTGAAAAAATTCAAATGCAAATCAATGGATAGACGGATTTGAAAAAGAGTGTGGGAGATTCAATCTAACAGAAAATGAGAAAATAATTGAAATTTTCAAAATCATTTATGGATGAAAGTGCTACAGATTGGTACAGTAGCACGCTTTTAAAACTCACAATAAATTCTGAATGGGCAGAATGGAAGAAAAATTTTAGTGATACATTTTCTAGTAACGGTTGGTCTTTAGTAAGTTGTCATTCAAATATCAAACCGGTTCTTTGCTTGATTTTGCATTGAAAAAAGCAAAACTTTTGTTAGAAGTACAGAAATTCATTGATATTGGAACACTAATAGATTTGATAGCCCTTGGCTTGCCATATTATGTGGCAGATAGAATTGATAGAGAAAAGCTGGAAAAAACTGAAGATTTGTACAATGCAATAGGTAAATCAGAACATTTAGCTCCAAAGAAAAATTTAGATACGAAAGAGTATACGCCCTAAAGAACGGAGAGAAATGAAAAATTACCTTGTGAAATTTGCAAGAGTAAAAACAAAGGTACTAAATTTCACCCTGAAACCGAATGCTTGTTCAATAGTGGAGAAAATGAAAGTGATGAAACAAGACAAATGAACTATTCAATATTAGAAGTAGAATTGAGCAATAATGATCCAAAAAACTAGTAATTCCACCTTTAATTAGACTCATGATAAAAATAAACGACATGTTAGAAGTATCTGCTATTTATGATGCAGGCTCAAATGTCTCATTGATAAATTCAAGACTGATACGTTTAAAATCAAAAATAATCATCAAATGCAAAAAGTTCTTGAGGACAATTAATGGTGTGAATAAATCGGATGGTATGATAAGATTAAAAATAAAAATATAGATATATCAGAGAATATAGATGTATTCATAATAAATAATGAGAATTTCAAACAAGTCTTTCTAGTAGGACTAAATTGCATACGCAGATTGAAACTAATACAAAATGAAAAACTAGAGATAGAGCAAAAAATTGATGATTTCATAGAGAAAGGAAGAAGAAACCAAATAAACTTTAATGAACATGTAGATCAAGAAAAATTTGAAATTTTGACAATTCATTTGACCAACATTGAACAAAGAATAATAAAAATCTTATAGACAGAAATAAGGATATATTTGCAAAAGATTCATAAGATATAGGAACGGTGAAAGATTACGAAGCAAGAATTGATCTCAAAGTAGATAAATATTGTAGTTTAGAGACCGTATAGATGTACGATTTGAGTCAAAAGTTTTCAAACAAAACTCAGGACTCCCCATGCGATCCCCACTCAGTCCCTAGCAGATATTCTCATGAAAAATTGAAAAACATGAATGAATAATACGTTAGGAAAAAACATTTTAGGTGCGCAACTAAGTTCTCTCTGTTCGTTAATAGATGGCTTAAGCAGTGAGTTCTAGTCGATTTTTACATATCAAGAACGTCTTGAACAAAGCTTACACATATGGTAAGCAAACTACTGTGACACATTAGTGATTTTATTTTTGCGTCATATACTTTAGTTGTAACAAAATGTCTGATTTTGTGCCAAATAATCGTCATTTGCGGAAGTGTTGATTTTCTTCTTTCATTCGAAGGAAACGGCTGCTGAAGCTCATACAGAGCTCCAAAAAGTTTACGGAGATGCTGTTCTTAGTGAAACAACGTGCAAGGATAGGTTCCGTTTCAAAAACGATGATTTCGATGTGAACGACCGTCCCCGTGAAGAAAGGCCAAAAATTTTCGAAGACGCTGAATTGGAGGCATTGCTCGATGAGGATTCGTGCCAAACGCAAAAAGAGTTTGCTTCAGCCTTAACAGTTAAGCGCCAGGCCATTTGCATGCGTTAGAAATGATTCAAAAGTAAGGAACTTTGGTTCCTTATGATTTGAAGCCAATAGACGTTGAGCGTCGTTGTTTCGCCTGTGTTTAACTGCTCCAGCGGCAGAAAAGAAAGGGTTTCTTCATCGCATCGTAACGAGTGATGAAAAATGGATTCATTACAGAAATCCAAATAGAAAAAAAATCTTGGGGACTGCCCAGTCATGCTTCTACGTCATCGCCTCGGCCGAATATTCGAAAGTTAGGCTGTTTATTTGGTGGGACCAAGTCGGTGTTATTTATTATGAACTGTTGAAACCGAACATAACCATTACTAGGGAACGGTATCGAACTCAATTAATGCGATTGAGCTAAGCATTGCGCAAAAAATTGCCACAATACGAGCAGAGATATTGCCCCATCCGATTATTACTTGTTCCGTTCGATGGCACATGGTCTGGTTGATGAGCAGTTCCACTCATATAAAGAGCTCGAAAAAAGGCTTGATTCATGGATAGCTTCAAAAGACGAACACTTCTACCGTCGAGCTGTGCCAGAAAGATAGGAAAAAATTGTAGCTAGCGATGGGCAATATTTTGAATGATTCATTTGTAATCATTTTTCACAATAAAGTTGTATTTCCATGAAAAAAACAGCGAGAACTTTGTTGCGTACCTAATATTATTTTTGTACGTATTCAAGGCTCAAATAGTTAGATATTTTCTAAAGAAAACGCATAATAATAAATGAAATAACCTTCAATGCTCATATTGAATGCAACCATTCAATAAATGTCCTACAAATAACCATCACTAAACTGAATAATAATCTCACCTATTACATATAAAGAGAAGAAACATTTACAGACTCAACCATCCGAATGGATTGTTTCAACCAAATTATGCATAAGTTAGCCGCTTACAATTCAATGAGTCATAGAGCCTTTTCCATTCCTCTATTCATAAAAGTCTTCAATACAGAAATCAAAATTATTAAGAAAATTGCATCCAATAATAATATTCCAGTCTCCCACATAAACGCAAAGTACAAAAACGAATTACTCATTCTGTATAGAAAACTGAAAAATAAATACACATGTCTAACTTACATTACCTTCTTTTTCAGTATTTCCAACACGAGTAAATTACTATTCAATGCTAAACAAGAAACTAATAAATTCAATAATTCTGGAATATACCGAATTGAATTCCAACAGCATACGTAGGACAAACTGGTCGAAATTTTGAATCTAGATTGAAAGAATAACTCTACTCAGATAACAGATCCACAGTTCTTGAAATATCAATCAACAAATCACATAATTCCATTGGATTGCTTAAAAATTCTCCACAAACTCAATAAAGGAATGACAGTGAATCTGCTGGAAAGTTTGGAAATCAACAAACTTTATACAAACCCAAAATTTACCAATCTCAATAGGCAACTAGAATTGACCCGCTCCCGAATGTAACCTCAACATTTTAAATAGGTATAGATAGCACATTCTTTTTCATAACTGTTAGCTCTAGACACTTGAAAGTGACGTACCTGTAGAAATCGGCCGTGCGTATTGAAAATAAACATTGTGGAAATGGGACAAGAGTGTTTTATTTTACTAACATTCATATATCCATCGAAATGTGGAAAGCATTGTTCCAAATTTCTATAGCTAGTTCTATTTCTACGTTAAACTTGAGTCACATAAACATTGATGTAAGATATGATTAATTTAACATCACTGGAAACTAATTAATCTAGCAGATGTTTGTTATCCTAACTGGAACTGTACAACGATTTGAATAATTGATATTTGAATTATTAGACCTAATATCTTACTCAAATAACAAATCTTACCCATTGAAATTAATAACTTGATTCAAGGAATTCAATTTGGCCAACAGCTCTCAAGAAGTCTCCCATGCAATATGTGTTTCGTCAATGTAGTTAGATATATGTAGAGCTGACGTTAAGTTCATACAGAGTAATTTATCCTTCTCAGGCATATACATGGTAATTGCTAAGTAAACTGCTCCAAGATATTAGGAATATATTCAAGGGAATGGATAAGGAGGAAGGGATAATAGGAGTAGTTTTTGGTTGCGTTTTTTATTTTCAATTGAGAAGCAAAAATAATAGTTCACTTTTTTTTAGATGAGCAAGCTTGGTCATCAAAAACTTTGTATAGTTTCCTCAATAAAGAGCTGTTCCAAATAAACCTGATGAAGAGATTGTATCTTTATTTAATACAGATGATTTGCATTCCACGAATTCAGCAGAAGCACATATAATTCACATAAAATTATAATGTTGAAATCTAACCTAACCTAATAGAAAACATTTCAGGAAAAATAGTAGTTTCTTTTATTACCAAGTTAGATTTGCCGTTAGAAGACTGTGTAGGTTTAGGCACTGACACATGTTGTGCGATCATGTCAGCAAAAGGGACTGTTTCACAATAGCAAAAATCGCATAAGAATGCTCTTGAATGTCCATGATACAACTTGACTTAAATCTATTAATATCTAAATAAAGCAATGTGCAAGATACAAGAAACGCAATAGGATCCTGAGAGAAATAAGCTTTTTCCTTCTGATAATTATGAACAATTATTAAGACTCTGTGAGGCACTATAATTGATGTGACATCTGTTAATATTAAGATTCAGATAGTAATTGAAAGCGAATCACCGATTGGAGAGATGAAAATAGCTCTACAAGTTCGAAACAATGAACTATCTTGGATGCTATTTGAACAACTAAATTCATAGTATGCATTTCTAGTTTATCATATTTTATTTATTCAACTTAAAATTTGAAGTTTGCAGAGCAAGTTCATCGATAAATCGAAAGCCCAAACTCTAGTTTGGAAACATAATTTCGTTATTGAATAATATAAGACAAAATGCAGAATTTTGTTTTGCTGAAATGTCTAAGGAGGTGAAGGAGCTCCATAAAAGATGTGATGTTACAACAGAAAAACTTCCTAACTCAAATAACAGACGAACGATTCAATTTTCTTCTATAGTGTTTATTAAAGCATAATACATACATTCTTTAACTAATATTTAAAATCCCTTTCGCCTCTATTTACACAAAATGTCTAAACCACAGTCCTATGGGATCTATAGTTTCGTAAGAGGACTATAGTAGGTTATATTTGTTAAGAAACGTGATCAACCTAATTACCAACATGTTAAGAAGGTGGTAAGTTGTTATGGAAGATAATGGTGGACACGTTTCATAAGAAAGGTAATAAATTATTTCTGAACAGTAAAGCTATTAGAGGTTACTATTTCTTTTTAATTTTCATTTTCCCAATAACTTTTGATTACAAATTTTTGTATCCTGATTTTCTGTTCACATTATTATCAATTATTTTACAGTGAGCTTTTCTGTCAGCTTTATTCCTTTTCTTGAAGCAATTCACTATCCTGTATAATGAAATGAAAATCATTAATATTTTCGTGAAAAACTACCTTCACCGATATAAGGTAATAAATAACCCCTTTTATTTATGATTCACCGGTGTCTAGTACGGTTGGCCAGAGATGTTGATCTCAACTATCTATAATCCATAAATAAATATTCAAGGTGGAGCAGAATATCAATACTCAATGACAGTTCAATTTCTAGTTTTGTTTTTTTCGAGTTATGTTTGCACAATCATTTTTCTTTCTTTATCCCAATTGTGTTTCATGAACTTGTCACTCTTATTTATATTCATATTATATGAAGATGATGATGCTTGTTTTATTGGCTTCCTATCCAGTCCACGCGAAATATATAATACAAAATACGTTGCTTCCCACTGTCTGTTCGATTAGATCTTCTAAGCTATACAACGGAATTTAATTTCAGTCAGAATGATCAAGATGAAGATTGCATAAATATAATAGTATTGACTAGCTAAGAATCTAAATGATTTGTAATGTGAAAATTGTATTTTTGTGCGCTTACATTGTAACCGCTGGCTAGCTACACCGTTCGAGATATATCAGAATAATGTAGTACGAGATTGTATATCTTTTATATATTACAAAAATTGTTTGTTTATTTCCGAAGCTTTTTAATCAATGCTGAGTTATTCCTTATTCAATTTAATACCATAGATACGTTGTGCTTTTAATGTACAGTGTAAAGGTTTTTCTTCTTCCGGAATTGCTCGGGCGCTAGTTTTTGTTTGCGAAGCTTGCCACCTCAGGGTAAGGGATCTGTTACACCTTTCCTTCCATATCTGGCCCTAGTAAGCTGCAGTTGGAGAAGAGTTCTTTGCTATATAAAGTGTTAGTGATAACCTAGAATATCAGTGGGCTTCAAACACTTTATACCTGGAAATTAATCTTCTGTTTTGCTATCGTTTGAACAGATCTTTCTCGGACTTGATTTACCAAAATGGGAATTGAAGAAAGAGAAGATGTTTTATGACTATATTCAATGCCCAAGACATTATTACTTCATACAATGTATACACAGCCGGTGTCATTCCAATAATAATATAGATGCATGCAAATTAGCCACAAAGAAATATTTTAAGTCGTGTAGGTCAAGCTTCAACTAGGTACAAGTGTAAAAATGTATGGAAGATAGTGGGAGAAGAATACTGCTCGACATTATTGAAGACAACAGTACCTGAGCTAAATTTAGGGGGCTAACAGTATTGCGAAACTATTCGGAAGAATTCTAGAAACCAAACTAAGAATTAATTGAAAAACAACTTAAGAATCACACACTTCAGGAAAACAAGAAGTATTTGAAATTACATTTTCACCATCAGCCAGTTATAGAGAAAAAGAGACTGAAGGACAAAACATATTTTTGGCTTTCCTTGATCTGGAGAAAGCTTTTGGCAGAATGCTGAGAAGAGTAGTATGGTAGAGGAGTCTAAGGAGAAGAGGAGTAAATTATAGACTGAGATAGAGTATCAAAAGCCTTTCAAAATGGGATATGTGTATAATGTGACAACACCAATTATGAGTTGTAAAAATGAATTGAAGCTATGGGAAAATGAATCCTAACAGCAATATTCAGAAGGGATAGGAAAAATATACCAGCTCATAATGATTGGACAATTGACATTATACTTCCAATAAGGACAAAAGAAGATAACAGTGATTGAGTAAATTATTAGGGGTATTGCGAAACAGTTTTCTAACAGTGTGTGAGAAGGTTTGACTAGTTCTCAAATGTTTTAGACCTTATTATAAACTAGCTGTCTCGAAATTTGTTGCCAGTTTGACATTTGATGCGGTAGGGTTTTTCATTTCATAGATATAATTTAGAAATAATTTCACAATATTTTGTTGAAATCAGTTCTTTCTATTATTGAGTTCTATATTTGTTGTTCGTTTTGGTTTAGAAAACTAAAATCCATGGATCTTATTCAAAGCAGCACAGTAATCAAATGTTCAAATTCCTTGGAAATTTGGAATTAATTTTTCATTCTCGATTTTCAGGGCTACTCATTTCGCTTATTTGGATGCTGACAACTGACAGAATATTTTTTCTTGCTATCTTTAAGTTTTTTCCTTATGTTCGTCGTACAATTCAATGAATTCTGGTTGAGAAAAGTTAATGTATCCCAATGAATTATAAGTTGTGAATAGTATTTTAAGTTGTACGGCAAATGAACCTGTATCTCCAAAATAATAGTCGAAGCTGCTATAACGGTGTGTGAGGCGATTTATGAGAGATCCATTAGGTATGAATGGTGGTGAATACAATAAAACGTTCAGATAGAGGAGGATATGAAAGAGCGTTCAGTATATTAGGCCCTAAATATTTCAGGCGTTTAGTATATAAGATGTTTAATATGTTGGTCGTTCAGCTAGGCGTTGGATATAAAAATGCGATTTCAACGGGCTCACTAGTTGTAGATGAATCTATTCCAATGAATTACTGTAAATTTATCGAAACATTTATAAACGGTGTTAGTATAATACTTTGTATCGTAAAAGTTAGTTCATTTTTCTGATTTTGTGTAGAAGCTCAAAATGTACACTTACAAAAAATTTTGTTTAGATATCGTAGGATGGTACTCAACATAGGGCCTTTAATAAGAATGAAACTGCATTATCTCATTCTATGCTAGAATATTCAAATAAATTTAGCTACCACTGTAACATTGTCAACGATGATCCTCGTTGGCATACTTAACAACTCCTCATGAAAGATTACTTGATGCTCGAGTTATTGATTACTATTCTATCATGCTTTCAATTTGAAGTCCAATTGTAAGTACAACGTGGATGCGATGTTGTTACGTGTCTAAATCATTTAATTTCTATGAAGTCTTCAGTGACTCAAATAATTTCTGTACGATGTCAGAAAATTTCTTTTATGTGTAAGAAAACATTGTTGGTGCGGGAATGACTATGCAAAATCGCTGTGTAACTAGGATGACAGCATTGTTTCGTATAAAAAACAATCACAATGAGTAGTATGGAAAAATGCTCGAAGTTATAAAAGTATACATGTGGCGAATGTGCTGAATCCATAAAAACCTGCAGTCTGCGTTATGTTCGTTCCAATATAAGATTTACTCAACCTATCCCAACTTATTATTTAACTGCCTCAAATTATCCTAATCTTACCCTTTGTATCTGAACCATTTCTCATGAAATAGTTGCACGTTTTCGATGTGGAAAATATACTTATCATTACAATGCCATTAAAATCATAACCGAATTCATTAAAATTTTGTTGAATGTCAAGTTGGTCTTGTTATTTTCAGTTCGAAATAATCCTCAAATGTTTATTGCTCGGTTTTCAATCAACCTTTAACATACTTGACAGCTAACATCGGCATAAAATAGAACGAATTCATATTACATCTATCAACTGTATTTCGCTCATGGCGGTTAACCGAAATGACGTGATAGAAAGTGTATCATGCTAAAGGCATAAAGGCTGCACCAGAATGGCATGGAATTGTTGAATAATGAATGAAACGGTGACGCGATGATGCATGGATACGAGCATACATTGCAACCCTTTGAAGTTCACATATCAGCTTTCATTAATATTGACATTCAAAGCATGACAAAAATGTAAATTAATGCCGTGTAGGCACTATTCGAACATGAAGCAATGTTAATGTGCTCCATCTGTCGTATATGCAATGAGATACAAGCCTGTTTAGGGCTAGAAAAATAAAAAACAAAAAAACAAATATGTGGATATTCAACCTTTAAAGTAATAATTTAAGAAACTAGGTTGAAAATGAGATTGAAAAATCCATATTGGGATAATCGAATTTAGAAAAATTGGAATATATAAGAAAATTGAAGAAAAATTCAAAGCATTTGGTATTCGTAAACACCAACGGGAAAAAAATTATGGTAAGTGAAGGAAACTTGGTTTACTACAGTCAACAGCCCAGGGATACACACATGGTGAAAATGAAGGAATATGTGATATTTCTTAGATAGTACTATTCGTACTGGGTGAAGAAGAGATTACTGCAAATTGAAAATCTAAGTCTGATATGTATAAATCTGCAACATTAATAAAAACCGGATGCTGCTTTTTCCGGAAAGGAAGAATTTAATGTCCCAAAAAATTAACAGAGGATTTCAATATCTGAAGTCTCTTTTTTGGTAGGAAACTAAGTATTAACACATGACAGGACATATGCCAACAAAATTCGATGCTTTTCCTTAGCGTACAAGTTTCTCTCATGAGAAATAAATTGAGGTTTTGTTAATTTTGAGGATCAACAATTGATCAATTTTTGCGAGCAACGTTTGTTCTTCAAAATTTTAATTTTTGGTAGTAATGCAACACGAATCACGAAATTTGGCCCCGGCAGAATGTACTGAAATAGTGGACTTATACAAGAATAGGACAAATCTTTGGGGTGACCCATTCAACTGTTTCCAGAATGATCCGCAAGTACAGGGAGACTGGTAGTCATAAAGGGAGACCGGGGCAAGGACGATACGAATTCCCTCGATGACAGAACGTTTCGGTGCACCTTCAAATGCAGCACATGTCAATTGATTAGAAGCTGACTGGGGGGAGAGATTTGTTCACAGATGAGTCGAGATTTGGTCTTTTCCGTTTTTATTGATGTTCTCTAGTTGTACAGACGTCGAAATTAGAGATATACCTAGTGCAACGCCACCTGTGTAGATTCAACAATAGTGTGGCGAGAAATTTCTTTGAACGCCTATACTTTTTGGCATCGTAAATAGTGAAACCCTGAATACCCAGAAGAACGTTACAAGCATTTTAGAAGAACATATACGATTTGCGGTAAAAACATGTGTGAAAGCTTTTCGTTTATGCATGATAAAGCCAGAATTCACCAATCCATGTCATTAGGAACTTCCCTTAAGTCCACGAAGTTCAAAGCTCCATCCCAACGCTCATGTCTTGGACATTCTCAATAGAAGATTTAGAAGCCAGCAGAACCAGTGAATTAGGTTCGGAACAGACATTTTGATCGACATGGATAAGAATGCTATAAGGCCATTGATTTTGGGTATGAATCGTAAATGTCACGCGGTAATTCTATTCTTGACAAGGGTGAAAATATCCGGTAAACAGGTTTTTGGGGACTGATTTTTTCCAAAAATTTCATATGTTCCATTATTACTTTTATTTCAATTTCGATTGTTCTTAAGCATTCCTTAGTGCTGGGGAATTACTGGAAAACTAATTCTTCAACATATAGAAAATCTTTTTCTTAATTAATTTGAATTTTTGTAGGTAAATTTCGCGGCGCAATATATTATGCCTACATACGTTCAAACACAGCCGCAGTTATAATTTAAAGGAAGAAGCATAAAGCTTGTGTGGAGGAACATTGAGAAAAGTGAAGAAGGACAATTTCAATAATCATGGTTTCTATAGCAAACAATACAGATTTTAGTGGAATCATTCAGTTTTTAAGAAATAACCAAAATGTTTTCATCAATTATATGCATTTATAGCTATTTATAGCTATATTCGTAACTGTATTACATAGAATAGCAATTTCATAACGTGCGTATAATAGAGGAAATCAAATTCAATTATTATCTGAATTCAGAGCGTTTACCACCAGAAAATAGAATAAAGAACTGATATACAAACTATGAAAATCTTCAAGGAAAAAAACATGTTAACAAATGAACCGCACTTCATAGTGAATAGAAAACGATCAAATTAGGAAATATTCAGACCTTCCTCCCATGCAGGCTACGCGTAACCACATGTCGACCACATAAAGGATTCCCCCAGTGTCAGGAATCACAACGTTGTCATGTCGGCGAGGTCAACTTGGAGACATATGCAACACGGTTATCGGACAACTTCCGGCAGTTGCTGGCCTTCTCGCCAGTTATTCTCCCCCATGTCAACTTGTTCAATCCTCACAGCTATGTCAAAGAACTAAATGGAAGGGACGGATTGAAATCTTTCAGTTATTTTTTATGTATTCCTTTAAAAAATGAATGTGAAATTAAGATACCTATACGGTAAGGTAAACTGCCCTTTTTATCTTATAAATGAATAGTTCTTATGAAGGTCTAGTATGCTCCTAGTCGCCATATATTTAAATATAAGAGCTTATATAGCCATTGAATCATAAGTAAAACCATCGACATAAGTATTGTACAATTAATTCCTAAAAACAAAATTAATACCTAATATCGATACAGCCGCTACTATTCGGTAGTTAGGCATGATAAACACTCGAATTAAATTCTTACTATGTTTTTACTACCTACAAATAAATTAACATATCATTGTAAGCCTGATTTCGAATTTTCATTCAGTATAGCAGAATGAAACTGAGTATATCGTACCGTGTTAATTAAAATAGATGATCTGGAAGAACCAGATAGTGGTTATAAATTTCACAAACTATTGAAAGGAAGTTATTATTTGAATGAATCAAAATTTTAGATTTACATGATTTACATCATTCTTTATTTGTAAATTTTTGTTGGAAAGTGATATGAATTAATTCTAGGTGATTGAGTTTTCTATTATTTGGGGCATTGTGTCGGATTTCCGAATCATCAGTACTAAGAAAAAGAGTGACCTTTTTAAATGCATTGGTTAGCCAATGGCGAATCTAGTTCATTTTAAATAGATGAAGTTTGACGTTCTTTAAATCTGAACGACTAGTTTGACCTATGTAAGATCTTTGCAGTCTGGACAATCTAACTTAGAAATTCCTGATTTATTCAAATTTTCTGTAGTGAATGACAAATTATTCTGAGGTCTGAATGCAGTTTCGAATTTAATTTTTGAAGGATTATTTTCCATATTTTTACTTTTAGCTTTGTCGGAAATATTTTAAGGAGATGTACCTTTCTGATTTGATTGTATTTATAATTGTGTATTTAATTAATAGCTATATGCAATTGTTTTCTTTTCGCTATTTTGTATATTAAGCTATTCTTTCAATAGTTCCAGTTTGTGTTTGAATATACTCCAACGCTAAAGGTATCGAAAATGCTCTAGGTATCATTGAATTCTATGCCGAAATTTAATATTGATGTGTGTGTTTTGAATACTTGGGAATACACATATCCGTGCTCGAAGGTTTTCTAAAAATGTTGGAGTCAATTTTATTATTGGAAAGGGAAATTATGACATCTAATAATGATTTGGATGCTTTCCCCTTTTTTGGATTCAAATTTTATTTCCTTTTCTCAATGTGCTCTTGTCCATCCCCACAAGCGTCATGCTTCATTATTATAATTATTACTATGGCAGTGCTTAAACTTCTGTAGGCTTAATTTACTTCACCAAAAAATTCACGCAGAAAATCAAAAATCAACTTAATTCAGAAAATGTTTTGATTATAGAAATGTTGAACAATTATGGAAGGAATGCTTGAGAACAATAGAAAAGAAAGTAGTACTCATAGAAATTAAAATTAAAATAGATGATGAAAAATGTAAAACTTTTGGAAAAAATCAATTCCCAAAAACCTGTCTACTCAATATTTTCACCCCTGGTGAAAAAAAACCAATTCTTAACCATTACGTTCAAAATTTCGGTTCCGAATCTCATGCACCGTAGCTGGCTGGTTCTGCTGGCTTCTAAATCTTCTATTGAGAAGGTTCCAGACATGTCCGATGGGATGAAGGTTTGGATTTCGTGGACCTGAAGGAAGTTCCTAACGACATGAGATTGTTGAGGTATGGCGCTACTATGCATGAACAAAAAGCTTACATTCATGTTTATGCCGCAAATCATACAACATGTTCTTTGAAATGTCTATAACGCACTTCTAGGCATTCAGGCTTCCACTGCCTACCATTTCAAAAAATGTGAATGTTCAAAGAAATCTCTCCCAATACCATTATAGAATCTTCACATACACTTTAAGTAGCTAAAAAGTTGCATTAAGCATATCTCTCATTTCGACGTCTGTACAGTAGATAAAAGCAATCGCGATAGAAATGGCAAAATCTCGACTCATCTGTAAACAAATCTCTCTCTCTCTCTCTCACTCACTCAGCTTTATACCAATTGACATCTTCTACATACAGTAGCGAACCCTTGTCCCATAGAGAAAATTTTTGAATAACGGCCATGGATCGTCGTCTTTGTCCAGGTCTCCTTGTACATGCGGATCATTCTCGAAAAGTGAGATGGATCATCCCAAGCATTGGGCCTATGCTCGTATAAGTCCAAGCTAGGTCATCTAACACTTCAGCACATTCTGCTGGGATCAAATATCGTGATTCCGTTACATCATTACCAAAAATTAAAATTTTTAAGAAGAACAAACGTTACTCGCAAAAATTGATAAACAACTCTTGATTATCAAGAAAATGCTCTGATCCGTTCAGTTGTTTCATTTGTTAATAGTCCCAGTAAAAGTTAGAACTATACTTCACCGAATACTTCACATACCTCCTAATCTAGACAACATGTTTTCAAACATTCCGACAGAAGAGATATTTACATAACGTCTCATATTCTAGAACAATCACATGTAAACCCTTTGATACATTGCTAATTTATAATTCTTATGGAGTTGAGCGTACAGCTAAATTATCTGCAATATAATGAAAAAGTATATGCACGACTAGTATATATATATATATATATATATATATATATATATATATATATATATATATATATATATATATATATATATAGACAAGTTGAACATTTTCTCAAATTCATGAGCATAAGGAAAACAATGAAATATCAATTTTAGATTTTTCAATGTCCCACTCAAATTGCCAAATCATCTTTTGAAAATCTACTAGTAGACATATATCTACTCTGAAGGATTCCAACCATTCACATTCACATAATATTTAGGCATACAATTCAATGGTTCACAGAGTATTTTCGTCACCTTTATCATCAGAGAATCTTGAAAAAGAAATAAATTCAACCCATTAAAACTGTAGCTGTTAAGAACGACTTCGATCGTGATTTAATCGACAAAATAGTGAATCGAAAACAAATATACATAGCTATTGGCCAAATATATCCTCATATATTCACAAACAATAATAAGTGAAAATGTAGCAAACAACCTTTCCTTATTGAAATCGAAAATTGCGTCCAAACCTCAAAACAAATTGTCATCATTCTTATTTAATGATAAAACTCATATAAAAATTTCAATAAATTAGGATTTCTACTTTATCTTGCGTGACGACATCAAACTTCAATCATTAAAAATAAATATTGGTTAACCACTGCATTCAATACGAGTAACTCTTCCTAGTATTGATAATTCTATACATTACCCTAAAAAGTCGAAAACCCAGTTACCTAGAGTCAGTTGAAATTTTCACCTTGTAATCATAACTTACAGATAATAAATGACCAGAATAAGTTATGTAAATCCCGAATTCTTGATGTATTAAAATAATTACACCCTTCAAATACTTTGTGAATTATATACCCACTATCTAGTTTTTTCAAACTACCTATTACAAATAGAATGGCACTTTATGAGCGATGATAAACAAGAATTGGAAATCGCGGTAACAATGATCTATCAATTCGTTTGTTGGAGGTAAAATTAGTGAAAATTCTATTCGTCTTTCAACAAAATTAATATAGATTCATAAACGTTATACTTCATGGTAAAGGAATGTGTTCATGTCACCCCGTATATGCAATCGTTTTAAGTCTCAAATTTATATTCTTTTCTATTCTCACCAAACTGGTTCAATGTAATTCGTCTGTACATAAAAAACCTGGAGTCAAAGAAATGGAATACGGATATTACTGTAAAAATCCGTCTGTGATGGAGAAAACCAGTAAAATACATCATACGAAAATAACACTCGATAGGGTCGAATTGTAGGCAACTATATAATACGTATTAATAGAAATACGAAACATCCTAATCGACTCAATGGATAATGACGAAGGGAGGATTACTTCTCTTCTAGATAAAGTTCTATTTGAGTTATTTTGGGACATTGAATACGTGTTCTTCAGAGCCATACTTCAGAGGAATTAACATGTTTGTTGGATATTATATTACGAGGTCTTTTCAAGTAGAACTGAAAACAGACGAGGATAAAGTAAAGGGCTGTCCATGTATTAATAATATGTTCAAAACTAACAAATTTCGTTCAGTAATGATTGTTATTTTTTCTCGTCCTTTTGGAAATGTATTCTTGATCAGTGTTTAAATAATGTATCGATAACATCTGTGTATTTTACCATCTTTGCACGTATTCATAGTGATTTAAATGTTTTTTCAGTAATGTACTACACGCTATATATAAAAAACGCAGATATTGTTAATTGAATATGGGAGACTGTAACCTTACTGCTGTGTTTCAGCTTCTGCAGTTAAACACAATTACCATCATCTGGAAGATCAGACCTGGTCTATGTGACCTCCCTATTGAAAATAGATGATATTGCGTTGTTAATATTGAACATTGAAGATATTTCAGAGGACCAAAGTGATTGGGTTTCCAAATTAGCAAGACCCAAAGGAGTTGAAGTATAAACCTTACAATATACATAAGCTGCTCTAGCGGCGAGATTTAGCATCGTGAGGAGGAAAGTGTAGTAGGTTACGTATATATAGTGTAGTGGGTTACGTATATATAGTATGAATATCTTCTTCGTGCTGTGTATGATATTGTTTCTTTCATAAAGCATTATTCTTTTAATTATGTTCTGTTAGTACCAAAACATATTCATTACTCATACCATATTTTTCTGCTTATTTTATCTTTACTTTTTCTAAATTAATTTTAAAATTTCTCCTATCCCACTACCAATCGAAGACTTGGTTAGACTGAAGAATTGAACATAAACACAATAATTGTGATACACTTTTTGTTGACAACTCACTCACATACCTGATATTACAAATGCATCAGTGACGCGACAACCAGGGTTTTTCCTGAGGTTTTTTCTCTCCGTTCTTTCGAATCATATGGAAGTTTACGTATAATTCACACTTTATCCATTTTACTTTCCGTGCTCTCGTCCAATCATGTTCTAAAAAATGAAAAAATGAAAATTTCTGAGTTCTAATCTTTGAAACGAGAAATTTCCATAACTTAGGAACCCTTTGTTGTGAAAATTTGAAATTTGGTACCTTTCTACAAAATATTAGGGTCAACTTTTTGTTGAGGGGGAACATGAAAGCAGTGGTTTAGCGTTCTCGAAATACAACATTTTCTTGCATAACTTTCGTCCCCTAGTTCTCATTGTTTGTCGAACACTACGGAGCCAATCTTTCAATTCACGATTCGTTTTCATTCTTGACCGAAGTGCACATTGTTTCATTATATTTGATGTATCACCATAACAGACAGTTGTTTTGAAAGAAATTTTTATGTTCTTTCCCAAGACTCTTACTTCAGTATTTTTGGCATTGCTGAGTTATTCTGCATTTGGCTTTGCATCAATGAGATTAAAACATAAGTTTATTCCATACTTTATTTAGATAACCTTTAGAGTTCCGTTCTCTGAAAGCGTAAAAGGAACTTCGTTTGTCTGTCTGCTTATCGGGAAGCCAAACTTCTAAGTCAATGAAATCCAAATAAACGGCCATATATGTTGCATTTTGAGACATTGTTCGATATTGTCAAGTGAATCAAAACCTGTTGATCACTTCCTGTCGACCGAGAAACATGAAATTTGGCGAGAAGCGCCGTCTTATAGTAGAGATATTGCATAAAATCCTGTAAATTTTTAGTTATGCTTCAAAGACCACTTTTAATTAGTAATTATTTTATTTAATCCATCATTATTTTATAATGAACGTATTCATGATTTTCAAAGAAACGCTTCAAGTTATTGAGTTTAAATTGATACCAGACTCCAGTCTGTAATCCCTTCCATATGCAAAAAATTAAACTTTTCAGTCAACGCTATTTTAAAATACAGCCGTTTATGTAGCATTCTGCTGCGCTCGTAGTACTCGCAAGAGAATCAAAATCAATAGGGTTATTTGCGTTTACCTCTCCTCAAACTTCATAAAAGATTACTCCATCAAACCAATTGTTTCATAATTTACAGACCTAGCCAAACTTTCACGATTTTGTGGATTTCATTGAACACTCATGAAATTTCATTCCAAAATTTTCAATTAAGAACTCTTCAGATCCAATAGAAAACATTAAAAATACTGTGGTACCATATAAAGTTGAACCCAAGTGTTCTACCTAACAATTCATTGAAAGTTATTAAACAAGTTACGCAGAATAATTATATTAATCCTATTATATAATCAGAACTCATGCATCTTTTGGAGTATGAAAAAATTATTTCAATTTTAATGAAATTTACATGAACAACACCGACTTAATAATAACTAATCCTTTCAGTTCTTTATTAACCCAAATGTTCATGGATAACATTGAAATAAAAATTTATCCACCGTCGAAGCACTGTTTTTATTGGTTCAGATATGAGGATGACAATTTGTTGTTTACAGGTACAAATAGACAATCAGATTTCTTCAATACTTTTATAAATGTAATTCACCGTAACATAAAGTTCACTTTGGAAATGGAAACTGAGAATTCCATTAAATTTTCAGATTTAATTTCCCCCGCCGAATTCTCTCATTTGTCTACGGCCATTCCTTACGGTTTTAGTATATTTAAACTGCAACCAAAATTGACCACAGACATGAGTTTTATATTTTCCATAAACCATACCATACAGATATCATCATTCGTAATTTTTAGCACTTCCATATCAACATTAAATAGCTGCTTATAAACAGTACAATACATAGACGCATACCAATATCAGAAAAAAATTGCTTGAAAGAGCACAACATTATAAAAAAATAGCAGTAACTAATAGGTATAATTTTATATGACTGACAGCATATTTTCTTGTAAACAAATCAGAAAAATATTGAATACTTATAATGGTAAACCTTTCTTCTCATCATAAAATTTAAAATAGTTATTAAAAAGTTATTGAAAACTGTGAATTCAAAATTCATGTAGAAAACAAATCAGGTGGAAGTTGTAATCAAATTTATATCGGTAGAACTTTTGCGAATTTCAATTTCAAGTTATCGAAGTACAAACGTTGTTTGGAAAAACAAAAATCAGATTCTCACTTTGCATATCATTGACTGGAAGAATACCCTACGTTCAATATTACTTTTGATGTTTTACGAAATGAAATTGGTTTATATTGAAACTAAGAGAAGCAGTAGAAATCAATAAACAGAAAAACTTTGGAAACTGTTTTAAATATTTAAAGCAACCCTGTTTAGGATCTGAAAAAGCCACAGTGTGATGAAACGCGTCATAAGTTTGTGAATATAGTAGAAATTTGAACAGCATTGTTTCATTTAATCAAAAACTGTAAATCAATTTGCATCAGTAACTCCTCAATCAAATTAGGAAAATTTTAAATCTGTATTCAAGTCAGTATCATTGGGTGGTTTAAAATATTGGTCATAATATGGAAAATATGCTTTGCTAATTCATGCTGCTATATTCAATTTGAACCCGTCACTGTTTTGTGGTTTCTATCAATGAACATTTTAGTTGATAGACTCTTGAACAATGGTTCTCTTCAATGAAGTTTGCGTTTATTATCCTTAAAATCATTGACTTAAGGTCACTACAAATATCCGTCGTAGAGAATTGTAACGAACGAAATTAGCCTAGGGTTGATTTTGCCCTATACGGACACAACAAAAAAATAAGTGAACCCTTTTATATTTCCGCTAGGTCATGTGAATAGGAATATGAATTGAAAACATAAATGTAATTAGGGTAACCTCTTTATGACAGTCTGTTGGCAAGGTATACTACAAAATATAAACAAAATAAATTTCCTAGAGAACATTTGTTAGAGCTTTTAAAATATATTAATCAATCAATCGATAAACTTCTACATGTCTAGAGAAGAACACAATATTCGTATAGCCCCCCCTAATACCTGTTCACCCTTCTGTTAAACAAATGGATTGATTTTTACTGCCCTATGCAATGAAAAAGAGGGTTATATGTGATGTAAACTTCATGTTGTGGGTTCAATCATATTGAATTAAGGGTGTAAGTCAGGTAAAGAATATATTAAATACACTGAGAGCAACTCTAACAATACGATATGAAGCTTGAATAAAATAGGCATCAAAATTTATGGTGCTTTTCATTAAAAAATCGCAATGTTTAATGCGCTAAATACTTTATTTACAGAGAGGAAGAATGTTGAATAATAGAATCTTCTTTGTGATTATATTGAATTTTCTCTTAAAATCAAATGATAGAAATCAACAGGATAAATGAAACGGAAGGAAATGGGATTGTTTCTGACTTAATTTTAAATATTTGAAATAGGATTGGGGTGATTGATTTTCTAGCTCTTTCACTAATTAGCGATGTCCAAAACTTTCTCAAATTGGAAATATGCTATGCACATGGAGTTTGAGATATGGAATCGTTCTTTGCATGAATTGTTGATAGTAACCCTCACTCTTTCTACTCGAGACACGAATTTGTCGACTATCGCTAAACAAAACAAAGAGCATGGATTTGTGTCGTGTTTTCATACCAACAAATGACTTAAATAAATCAATCACTGTTACTGCGGTTTCGAACTCTCGTTCTTCATGGAATACCAAGTACAAAAAGACATGAAATATATAGGTCGTTATTTAGATTTGAAAACACCAAAACAGTTCGCAAACTACTGAAAGGGATCAGTCTGGTTGTTCATTATTATCTGAGAATTGTCATCGAAAAGTCATTTGAAAATTTCAACTTATTCTTTGTATTTGAGTTTTCTACCATTTGGGGCAATGTGTGAAACTTTCGAATTGATAATACTAGGACAATAATGCCTATTTTTTGATGCTGTGGGAAGCTAATGTTTATTTTCATTGAATGAAGTTTGATGTTCTTTATAACAAATTTTGAAGAAACGACCAATCTGACCTATGTAAAAATTATTGAAATCTGGACAAGATTACTTATGAACTCCTGATTTATTCGAATTTTCGATAAGATTTAGCGTTAAATAAGATTATGACAAGTTATTTTGAAGTCTGAGGCAATTTAAGATTTTAATTTAGAAAGGTTATTAGCGACATTTTATTTATCTGTTCAAAATATGTTAGAGGAATGAATTTTCGAGTTTGTTGATACTTATGGTTGGATATATTTAGCTAACCGCTATACATAATGGTTTTCGTTCAACTATTTTCACAATTAAGTCAAAAATCGTTGTTATTAGTTATAGTTTTAATGATTTCAATTTCCTACCCAAGATTTTCTAATGGTAAAGGTAACGAAAATGCTCTGTGGATCATTGCATTCTAGGCCGAAATTTTATGTAAATTTGGGTGGTTGAAATCCTTTGGAATACTATATTTCAGTTAGTAGATTAAATTCCGTAGTTAATTTCGTCATTTGATTGGGAAATTGAATGATTAAAATTAATATTTGATGATTTGACTCTTTTCGAATTATTTTTTTGGATGAATACCTTTTAGGAATTTGATAAAATGATAAAATTATCTAGGTGTACCGTTTATACAAATGTCTGTCATCGACGTATAAATATTAAAATGAATTGCAACAGGATAGTTAGAATTTAGTAAAATACAACAGCTAGAAGAAGGCTCAGTAGTGATACCATCGCAAGACCACTAGGTTGTTCATATATATAATATATTTTATTAAATTAAAGAAAGTTCCTGTAATTTCTTGGGCTATCATTTGTGAACCATCGGAATTTACAAGAGTAACAAAATATTCTACTGCTAAAATTTCTTTTATCGCTTTGCCGTTTATGTTGGGTGCACATTTGTACATTTAATAGTGAATTTATTTCAGAGTAAGAGAATTTAGTTTTGGATGAAATCCTAAGAATTCCAACCACTCAAATTCACATAAAATTTCGTTTTCAAACTCAATAATCCATAGAGCATTCTCTTTACTTTTATCATTACAAAATTTTGAAAAATAAATTGAAACCAATAAAACATTAGCTCACAACAACGGTTTTGATTTCATCCCTTAATCATCAATCAAGTGGAAATGTCTCAAATAACCTCTCAAAATTGAAATCTAAAATTGCAGTCAAACCTCAAAATAAATTGTCATCGCTTTTATTAAACGCTTAAAATCCTATCGAGAATTTATATAAATCAGAAGTTTACAAGTTATCTTGCCCAGACGGTAATAATTCTAATTCAAAATTGGATATAAGGAACATCAAACAAGATTCAACATTAGCGTACCACATCGCTCCAAAAGATAAGAAAGTCAATTACTTAGATTCAGTTGAAACTTTCAAATTAATTTTTTATGACATTTTTCAGATAATGAACGACCAGACTGATGTATGTTAAGCTTGAATATTCCATAGATTCAGATAATAACACCCTTTAATCAGTTTGTGAACTCTATACCTAGTATATGGTTTTTCCGACACCCAATCAGTTTGTAACTGATTTTTCAAAATCCAAGTGACGACCTATTTATATATATTTTCGGTCAATTTATACTCAGTTTTTATATTGTCTGCTGATGAACGAGAGTTTGAAACATCGATAACAATAATTCATTAATTAATCTTCTTTGTTGGTGGTGAAAACAGTGAAGAATTCTATTTGTGTCTTGATTATACTTAACTGCCAAATTGAAACGGCTGAATCCATAAAGTGCCCCATGTATTTTCTTCCTTCTTGCCAATATTGGTATTCTCGAGCCAATCGTAATCGACCGACATGGGCTATATTCGAGATCCTTGGTGGTCGATATGGCCCGTGAGGGGTTTTGTGTATTTCCCCCATCGGGCGCGGAAAGGGGAAGGCCCCTCAGATATGCGGGTTAGGGGTTACCCCCGCGGTCCAAAAAATATACACAAAAGAGATATGATGTCGAGTAAACATGAAGAAATAGTACCCCAGGCGGATGGAGCGGATAGCTCAGAATCGACACTTTCAATTTTGGAGATTTATCAGGAAGAAAGATAGAGAGAAAAGGGACAGGTAACTATAGATCCGTTCAAAAGAGAAAGCAGAGTTAACAGGACACCCCCTATGAAATCTACGCATGTAAGAAGTAACTCTCTGGGCGATTTTTCTTTCGGAGAGAACGGAGAGCGACAATGCCAATTTGTAAAGATCAGCGAAGAAACGGAAGCTGGAGGACTAAAGTTAAGCCCTACAGGGGGAACTAAGAATGAACAGGAGAATAAGTATCTAAGACAAATGTTAGGCGACATCAAGTAGCTGGGTAAAATAATCGAGACAGCAGGGACTTGATTGGAAAAGTGTGCAGGGCAAGCCTTTTAGTGGAACAAAAGATAGATTTGCCGGTTTGCGAAGTAGGGTCAGAAAGGAAGTATGAGAACCTGGAGCAAGATATCGCAGACTTGAGAACCACTCTTGAGGAAGAGATAAAGAAGAGCAAAGAGCTGAGTGAAAGGTTGGATAATATGATGAAAAGAAAGAGAGAAATAGAAAATGAGGAACGGAAAAAAATAGAAGAAAACTGGACCAACGATAAAATCATCAACAGATGTAGTAATGACTGGCCGGAAAGTCACTTTAAAATCACGGAGATGCAAAGGGGAAACCTAATGGATTAGGAAAATAAAGCAGACATTGCATACTGGAGAGAAGAGACCGAAAAATCTAGAGATAAAGGAATTGGAAAAAAATCATAGCTACGAGGTTCCCGGAAATAGGAGAATTAGAAGAAATAGAAGGAAGGAGAGAGATTAAAATCACAAGAGATTATGTTAGCGGAGGAGAACTTAAGACGAAGCAAACTTTTATAACCGAAATGAAGGAAGGTAAGGATATGAGAGAGCAGCTCTGAAGAATAGTAGATTGTATTTTTGTTGAACAGAGCGTGTTGGTAACAATATTGGAGAGAAGACGTACATGGGCAGATGTCGTGCACCGAAAGAAAACAGGTCAGTAGAATAGGTAAAAACAGAGTAAATGTAGAAATGGAGGTTCAGGAAGAACTGGAAAAGGAGGATATCATAAAGAAACTGAAAGAAAAGGTTAATCTGGAAGAGATAGAAGTAAGGATGGAGGAGATTAGAAGTGGATAAAGGGCTAAGCAAGAAGGAAATTGGAGAGATTATCGAAGAAGAGATTGGTAATGAACCTCATATTCGGATTAGCGATAGGGAAAGAACACGAGTAGTATTTATGGTGAGAAAGATTAATTAAGAGAGTTGATCAGAAAACGCTTCGTTGGTAAAGGATGAGGTGGAAAGTTAAAGAAATAGTTGATCCAATAGAGTGCTATTAATGCAAAGAATATGGACATAAGGCAAATGATTGCAACAATGAGAAAGTAGAAGAAAGATGCTATAATTGAGCGGAAGGCGGGCACGTAAGAAAGGATTGAAAAAACGACAGGAAGTGCTACCAATGCGGCACAAAGCAGGAATATTGAATTGTCCCAAGTATAGAAATGCCGTGGAAGACATCAAAAAGAAGAAAAGGGCAGGAGATAACACTGAACATAATTCAGGTGAAACGGCTGGGAGAGGGAAAGGAGGCGAAGAGCAAGAGAGGGACGAAAATAACAATTCAGAAACATGTCTCAAGAACAACTAAGTTGGCACACCTGAACGTAGGGCGTAGCATGAGATCACAGGATTTATTAGAAGAGTTAGCGGTGACAAAAAATATAGATATCGGACTTATAAGTGAAATTAATGTAAAAAGAGCAAAGGAGGACATGTGAACAGTGTAAGACTCAAGAGGCGATGTGGGAATCACATTATTTTCCAGTGAAATTGAAATTGAAGAAAGGGGCAGAGGGGAGGAGTTTTGCTGGGTAGGGCTAAAAGAATTTAATATATATTCCTGTTATTTTTTTCACCGAACAGGGATATAGAAGAGTTCGAACGGTATCTAGAGGAACTAGGTTTTCAAGTTCAAAACGGAAGGTGATACTGGAAGGTGAGCTGGGCATAGAATGAGGAAAGAGAAGACAGAAGAGGAGTGATTATGAGAGAATGGATGGGAGCTTTGGGACTAGTTGTTGCTAATGTGGGCAATCGTCCTACTTTTGTCAGGCACGATCAGAAGTCAATCTTGGATATTACTATAGTGAGTGAGGAGAGGGAAGATAGAATAAGGAATTGGAAAGTTTGAGAAGAGGAAGAGACTTTGAGCCTTCATAAAGAGGTGATGTTCGAAATATCAGAAAAGGAAACGTCAATGCCAATGGGGAGGTGGTTCGGAAAATTCCAGATAATAGGTAAAGATAGAATAACAAAAGTTGGAACCATTCAAAATGGGTGGATATCCTAGAAAAGGATTACTAATGGAGAAGGAGTGGCAGAAGTGACCAAAATGATACAACAAACAAATGAGCGGCTAATGGATAGGAAAAAACTGTTCAAAGGAAAAAGTGAGGTTTACTGGTGGTGTAAGGATAAAGCTGTGAAGAGAAGGGAGTGCATAAAATGCAGAAGGAGGATAACTAGAATGAGGAGGACAAGGAATGCAGAAGGTTAAGAGGAAAGAACTAAGAACGGAAATATACAAGAGTAACCAACAGAAATGGAGAGATCTGGTAGAGGAGGTTCAGAAAGATATTTGGGGACAGGGATACTAAATAGTGATGGGAAAACTCAATGAGCAAGGCTTAAAGATCAGTGCAGAGAGAAGAATGAATATAATAAATCAACTATTTGAATGTAATGATACAAGAGACACTGAGAATTATGGTGTGATATAGGATGGTACAGATGTTTCAATAAGTAAGGAGGAAGTGAAACAGGTGCTGCATGAGATGTAAGAAAAAAAGTACCTGGTCTGGATGGTGTTACCGCAGATGTTTTGAAGGCACTGGCGAGAGTCGAGGACGCAATAATAGAAAGATTGTTCACTAAAATTATCAGTAGTGGAGAGTTTCCTAGCGAATGGAAGGTAGCGGAAGTAATTCTCATAAAAAAAATTAGGGAAAGATGGTGAAGAAGCTAGTGCCTTCAGACCAATATGTTTGATACCACGTGGGGCTAAGTTGTCCGAGAAGGTGATTGGCAAAATATTGGAGAAGGAAATAGAAGAGAAATGTCCGTTGTCGAGTTTCCAGTTCGGTTTTAGAAAGGTGCTGTCAGCCATTGGTGCCGTAGATAGAGTTAAGAGAGCTGCAAAGATGGAAATGAAGAAACCGATTTCAGCTAGGAGTTTGTGTTTGTTGATTACGATTGATATAAGCAAAGCGTTCAACACCGTGCCTTGGGATGCCATAATAAAGGAGATGAAATGTAGAAGGATAAGCGGTTATCTAGTAAAATTAGTGCATAGCTATCTGAAAGACAGGGAACTACAGGATGGAAATGGTAATAGATACAGAGTAAGTAGGGGAGTGCCTCAGGGCTCAATGTTGGGCCCACTCTTATGGAACATCGCCTTTGATGAGGTCCTCAAAATAGAGATACCTGCGGAGGTAGAAAGAACTGCATATGCAGATGATCTGGCAAAGGTCGGATATGGAAGTGATAGAAAGAGCCGAAACGGTGGTGGAACTGGTACGGAATTTGATCGACTGAAAGGGCATGAAGATGGCCGAAAAAAAAGGGGAATGGTGTGGTTATCAGGCAGAAAGCGGGTGGATTTGGAATGGATAATGAAGGTCGGAAATCCAAAAGTAATAGAAGTTAAATACCTAGGAATGTGGCTGGACAAAAATTCAACTTTTGGAAAACACGTGAGGGAAGTAAGTAAGAAAGCGACAAGGGCCACAGAATCCCTTAGAAAATTGATACCTAAGGTTGGCGGATCAGATGACGGCGAAAGGAGACTGCTTGTGAGTGTGGCACACTCCATCGTACTCTATGAAGCAGAGATATGGGCAGATGGGCTTAAATTGCAATGTAACAGAAGGGAGCTTGGAAAGATGGATAGGTTGCTGAACATAGGTATAACCAGGGTATATAGAACAGCGTCAAAAGCAAGAGTGGTTCTGATAGCGGGTATGATACCGCTAGAGGTAAAGTGCTGGGCAAGGAGAGAGGTCTGGGATAAAAGAATAACAAAGAAAATCATGGACAAAAGAATGAAGAAGAAGTGGAGGAAAGAACGGAAGAGAGAAGAAGATGGAAAGTGGGGAGGAGCGTTGTTCGATCATTGTTGGAATGAGTGGATGGTAAGAGAGCATGGTACCCTGAGCTACTGGATGACGCAGGTCTTGACGGGCTATGGTTGCTTCGACAGCTATCTCTGGAGAATCGGCAAGAGGATCGAAGAGGAATGTAGGACATATGGGGAGCTTGAAGATGCAAGGCATCTGATATTCGAGTGCAGGGATAAGAAAGAGTATAGAAGGGAAACTGAGGCAAAATTGAAATGTCGAATGGTGGTGAATGAGCTGGTAAAAATAATGTTGGAGAGTGAGGAGACCTAGAAGGAAACGAGCTAGATGGTGGAAAGAATTATAAGGAATTTCAAGGAGCAAGGGAAGTCTAGAGACCCATCATATCCCTGAAGTCATACCAGCAGGTATTCCGGGGATAGAGATGAAAACCGGTGGGCAGTTTTTAGTGGGAAGGGCAGAGATCTGGACTTGAACCCACACTAGCCCCAGGTGTTTCGGGCGTCTGCTAGCAGATTTTTCTCCCATCGGTATAAAAAAAAGAAAAAAAAAGGTGGTCGATATGGAAGATGTAGATTGCAGATATATTACAAATTTATCAATAGACCATAGTCTGCATGTTTGATATTTCTCACTTGGGAAGCAAGTAGCAGATAAGTTTGAAAAACTGTTAGGTTTTTGTAGCAATTGTTTTGAATATTATAGGACGTGTACGTCGACCAGTAGGTCTTTGGCAACTGTATCTGATGCCAAGAACGAATTTCACAATCTTTGGATGATAGCTTGTTCTTCCGTAACATCTAACTGTCGCCTTCTAGTTTGAAACTTTCCACTTGTTCGGTATTGTTTAGGTAACACATTATGAACTAATCGCTAAATTCGCAAAGTTAAAGTCAGCAGTCCCATAGTTACCACTAGTATAATCGCGGCTGTACTTAGCAAGCGTTTTCATTTAGTACAACCACGCAATTTAGATGCAGATGCTCAATCGGCTCCGCTCTGCTCACCCAAGTTTGGTACGAGCTATCGCAGGCGGCGATAAAAAAAATAACGTGGGTACTCCTCTTTACTTCTTTTACATATGTCAATAATACAATGATCATATGTATTAGCTCTGTAGATTGATTGAAAAAGATTCATTAGTTGTAGCTATTGTATGTTTAATATCACTTATTTAAAAGTAAAGTTGACGGCTTTGGGAGCAGGGGGGTCTACAATTAACGAGATTAAAGAGTACGCTGAATAGTTAACCATGGTTGTCTGTGTGCCAACTAGGATTAATAGTATATGAGTCTTATGTTATTATCAAAATATATCCGAAATTAGTAACAAAAAAACAAATAAAAAAATCTTCAATACTCGAAAGTATTTTCAATATCAGAAATTCAGGAATTGGAACGTCCTGAAAGGCTTCTACAGGCATTATGAAGTTGTATATTGGTCACTGAAGCTAAACAATTTGGAAGGTTTTGAAGTTTCATTTCAACTTTCCTATATCATTATCATTTATCTATATAATAAATTCTCAACATGAAAATCTAACGGTGTGCAATCTGGTGAAGGAAGGGACTAGCTCACTGATCCCCTCGTTCCCATTCAGCTATCACTGAAAGACAAGACTGTTCAAAAGTTGTCTGATATGAGTCAAGATGGACTATACTAACCTTCTTTCAGCTGAGGGAATTTTGTCACTGCTCATCCCTGCTTCATCAGTATACTGGAAGAATCCGGGATTCTTTTCCTGATACCATCGGCAAGATTCTATCCGTCGCTAGAACGTTATAATTTTTTTTCTCTGAGCGCTTTGAAACAACCACTGTTTATGAGATTCTGTTTCAATCTTTGGAATTAAAACTAATGAGTATGGTTCGTGCCAGTAAAAGGAACAGAATAATTTTCTGGAGCTACTCAACAAATTGCTCGTATAATGTCAAAATAGTTTTTACCTTACTTTGATAGCAATCTAAATAGTGGAATATGCCGACATCGCGAAAAATCGATAAATCTGAAATAACTCGAAAACAAAAGAGGATAGCTGTCATCTGTTCTCACCGTGTAGTATGAATATTGACGGTGCAATCCAAATGCAAACTTTTCTTTCTGATGTTATTCACTTTTCAAATGAGAATATTTATATTCACCGAAATGTATCTATTGTATGAATATTATAAATTGATGAAGACAATAGAAAAGTAATTAATGTTAATAAATTTAGTCAATCAAGAATTATCCCACTCACATCGTTACAATTCTTGAAAATAAAGCTGGTGTATGATGACTTCCAATTCGTTTACTTTATCAGATATATTAGAAGATAAATCGTTATTCTTCAAATCATAAAAATGAAGTATTTTGCAGTGTAACTTGTGGGACTAGATTCGGATAGCTACTTTTGCTTCAGAGAGCTACTTTATGAAATCGCAATGCTGAAATTAAGGCCTGATATAGATTTAATATAATGGCAATTCGGATTGATTACAATGAAATAGAATTCGCCAGATATAATGGAAAATTTTAGTCTTTATAAACGTTAGTACAGTGGAGATTCTGATAAACTAAGAAATAGAATAATGGATTAATTTAAAGTATTAATTTTTTTTTATCTCAGCTCTTGAGAGGCGGCGATGCCTGTCATTTGTGGTATTCATGAAGTATTGTCTATTTTCTCGTTGATTTTTCCAGAACATGAATATCAATTAATTTCTACGAATTCCATGAACAAGGAATCGTTCATAGAATTCAGAATTGTCATGTTAGAGATTCTTCTTCGAGTTAAAATATTCTTGATTAACACGTATAGAGTTACGAAGAGGAAAATTAAGTGCGATATATAGCCCAATTTTCAATTTTATATGGATGGAATAACTACTTTACTTCAAAAATTTATACATTTCAAGTTCAAGAAATGAGTTCACTTGAAAATATCACATCCACATATCAGCATAGCTTTCTTTTATTCATAGAACATAGGAAAAGAAAATCTTAATAGGTTCTATACAATAATCTCACTGATATCATTCAAGTTTTGGGGAATATAGTGAACGATTTAAATAAAGATGCTCTCTTATGCAAGTTATGTGTTAGATTCTTCTCAATAATGTATGTATGTATGCATGTGTTATGAACGCATGACCAGTTAACCTGGAAGCAAATATACACAATATATTCTGTTATAATTTATTAATTTTCGGATTTCTATGGAAATCAAGAGAAGTAACCCTGTAAATAATACGAAAACTACATAATATTTCCTACCAAGGAGCTCTTCAAGGTATAAAAAGTAAACCCTGAAAGACTCGCAACAAAATATTTTCCTTCTAACAAAAATAACATTTAAGAATATTTAAGATTATCAAATCTGACTTACCTCTACGAGCTGATAGTCGTCGCGAACCACGTTGTGCGAGTTGGGGGTGGAAACCGCAAGCAGACAGACAAATTCGACGTCGTCTGTTCACAAGCACGTGCCGATAGGGAGAATGAGCGATACTGTGAGCAAGACGACGAACGGCGTCGCTTTTTAGGGGGCGGCGCTACAGGTGACACCTCTAATTAATAAAACCACCACATCACAATCACATCACCGCTAATAACACTTTGAGCGTTGCGGCTCAGCTGGTCTAACTGCAGAAAAATGGGGAGGTTTCCACAAATGAAAAAATAGTATGCTTCTCTTTTTTCTTTAATTGAGCAGGAAGTATACAGAATGTTTGTTTCATTTTCAGAAGTTCTTCTTCATTGAATATTGGAAGAAGATTTAATGAACATTATTCCAAAAATCTTACCAAAACAAACATTAAACTTTGCTAAGTAATAATAAATGTACTGAGTTTTCTCCAAATATCTTAGAAGAATTAATTTCTCTAATAGAAAATTATTAGGTTCAGGAGATAAAGTTAATCCGATAACCTATTTGCAAACGCTTTATTTTTTTATTTTAATATTGCACGAAAGATGGGGGATTCAATATACATAGTAAACCAATTATTATTATTTAATTTTCATGAAACGTATAAAATTATTGTCTTTTGGGGAATGATATAATATTTTGACAAAATTATTGATATGAGTGACATATTTATTTTGTGAAAATCCATTTCAAAATATCAAAGAGAATAAACAATTACGTCAGTTTTCCACGTTTCTACGATTTTCCAATAAACGTGGAAAACTGACAAAGTATTTTTTCTCTTTTAAATTTATTCTACCAACAATTCAAGTGTATTTTATAGCTTATAACATGAAGCAGAAATATTATTCTATGATTTAGAAATAGTTAGTTTATTATATTATTATATAATTTTGTGTTAAAAATAAAATTAGCATCTTGAACACCATTGAAAATTCGGTAAAGCGTTCGAGGATTGAAACTCTTTTTGGTGGTGCTTATTTCCGATTTTTTACAAATTCCCGTGGTTCAAGTGACATAATCTATATCTTCATGTACATCACTACTAACATAGAACCCTGCATACTTATAGATAACCTCAACAAGTGTTAACATTCTCACCAAAATAATTTCATGTCGGGAGACTGTTGTTTATTTTTGTGTTCAATAGTAGGTAACTATTAAGTACAATATTTTCATGTAACTTTTGCTGAATGTATTTTATTCATCTTGTTTCATAACGAATCAAAAAGTTGGGTCCTCATTTTCCGAATTTTCACATGTACCAAGGTGGAAGTGACTTAATTTATATCTTCATCTATTGCAAAATGCGATATAGATACACATCACTTAGAACGTTTCATGCTCATATGTAACCTCAAGAAGTTAACTTAAAAATATTATATATTAAAATAGTCACTAACATAATTTCTTTTCGTTATGTAATTTTCACTCTGGTGTTTAGAAGTTGGTAAGTATTAATTTCAATATTTTCAGGATTATCTTTTCTTGAATGTATTTTATTTATGTCAATTTCAAATAACATGAATCTATTGAAATCGAATTGCGAGGTCTCTTATAGGGACTTTGCATAATGGGGCGGCTCCATGCTGATAAGTTTGCCCTATCTGTTGCTGCAGGATTGACATTATTATTATGTATCATGTAAATGAAGATATAAAATTTCAATTAATTTCATTTGCTCAGAAGTTTATTTTTTGTAGTAATTACGATAATTACTTCATATTATTGATTTACTAAGTTAATATTCTGTAAATACTCTATTAGGTTAGGCTACATTTGGATAATTATCACACGTCAAGATTAGTTTGCAAGTATTGAGGATATCAGGTCAGTTCTAATGCCCCTCCAAATCATATATGTCTTCGGAAGATCGATCGTTCTGGAGTTTATTTGTCGATAAGCTCATAATATGAGGGGTCTATTTAGTGCGTGGTTCATAACTTCTTGAAAAATATTTTAAATATAATTAGATTATATTTTTGGATCAGTATATATCGTAACTGAATCATTTCCAAATGAATCAATATTTTGTGAAAAAATGAAAACATCCGCATTCATGTCCTCTCCAGTATTTTTACTTCGAAATGATAATATCCCCTATCCACTAAACCGTTAAAACTATATGCGTTATTATAATACGCCGCCCTTTTCCTGACGGAGCCTGAAAGCTTGTACATAATCCTTGGAGGAAGGCTTGTCGACAACAATTTATGTTTTTATCATTCCAAGTTTTCTGAACCCTAGTTTCATTCAGATAAAAAGTGTTCTTACTTTGAGCACGATATTTTTTGATTGCTCTTAAATAATTTCTTCTCCAGCAAATGGTTTCTTCTTTATCTATGAGAACTTACTTCCTGTTGTGATTTTTCCATAAGAAAGTCAATTCATGCAAAACTTGCCACAATTTGTTTTTTTATATTAAAGGCAAGTCCTGATTTTCTACCAGCACAGCGTTTATTTATTCCAAATAAAGAATTGCTTTCCGAAAATAAAAAGAATGCACAGTTATTCGAATAGTTTTCCTAAATTCCTCATCATTAACCATTTGGGACCTTCCTGGAGAAGTTTTTGGAGGTTGCACTATAATTCCGTTTTCAGATTTTCTTTCCTTGAAAAGCTTGTATATTGTGATCTGTCCAAATCCCATCATCTCAAAACACATTTTAACATTTTCACCAATTGAAGGTAAATGGCCTTGATGCCTTGATGTATCATATACATTTAACAGATTTAATTTTTCACTTTTTGAAAGTGGTATATTTTTAGCACGTTTAACATGGGTGAAATTTGGAAACTTTTCCATTATTTGTTGAGTGAACAAAACACTTTCACCAACTACTAACTGATGCATACAAATGATAAAACTACTTCAAGAACTCTTTTCAATATATATCTATTGATGGTTGAATTCCGAGAATATACTCAATAATACCCTCCAACCCTTATCCAAGTTGCATGCCTATGACCATCCTATCACATAAATATTCATCACTCTACGGCTTCACCTAATTACTAACTATAGGAGTACTCAAAATTGAATAAGTAATCGCGCGAACTCGAATTTCAGCTGAAACATCCCCACGTATAGTCCTGAAGAAACAAGTTTGGACAAATCTGTCGTATTATTTAAGTAAAAAAATGGTATGGTTCATCAATTTCAAATCCAAAAATAAATTTCGAAAAATTAAATATCAGAAAGTTTTGTAAAAAATTATTAAAACTAAGTAATTGGATATACGATTGTATATTTATACATACTCAACATCACAAAATAATAATTACTAAAATAAATGTCAATATTTTTATCAGTAGCAAGAACCTAATTGAATTGAGTGTTTCCTACTTTTATATAATAGAAGAGTGAAGTGGTTAAGTGATGGTTCTCTTGAGTAATTTCACTCTATATTTTTCTTCAGTATTGATGTAAATCTACCATAAAAAAGGTTTCAGCAGTCGTCAAATGAATTTATATATATATATATATATATATATATATATATATATATATATATATATATATATATATATATATAAACTTGCATAAATTCATTTGAATATATATCTATTGATTTCTGAATTAGTTGAATTGATACTGATGAGCCACTAGAAGTATTGAGCTAGTGACTGTCTTTCTATTTGATTTCAAATAGAATATGTAAAATTTTCTACGTAGAATAGCGCTTGAATCGCTTTGTGTTTAGAATGTCAAGAAGATTCGCTTGGAAATCCTCATCCATCTTTGATGTGATATCACATCTTTCATACGAATCATCTCGTTTCTTTGAAGGAAGCGTTGGGGAGCGACGCTTCCAAATGTGATGAGTAAATATGATAACAGTTGATTGTTCCGGAAATGGAACCGTCTTGAACAAATCCATTTTCAAGAGTTAGGGGATTTTCTTTCATTCTCTCAGGTATGTAACGTTCTTATGTAAACATGCAGTTCGCTTATTTTACTTCTAGATATTGATCCATTGTTTGTAAACTAACTATTCTAAGTATTTTGAAGTGATCTTCGGGAAAAAAACACTTTGATCCAAATAATTAAAAAGGTGAAATTCACATAGAGCTGAAAATTATGAATGTATCATTAGTCCCCAACAATTCAGCCTCCTCGTAAACAGTGAATGATATCATGGAAAAAGTTCAAACAAAAGTTGTGAATTATGATAAAATTGTCCCATTCCGTTTGAATCATCAAACATATGAACAATATGTCTACTCTGAGTATAACTATCGCTGTTGTGAAAAGGTTCATTTTCAAAACCTGAAAATACTTAAGTAGGTATAATATGAGAAAACAAAAACTATACTTCAAATCATTCCAAGATGAACTCTTTGCTCTTCTACATAATATTGAATTTGATTGTTCAGAATACTTGATGCCAATGCAAGTTAGCAAAACATCAGATGGAAATATGATAATCCTTTGAAGAAACTCACAGCACAATAGATCAAGAAACCAATACTTTAAAATCCTTACCCCTAAATATTAAACACAGAAGAGTCAAATATTCACTTCTAAATTCCAAATTAGTTCAACAGGAATCAAACCGCCTTGCTGAATGAACGAGCAAAATTCACTCCCTTAGAACCAAGGGAGATAAAATAAAGAATTAATTGGAGTTTATGCTGATCTAAACATTCAGCGACACAAAAAACCTATAAACAATCCAGTCCTTCACGAACACAAAATCAGTAAAATCGTTAAAAAGTCCAACAAAATCACTGAACACACTGAAACAATAAAATCTGTTCCAATCAAATTACGGAATGAAGATCAAATTCTTGCACAACGTTAAGAAGCAAAAGTGTAGTGTGCCTTTCAAGAACAAATACCAAGAAAAAATGTAAGAGAGCATCCATACTTCCAACGTAACAGAAATCTGAAGAGAAACCACAAAACAATTCATTAGAGAAATTGAACAAGAATTGGAACAATCGAATTTTCTAGCACATTAAGAATGGGAGAAGGGGGAACTATTTCATTGAACAAACAAGTTCCAAAAATATTAAGTTTCATCAAACTACACAAAGAAGAAAACCCTGCTCGGCTAGTTGTATCTTACATAAACACACCTGCAGGTAAAGTAGCAAGCCTCTTAAACCAATTCATGGAACTCACTAAATTTCATCCACAATACACCATTCTAAATTCCTTAGACCTGATAGATGAACTTTCTACACAATTCTAACATTAAATTTGTCTCTTTTGGATAAAAAATTTAAACTTAAACATTACAACCGATGATGTCCGCCTCTAATAAAAGAAATGTTTAATTCAACATTATAACCGCACATTATAGACGAACTTTTAATCTCTTAGAAACCTGTTTGATACAAAATTATTTCCAATTTGAATCGACATTCTTCATAGACAACTCAGGAGTCCAACTCAGCCTTTTATTCAGGGATATTTTTAAGAACAATCTTGAAATATCTCTAATGAATAATGAGTTAACACAAAAGCATATTATTTTTTGAGTAACGATTCGTTGATGACATTATAGTGGGTATTCAACGCTCAAACAGAGAAATAGATCAGTTTTTACATTATCTAAATAAAATGCCCAATAAAATAAGCTTTCTTGTCGGTTATTGTTTGCAGGGTAACAAATCTACTTTTATTGGTTGCGTTTTGGATTTATTCCCAAACTGTGTTTGAAGTTAATTTGTTAACGTCAGTTTATACTTCATTTATTTGTACACCAGTAGTAACAAAAAACAAATTGACTCATCACACTTGATACAAAAAAAAAGAAATATTCAGAGACGACATCTTACTGGTATTTTGGGAGTTACAAGATACATGGCAATAATTATTCAGAATATTTTATAGTATTTACAGATTGAAAAATTGGTTAACAAAATATTCCTGTTTCAGATTTTGATAAACCTTCTTTGATTAAATATTTCCAACAGAAATAATTATTGTTTTCGACTTGACTCCATCATTTCTACTGATAAATATTCAATAGATGCTTGTTCAGCTACCTTCACATGCTTTTTATTTCAGTGAGATGCCACGTCGCAAGACCATCAAAACTATAGATCCCAACAATCAAGATGGTTTTCAACAACCTGTTAATGAGCTACTGGACAACAATATGAATTTACGTGAGGCAGCAAGACATCAAAATATTAATATTAATAAGTCTACTCTTACTCTGTTGGTTGTCATGCCACTTGATTATATGATGTTTCACATCCACGATTTGGCTTTCCACTTTGCCAATCAAAATGGTTAAAAATGCCTAACAAATGGAAAGTCAATGAAAAATCAGGTAACGAATGGATTCGCTACTTGTTAAACCGTCATATCACATTATCTTTGACAAAATCAGGGGCAACTAGTTCGTCTCGTTCAACGTCTTTTAACAAAGTTGAGAGTTCTTCCAAAAACTAAAATTTTGATTCGATAAATACAAAAAATAATATCTACGATGTGGGTGAAACTAGTTATACAACTGTTCATGTTCCACCGCGTATTATAGCTCCCAGGGGAATAAAACGAATTGGCTGAATGACTTCTGGTGAATATGATATTAATATAAGTATGATCGCTGGCATGAGCCCCTTAGGACAAAATGTTCCCCCAATGCTGATATTTGAAGATGATTCTATGAAAATTGGAAATTTCGTATTGATAGAATTGAAAGGCAAAAAGTCTGTGCATCTCTTTATAGCAGAAATAATACTGGAAAAAGGAAAACACCAATTTGAAGTTGTCTACCTAATGAAATTGATAGGCAGTAATAAATTCATAAAGAGTAATGAAGGTATATATATTATTTTGAGAAGAGAGGATTTACAAAATTTGAATAATTGTATTTACAATAAATGCTTAAATCTGTAATTTTGGTGTGTGTCATAAAAAAAAGTGTGAGCTCGGGAAATGTAATAGGAGAACCATACTTTCTTGTATATGATTCAATAAACGAGTGAAAAAACCTAATTAAAAAACTCGTTTCCCTGTCGCTATTGCACTAGCAATAGCTTGTCTGTTTATGTTGTGTTAGTGACGTGTATACAAAAAGAGTACCAAAGATTTTTCTGCTTAGCCGCTTCATTCTCTCTTGCATTCCATGATTTCCAAACGAAGACAAGGGGGAAATGAAGGAGGTTTGGGACAGGAATCTGTAACAATGGAAAAAAAAAACCAGCAGAAAAATATTTCAACAATCATACTCCTTATATGTCTAAACAAATCTAAGAAAAGATTTTACATAGCAAGCAAGGTCATGAAAAGGACTAAGGAGATAATAAAAAAATACATTTCCTGCGATATTTCCTCAAATTCCATCTCTGTTTGACCGAGAGAGCCCCGATGGCAAGGTTCAGTCTTCCAAGTGATGCCGATTATGATCTATAGATGTTTTAGAATCATTATGGACCCAATAATCTGGGTTGACATCGCCCATATATTATTTCTTCGTGTAACTTGTTTAAATTAGAGAAAAATTTGCGAAAAAATTTAAATGAAGGTAATAACGAGATATGCGACTATGATACAGATAAAAAATTAGCAAAACCTCCTGTGGATCAGGACGTCAAATGTTTAATTTTCTTGTAAATTTTATTTCTTCTGAAATCGATTGTCATGAATTATAATAAATAAATTTTAGGGAAAAATCACGAGAAAAGGTTAAAAAACGAAGATTATAGAGCTTTTTATAGCAGTTCTTTATCTTTCAAGAAACTACAGAAAAATAACAAAAACTGAAAAATATTTGAAGGCACAACACTCTCCACTATATTAGATCTCTCGGAAATATCAACGGAGTGCGCTCGATTTATAACAAAAACAGTTAGCATACGTGAATGTAACTTATAGGTTGGAGGGCGAATATTTGGAATATGAATCCAATTCTACTATCATCGATCAAATAGAGTTGAAGTTTCTTATATTAAAACAAAGCCATCTCTATCAGAAATGGCAGGCTTAAAAATAAAATGACAAACTGAATTCTGACCAACATAAAATCCTTCTATTCCGAATGAGTTTCCGTTCGGAATCGCATGTTCTGAACTCATATTCGGATGAAATATCGAACGAAACTAATTGAATCTGAATAGTATTCTAGGGGAAATGCATTGATTAGTACAGTTATTGCATTTTGTTCGATTGATTTTTGATTAAATAATTTATAGTCGCTGACTATGGAAAAACAGATAAGCAATTTTCACCTCATGAATTTGTGCGGCGGACAATTGTTTTGTTTTGCTGATATGAATCTGTGCACACAAAATTTACAAGGATTTATTCAATCGATGTTTACATATGTCACTTTCCATAAGAGAACTCCAAAATAGATCCCTGGTATAGATCTCACTTTTAGCTTCATATATATATATATATATATATATATATATATATATATATATATATATATATATATATATATATATATATATATATATATATATATATATATATATATATATATATATATATATATATATATATATATATATATATATATATATATATATAACGGGTTTAACCCCGACGAGTTGCCCATATATCTGTTCATACAATCAAACTGATTTCATGAAAAATATAAATCCACCACCCGGTAATTAATACCATTGCCAGGCAATGATTATAATCAAAACATATCCTGGAATCATTATATATTAGGATAACGTAAAATGTTATGAAAATATATCAATGTACCAGAATATATACAAACTATAGCATCATCGGACAATGACATCAATGTACCAATGTCAGAGGCTTTCTCCCAGGAAAAATCCAGTGTACGGACCTTAGTCAAGTAACACTGAATGTTACTCATTCTCATATATATATATATATATATATATATATATATATATATATATATATATATATATATATATATATATATATATACATCATCACTTTGTTATTTCAAATGGCAATCTACATTTTTATTATACATTTAGAACCGACATTTGAGCAAGGCATTAAATACCCAAGTTGTTGGCACTTATCTGTCAAAACTTCTGACAGATTTAATTATTTTTGTTATAAACTCGAGGAACATTTAAAAATATTGTAGCTCGTACATCTTTAAAACTACAGACACAATTTTTGCTTGGGTGGATAGAAGAAGGATCAAGGAATTTTTTAAGCAATCTACACATTTCAAATGTTTATTGGGTTGTTTTGTATGATTTTTTCAATTTGGCTTTTTTCAAACAGCAATGACTCAACTTTTCCAAATTGCACGTGCAAATTTTTATATCGCCATCAGATGAAGCGTCAAATTTCAGATGGAATTGTATAAGCATGTACTATACCCATCTCTTATAATAATTTGGGAATATATTGAATTTTGATGATTTTGCAAGAACTAACAGAGAATGCTTTAAAATATTTGAATCAAGTAGCTGAACTTGCTACGCTCACCTGACAGGGGCCTAAAATTATTGTATTTGTCACTTCGTTCATTCGAATTTGATATTTCAACAAGAATTGTCGTTATTTCAGATTGAAAATATCCAAAAAATACCACACATTTGGAATAAAATTACTGGTTATTCAAACGAAAATATATTCAATCTTTTTGAATTCATTTTAGAATGTCGAAAAGTAGTGGGTGCAAATTGCAGGCAATTCTATAACCAATTTCCAAATTTACCGTCTATGAGTAAAATAAAATTTCGAAGCATTAAAAGCAATTTTCTACAATTCGGATGAATAAAAATTGTAGGAACTAACCGAAAAACAATCATCGAAGATAATTACATTAGTACAAATAAATTATAGTAAACATCATAGGAGAAAACTAATTTACGATCTGAATAAATGTTCAATATGGGCCCCATTTTGCTCGATACACTTGACAGCTCGTATACGAACATGATGAGTTGCCCTCCTAGTTACCTCAGGATCAATATTACGAAATGCATTATGAATGCGCTCTAGTAACTCTTCTCTACTTCTTACCGGAATAAGATACACTTCACTCTTGATTTTGCCCCATAAATGGAAGGCAAGGGGCCTCAGGTCCGGAGAACGCGGAGGTCCTTGATTACCCCACCATCTATCCTCGAACATTTCTGCTGGCTGCCGATCTACAGCTCGTGTTTTATGTGCTGGTGCACCATCCATTTGGTAATAGCAATCCCTCAGAATGTTAAGGGGTAATCCATCTAAAAAATTTGCTAATGTTCCTCTCAAAATTTCCAGGTATCATTGTCTATTAAGATTTTCCTCATAAATGTGATAAGCCAACATTCATCATTCATTAAAATTGCAAAAACGTTCACGCTGAATTTATTTTGGAAATCAATAAACTCAATGAAATGTGGATTTTCTGTGGCCCAATAATGTCGATTTCTCCTGTTGGTTATTCCACTTTCATTGAACTTGGCTTCATCAGACCATATAATTTTTTGCAGAATTGTCTCATCTTCTTGAAGCCCAATTGATAAATTTTCACAAAAATTTAGCCGCTTGGGAAGGTCAGTTGGTTTCAATTTTTGTAGTCTGATAAAAGAATACAGGGGCATGTTATGTTTCTTAAGGATCCTTTGAATGGAAGTATAACTCAATCCAATATCCATTGATGCTGACTTAATGGATGCATGTGGATTGGCACGAAAATACGCTAGCGTATTTAGTTGATTGTCGTCGTCCTCGAGACGAGAATTGGTTTTGTTCCTCCAAATTGCAGAAAATTCCTTCTAATCCTTCGAAATTTTGTTTTACTCATAGGCGCCAAATTTGGAAATTGGTTGTTGAATTGCCTGCAAGTTCTATCCACCCTTGTTTGACATTCGCCATGAATTAAAAAGAGATTAAACATATCCTCGTTTGAATAATCAGCCATTTTATTATCAATCTGGTGTTTTTCAAAAATTTTCACTTCAAATTACCAACAATTCTTGTTGAAATATCAAATTCGTATGAACGAAGTGACAAGTACATTAATTTTAGGCACCTGTCAGGTGACCGTAGCCAGTTCAGCTACTTGATTCAAATATTTCAAAGCATTCTCTGTAAGTTCTTGCGAAATCATCAAAATTCAATTAAAAAAATTGAGTTAATGCTGTTTGAAAAAGGCCAAATTGAAAAAATACAGAACAAGGCAATAAACATTTGACATGTATAGACTGCACAAAAAATTCCTTGATCCTTCTTCTATCCACCCAAGCAAAAATGGTGTCGGTAGTGCAAAAGATCTACGAGCTACAATTTCCTTTAATGTTCCTCAAAAATCGAGTTTATAACAAAAATAATTAAATCTGTCAAAAGTTTAGACAGATAAGTGCCAACAACTTGGGTATTTTATGCCTTGCTCAAATGTCGGTTCTAGATGTATAATAAAAAAGGTAGATTGCCATTTGAACTAACAAAGTGATGACCCACTTCCGGTATAACCGGAAATGGTATCACTTCGAAATTATTTCACTTCAATTGGAAATCGCTAGCTTGATATTGTAATTGGAACTCAAAAAGGTTTTAACGGACGGTCCCGGTGGATATCCCTGTATATATATATATATATATATATATATATATATATATATATATATATATATATATATATATATATATATATATATATTATTTACTTTTATCAAGACATTATGAAGCTCCAATTGTTGTGTCTTTAGCATATTATTATCATTATTATTATTTATTTATAGCTATAATATTTGATTAAAATGGAAGAAAAAAACAAGAGTAAAGAATAATTGAAAGATTGAGAAATATTTTCAACGAGATAAGCAGATAAGCCACAAGACTTACAACTGAAAACAAAAAGTTTTCAGATCAGAATTGAAACAGGCCTGTCTAGTTTATACTTGAAGGCAGCAACCGAAACAGCACCAACTACTTCCATGGCAAACCATTCCACGTAACTAATGATCAGCATCAAACGTGTCTCAAAAGTATCACAAATTAATCCTCAACGCTTAAAACGTAACAAATAATTCACCACGGTATCGACGTTACTCGAAAGTTTTATTAAGGTGTTGCACATTTTCGAGTGCCAACAAAATTCTAGTACCAGAGAACTAATCTTATCGAGTTTGTTAAGGTCATTCCCGAAAATTCAGTATGAATACCCTACTATTGGCTTTTATTACATTGTTTTGTTCTGACCAGCTCAAACCTTCGTTCACTATCAGTTCAAGATATCTATTTACCTTCTTCAAAGAATCCCCGTCGAGATGATAGGAGCGTTGAGGATTATTCTTTTCTATGTGCAGAACGACACATTTTTCGACATTCAGTGTGATGTATCAATACATCCTATATAATTCTTGAAAAAACATTTTCAGGAAAATATTCAGAGAAGTATTTCTTGTGCCAAAAATCTCTGCGAGAGGAACTGCTTAGTTTTCTGAGAATCACTACTTCAATATTTCAGCCACTACTGAGGTATCATTGCTGAATACTTGACTTGGCTTGATACTTAATAAACTATTCCAGAACCCTGTGATGAAACTTATTCTGAATTTATCAAGCAAGAACAAGTACAGCTAAGTTTTTGGGAACCCCTATAACAATAGATTTTATCCACTCTTGAGGTATTGTTGCTGAAGACTTTATATTTCTATGAAGCAAAATTGTGGCCATTCTGTGCTCAATATATTTCAAGAATGAAAAATTATTTTGATGCTGTTGAATTGAATCAAAACAATAACTTTCTGATATAATATAGTTTTAAGTTGCTTTGAATTTGTGCTTTTTATCAGAATATTAATTTTGACACTCGCTAAGACATAAAAACGTCAAATAAACTGAAGTCTTCTTCTTTTTTTGAGAAAAATTTTTCTCTAAAACTACTATGCTGGATCAAGGAAACAATCAGCTCAGCTATGTTAGTTTTTGCTTGAACAAGAGTTAGGAAACAAGGCTGCCTGGTTTCGTGTTTTTCGTTGGTATTGACATTTTTAATCGATGGAAAGTGGTTACTTTCCTTCGAATACTATATACATTCGCAACTTTCTATTAAACCGATTCTTTATATAAACTACTTATTAACTATGTAAAATCAAGATTTACCTCTCAGATTGTGATGAAGAAAACATTCTGAAATATTAAACGACATGTCACCACCCCCGTCTGTAAAAGGGCCGCATATCGATATTCGGTAATCCCACATGGAGGAATATTAGGGGTTAATTTAACATTTGTGACGCGATATGTCATCGCCACTTGCGGTTTCCACACGGTGTCATACTTTCATCCATTTTGCTCCTTTGCAGGACCGACTGTAATAATGAAGGATTTCTGTTGTGACCCTTGTTGATTTAAAATACTACGAAGTCGTTATCTAGTTGGGGATTTCTGATTCATATTCCGAGGTCGATTTTCGTTTGTGGAATCTATGTTATGTAAATTTCTGTATACCTTGGCGCTTGAATGTAAACCTGAAGATAAGATGAAAAGTCTCCTTGAATGGTCATGAAACAAATTGAATAATAGGATTTTAATATGTGGAATAGACTTAAAGTTGAATATTGTAAAATGGTTTGCTGAACTGAATAATGAACTAATTTAAAGCTGTGATACAGTTATGGTTCTGCCGATATCACGAATCTTGAACCATTGATGCGATTGCAAAAGAAGGAATTTCAAGGAAACTCGTTCTGAAGAAATGGAATTCACATTGTGTCTTTGAAACTTTATTTTTATCTATTCGAGGGTTTGTGGATACATAATATCTTTTCAGTTATCAATATCAGATGTAAAGCGATATACTTTGCTATATGAGTAGACAAATTGAAGGCAGGGAGCAGTATTTAACATTTCGTAACCTAATGGTAATAGGGCCCAGTGCAGTTATATTTTTAACCAATATTGAGGAGTTTCCTCCTGAATACCATTCAGTTCAGATTACAACGCTTAACGGATAGTCGCTAGTTGACGAGGACTATTTTGGTCAACAAAAATATTTACAATACAAACCATTCACATTGTGGAAGTATGTTTTATTTATTTTCATACCTGCTTTATTCAAAACTACTTTATGAAATCATTTATCGCTAAAAATTTAAACTTTTAACGAGTTCTTATTATTTTTTAATAAATCTTTGAGACATAAATGTTTACTTTTAAATGAGCTATATATGCCGATACTGCATAAGAATCTTAAATTGAATTGAATTGAATATTAAATATTGCTCGTGAATAAGAATCTCCGATGTATTTACACATATGGTGATGTATATCGCTTTATATCTGATATTGTTATATGATGTACACTTGGGGAGGCCTCATCAAGGACTGGAGCGTAGCTGAGATGACGGCCGCCTTGACAGACACAGTGTGTATCTAGACTAGCCCTAAACGTGCTCTCCGTTTCGGTCTACGTTGATTTCATCGTTTCTTATGTAACCTCTGTGTCGGTTAGTTAGAGAACGCTACTGGTATATGCAAACATATGGATATACTCGGTACTTTTCAACTCAATAAAGGTAGATTGCAGTCTAGCTCGATGTTGTGAATGGATACACAGCACTGACAAGTTCAAACATGGACGGAACTGCAGTCTGTAGCTCCTATTCATAACATCCTATGGATTGTTACACTTCTATTATGGCTCTGATTAACGATTATCATGATAAGTCGATCGGAGAACCCGTACATTAATTTTCAGTTCAGTGGGATATTTAACATTCTACGGAAGGATGAATATTCCTCCCGGTATTCTTCAGATGTCTTTATCATAGTTTTTATTTTCCGTCTGGTACGTACGATTCAACTCACAATGGAATGCATAAAAATTTATTCTGTAAATGTATTGAGTGAGGAGATTGGAACAAAATCTGATCGCAGTTTCAATAAATATTGCTAACGATATACAAAATCGAGGAAAAAGTAAACGATTCCGTTTTCAATGCAATGTTCTGAAACGACACGCGTTTTACCTAAGATACACGTACCATGTCAGAAGTGGGGACAATAAGAGATGCAACTCGTTATAAGTGTAGAGAGAGAGAGATGATAACATAAAAAATAGAATGCAAACACTGCAAGTGAGAGAGACGTTAGAATTAGCAGAAAATGTAACCCTATTAATCAAATGAACATAAAAGACATTTTATCAAGAGTTTACTTGGAGGGATATTGGAAAAAAAGGCCCGAATCAGAAGTGGAATAGATATAGGAAAAATCATAAATAAATAAGAAGGAAGCAAGCTAGAATCCTTGGACATTCAAGAATCATAGCATACTAAAGAAATTGATTTATCCGATCAGTCTAACCTAAGTGTTGAGTTTGTTATCGCCAATATAAAATCTTCCTCTTCTTTTGCACCCATTTGGATGGTTTTATTAAGGATGATGAAACACGAATTTTTTCCTATGTAATAATAAGTACAAATTTTCACTCTTTCATTTTAAAATTCCTTACTTCAACACTTATTTGGTACCGTTTGTAGCGAAAGACTAAATTATTTGTGCGCAAGAACATGAGAACGATTCTATTCCTCTATCTATAAAACTGGGGGGGATCCTATACAAACCTTACATCTTCTATATCACATCCCTGGTGTGTTTTTAGTGAAAATGCTGATATTTATATATTTCTATGTGTAATCAAGACCTTGAATTTTCTTGATTCACACTTGGAAACCCAAAGAATCTCAATACAACCTTTTACCCCCTAGAAACTTCTGCACTCATTCTTGGAGATTAAAAAAGCAGCGCAACCTATATCCATTCCGAAAAATAAAGGCATCTTCATACCGAATTTCATCAAAATTCGTTCAGCGAGTTGTCTGTGCAAGCAAAAATAATAGACATTTTGGATCTCTATCAACACCGCAAATGCCACGATTTACAATGTATACCAACTTCTAATAAAAAGTAGTATAAGAATGATTGTTGGAGTCTGAGGTTCTAAATCTTTTCTTTATTCTTTAGTTCTGCTGCAGTTACTAGACTGCTCTTGTATACTTATGGTGTATGATATATAGTATAGCATACAAAATTTGGGAAACGAAAATTAATATAAGCAAATGTAACCTTGCAGAATGGGTACCATCTGAGTTTTAAATATTGTGATTCACCTATGGACACAGCCTCCTTCCCTCCGAACTGAAAAATCATGAATGATGATATCATAAAGAAAAGAAAAAGCAACAATAAAGGTAGATAACATAAATGAATATCTTCGTTTTTGTGTGTACTGAAGAGAATTAAGTGAAAAATTGAACTAGTATTCTTCGGAAAACAATTGAAAAAATCTATTTGTCAAAATTGACAATCACAAATACCTAAATCTCACATGCACGCATATCACCCCAGCCCGTTCAGGATTTACACCCTAGAAATGCTGAAAAAAGAATGAGATTATGCCAGTAGCTTTCAAATTCTACAGAAGAAGAGTTTTTGCCCAATATTCTTCGGACTGATGAATTCTCTCTCACTAAATGTGGAGTAACGAATTACCATAATATCCAGGTCCGAGCACATGAAAATTCTCGGGAAATTCGACTAAGATCATTTCAAAATGAATATTTGGAGAATGTTTGGTGAGAGGATTTTGATAACAATGTTTATGGTCCATATTTTCTACCTCCAAGATTAACCTCTTAAATTTCTAATGAATAACTTTCAGGACCACATCGAGATTTACCTATTGATTCAAGATATGAAAGTTGGATACAAATGGATGGAGCCCCCGTGCTTTAGAATGAACAAAATACTAATTATCCGCAACATTGGATTGCTTAACTAATGAGAAATGCTATGCATCGTGACGTGATTGATGTAATTGGTCACCCAGATCACCGGATCTTAATTCACTGGACTGTGGTATTTAGAGAAACAACAGAAAAAATCTACGCTACTCCAGTACGTACAAGAGACTGCGTATCTGCTGCAATAAATTCATTAATTAGTCGCTATTGCAAATGTATCGATATTGGTGAACTACATTCAGAGGAATTTCTTCAAAATGTTCATTTATTTAATTTTGTTGTTGAACGCCATTTATTAAATCTGTTGTTCTTGTAATTTCGTTAACATAAAAGTTCTTTTAATTCTAATTTCAATTTTTAATTCGTCAAGACATAATAGGATTTCCTTCCTTACGCGAGTAACTTTCAGATATAAAAAAAATTATGAGTCGCACAGAAAAAATTGAAGAAGTGCTTTTTCCTGCCAAATTGAATTGAAAATACAAAACTTATTGTTAATTTGTGAAAAGACATATTCAGTTTGTTATGTTATGTTAGTACGGACACCACTGATAAAATTAAAAATAATATTTTCATTGCAAAACATACTCTTCAGACGGCAGTTAACGCTTACGAAATTTCATTCAAATGTCTGCAGTTTTTTGACAACAATTGATAAATTTGATTTTTTTCACCAAACTTGGACCCTCTCTATTTCTTCAACGAAGTATTTTTCGAATATATTATATTGGTCTCTAGATTTTCCGCTATACAAACTGGATCTCCCTATATAATGGCTGAATTGTACGAACCGTAGATTACCGCACGAATAAAAGAAAACATTGAAAGCATCGGAAACTTCCGAAACATCAATACGACTTTCGAAAGGAAAAGGGAATAGCAAAATTTAAATAGCGGTTGAAAAGCAAGAAAAAAAATGTTTTTGAGACCGAAAAATTGAGTTGTGGGATCCTTGAAGGCTCATTTAATTAATGAAATTATGGAGCGAGTAGGTATTGGGCTATAATTTATATACTGTTCCAAATTCATATTGCAGAGAAAAGATATGTTTGAAGGAGGAAATCTCAACATATCTGATAGATTATATGCAGGGTTATGCCTGCGCGGCGCCGGCCACTTATCAGGTAAAGAATTTTCTCATTCTAGGATATACCTAAAGGATCTTTCAAGCATTCATATTTTTCTTCTCACAGAAACAGCATAGAACCACATTTATTAAATTAACTATTTTTACTTTTTGAATCAAGATGCATTTAAGTCACTCTCACAAAGACAAACGTGACTACGATGTTCCCAATATCATAATTTCAACTTTTTCTTCTGTATTTCGTTTTGTGAAATGTTATGTTACGGTACTGTGCGACTGCTTCCCCGCAATATTACATTATTATTACGTTTGTAGCGGCTGTTCGTAGAGCACCCCACTAATCTGCTTAAGGTCAGCCAGCTACCTCACACTTTCAATTTCAACGGTTCGCTTCTCCCTACGTTCCGATCTTCCCCCACGATTCAATCCATTCAATTATTATTTGAATCTAGTTATATCGCCTTTTGTGTTATTCTTTTTCTGAATATATATATATATATATATATATATATATATATATATATATATATATATATATATATATATATATATATATATATATATATATATATATCAGGACCAGGTTGTTTTCACAAGGAATTATAGAAAACATATCATCAAACAAAATATAGATGATTCTTGCCGTAGATGTAAACAGTTTTTCATATATTATCATCTTGCTCAGTCCTTGCTTCAACAGATTATTTAGAAAGACATAATGCCGTCGCTAATATTATTCACTTCAATCTAGGAATTAAACATGACCTAATTCCCAAAGAAAAAAATTTCAAAAATATGAACCTGAGATTATTTGTGAAAATGACAAATATAAACTTTATTTTGATGAAACAATTCTGTGCAACAGAGCTGTAAAACACAATAGACCAGATATCGTTCTTATTGATAAACAGAATCAAATAACATATATAATTGATATTGCTATACCCGACACATAATATACAAAATAAATACAATGAAAAATTTCTAAATATATGATGCTTGGCGACGAGATTAAAAAATGTGGAAAATGAAGAATATTTATTCTACCGATTATTATTTCTACAACAGGCGTTATTCCTAGAAATCTTCACAAAAGTATTGAGATTTTGGGTCTGAAGAAAAATTTGTTTGAACAGTAACAAAAGATAACAGTCATCAAATCTTGTAATATTCTTCGTAGGTTTCTTTCCGAAAATAATAATGAGGTAGAGTCATAGGTTTCTCTTTAGTTTATACTGCTCAGAATCTCATTTCATATTTTATTCATTTGTTTATATAAATGTAATATAATTAACTGACAATTTTGTCATATTTATATTCAGAGCAGTATTCTATTCGATCGTTCACCACTTCACACAAAGGAAACTATTAATGAGTAACATTCAGTGTTACTTGACTAAGATCCGTACACTGGATTTTCCGGGAGAAAGCCTCTGACACTACTCGTTGGTACATTGATATCATTGTCTGATGATGCTATAGTATGTATATATTCTGGTAGATTGATATATTCACATAACATTTAACGTTATCCTAATATATAATTACTCCAGGATATGTTTTGATTATAATCATTGCCTGGCAATGGTATTAATTACCAATTGGTGGATTTATATTTTTCATGAAATCAGTTTGATTGCATGAACAGATATATAGGCAACTCGTCGGGGTAAAACCCTATATATATATATATATATATATATATATATATATATATATATATATATATATATATATATATATATATATATATATATATATATATATATATATATATATATATATATATATATATATATATATATATATATATATATATATATATATATATATATATATATATATATATATATATATATATATATATATATATATATATATATAGGGGTTTTACCTGACGAGTTGCCTATATATCTGTTCATGCAATCAAACTGATTTCATGAAAAATATAAATCCACCAATTGGTAATTAATACCATTGCCAGGCAATGATTATAATCAAAACATATCCTGGAGTAATTATATATTAGGATAACGTTAAATGTTATGAGAATATATCAATCTACCAGAATATATACATACTATAGCATCATCAGACAATGATATCAATGTACCAACGAGTAGTGTCAGAGGCTTTCTCCCGGGAAAATCCAGTACGGATCTTAGTCAAGTAACACTGAATGTTACCATTAATAATTTCTTTGTGTGAAGTGGTGAACGATCGAATAGAATACTGCTCTGAATATAAATATGACAAAATTGTCAGTTAATTATATTACATTTATATAAACAAATAAATAAAATATGAAATGAGATTCTGAGCAGTATAAACTAAAGAGAAAACCTATGACTCTACCTCATTATTATTTTCGGAAAGAAACCTACGAAGAATATTACAAGATTTGATGACTGTTATCTTTGTAACTGTTCAAACAAATTTTTCTTCAGACCCAAAATCTCAATACTTTTGTGAAGATTTCTAGGAATAACGCCTGTTGTAGAAATAATAATCGGTAGAATAAATATTTTCTTCATTTTCCACATTTTTTAATCTCGTCGCCAAGCATCATATATTTAGAAATTTTTTCATTGTATTTATTTTGTATATTATGTGTCGGGTATAGCAATATCAATTATATATGTTATTTGATTCTGTTTATCAATAAGAACGATATCTGGTCTATTGTGTTTTACAGCTCTGTTGCACAGAATTGTTTTATCAAAATAAAGTTTATATTTGTCATTTTCACAAATAATCTCAGGTTCATATTTTTGAAATTTTTTCTTTGGGAATTAGGTCATGTTTAATTCTAGATTGAAGTGAATAATATTAGCGACGGCATTATGTCTTTCTAAATAATCTGTTGAAGCAAGGACTGAGCAAGATGATAATATATGAAAAACTGTTTCTGAAGAACAGAAACATCTACGGCAAGAATCATCTATATTTTGTTTGATGATATGTTTTCTATAATTCCTTGTGAAAACAACCTGGTCCTGGATCGCAATTGCCAAGCCTTCTGTTTCAGCAAACAATTCTCCAGATACTAACCATTTATTCGATGCAATTTCATCAATATAATCATTTTTCAATTCTTTAGGGTGCTTTCCGTGTAATTCCTTCTGCATCCAACTTTCTATTTTAGAATTATCATCAAATATATCGAAATCTACCTTTTGCATTGTCAAGTTCAGAGGTGTAAGATTATAATCTGAAGCAACAACAATATCATGTAATTTAGACGTTCTCTGTTTATCATGAAAATGGGAACGTAGATGAAAAATCTGTTTACTATGAAGATTATTCAAATCAATTAATCCACGACCTCCAAGATGTCTAGGTAGTGTAACTCTCTGAATAGCTGACTTTGGGTGGTGCTTATGATATTTACAGAGCATTTTCCTCGTTTGACATTGTAATTCATTTAGATCAGTTTTAGACCATTTAATAATTCCAAAAGAAGATGTAAGAATAGGAACAGCATAGGAGTTGATAGCTCTGAAAAGGTTTTACTAGTTAAATAACTCTTGATGATAATTCTTAGTCTTTTGTAATATGAACTTCTAATAATTTCTTTAGTGCTGCTATGGTTAATTGTCTTCTCTTGACAAAATCCAAGATATTTATATGTATCTCCTTGATGCATTGGCTCGATTTCGATATTGGAAATCTTTATATAATCAGAGGTGATCTTTCCTTTTCAATAGAAAGATTTTTACATTTTGGAAGCCCAAATTTCATATGAATATCATTGGAATAGTTGAAAGTAATCTCAAGTAGACTTTTTAAATGAGATCTGGTTTCGGCATATAATTTAATATCATCTAAATAAATTAAGTGACTTAATTTGAATTCAGTTAATAAACTTTTTATTTTGAAGCCGAAACTAGTAGCATTTAATTCATGAGATAATGGATTGAGGCAAAGACAAAACCAAAGAGCACTTAAAGAATCACCTTGAAAAATGCCTCTTTTGATTGGAATTATTTCGGATTTTAACGATTGTTTTGAAATATTTAAATGAAGATTGGTTCTCCAATTTCTCATTACGAATTCAAGAAAATGACGAAGTGTCTTATCAATTTTATAAATTTCCAAAATTTCTTGAAGCCATGAATGGGGAGAACTGTCAAAAGCCTTTTGGTAATCAATGAAGGCTGTATGAATATTTCTCTTCTTAGTTTGAGCTTGATTCAAAGCAACAGAATCAATTACAAGTTGCTCTTTAGTACCAAGGTGTTTTTCTACATCCTTTTGATGTTCGGAAAGAATATTATAATTCTCCAAATGTGCATAAATTTTTGGGTAATACATGCAGTTAGAATTTTATATATTGTTGGAAGGCAAGTAATTGGTCTATATTGAGACGGATCAATAGTATTATCACTTTTCGGTTTTAAATAAGTAATTCCTTGTGTGAAAAATAAAGGAGTAGCTGAGGGTTCTTTATTATAAATGAAAAATATTCTGCCAATTTTTCATGAACGCAAGAGAATTTCTTGAACCAAAAGTTATGAATACCATCAACACCTGGAGATTTCCAATTTTTGTGTGTTTAATAACTGATGTTATATCTTCGTTTGAAAATTTTTCAAATTGCATGCATTCTATTTGAGAAAATCGAGACCTTTCATTTAAAATCCAACTTGCATTGGAATTATGTTGCCTTGGCACTGCCCAAATTGAAGACCAATAATCAGTTAAAATATCAATTTTAGGAACTCCATTTCCAGAAATATTTTCATTTGAACCTGAAATAAATTTGTAAAAATGTTTTTCATTATTTTTGAATAGTTTGTTTTGGAATTTTCTATCTGAATTTATTTTATATTCACGTAGTCTAATAGAGTATACTGAAAGTTTTTGTTTTAAAGTATCGATGTATTCTATCAATTGTCCATTACTTATCTCATTATTTTTATTTGTTTTATTTTTGAGGAATATTTTTCCAATATGTGCCATAAGTTTTTTGATCGATTACCTCTGGAATATTGAGTCAATCTTCCTAAATCACATCTGATAGAAGAAATTTTACCTTCTAACCTTTTTTGCCATGAAGGTTTTTCTTGATATTATAATTAGATCCAAAATTTTCTAATTTGTATCCAGAATGTTTAACTACTGTAATAGCGGCACAATATATAATTAGATGAAGTGTATAGATATTCATTACTTTAACAAGTTGCTTTGGAAGAATATTCTCATTAAGCACGTTTATACAATCGAAAATTTTCTTTGAATAATGAATTTTAGGAAGTTTAGGTCTTAAAGTTGGGTCAATATTTTCAAATAAATTCATTTGATTGAGAAATAAATTTTCTATATCTTTGTTATCAGTATTTTTAGATGAATTTTCTGATTTATTTTCGATGCTTTTCATGAATGGGACTAGGTTTTCATCTGAAACTTCAAAATTTAAATGTTCTTCTTGTTGAACGTTGTTTTAATTGATTTTAATTCTGATTCAGATATAAAGTTTCTATTTTCAATATACCGTCTTTGATTCGCAATGCTTTGTTCTGAAATACAATAATTGGGGAATTTTTCTTTGAACATATTATATAGTTTAGACATATAACCTTTTTATTTGTTCCATTATTTGTTATTTTGTAATAACAAAACATAATAAATTTATTCATTTCATACGTCCATTTCATGCGTTTTATTTTTTATTAATTTTGTGTAGATCTGAATTAGGTGATGAAGTTATGATAAGATTAGAGGAACAAGGTGATTCTACATGATTTTGAAAACAGTCATCAAAACTTTTGTTGTTTGAAGAATAGACAGAACAAGTAGAAATGTCAGAACCCTTAGATTTACTTCGTGTATGATATGAATGTATAGTTTTTAATATATTATTCCTACCTTCATTTAAGTTGTTTACCTTATCATCATATTCATGATTAACGGGCCCAGAAATAATTTTCTTTGCAACGTTACCTGAATCAGATGATATGAAAGTTTGAGAATCTGATGGTCCTGCATCTAAACGATCTTGAGTGCAGATTTTGAAGTTCTTCTCCAAGAAATATCTATTATTTGAATCGCAAGGATATTTTGGTGGATTATATTCATCATCAGATTCATATTCATATGAAGTATTCATTTTTGGAATTCGAAAATTTGACAGTTGTCAATAATATATTTCATAAAAAGTTTTCCTGAAAAATGAATCAATAAAGGTAGGAAATTTTATGTGTACTTACTTTTAATAACTTAAAAATACTTATCTGAAAAATATAACTTATTTAAATATCTAAAACTTTTCAAAATTCAAAATTTTAGCAGTGATGTTCATTTATGGAATAATTGTCACCTTATATATATATATATATATATATATATATATATATATATATATATATATATATATATATATATATATATATATATATATATATATATATATATATATATATATATATATATATTAAGAGTGTCTATATAAAAGGTGCCAAACTTCAGTAGGTGATAATACAAGTCATTTGCAACAAAAAAGTCCCATAACATTTTTTCGAATTATCGAGTTATTTAACACTTTTTTACCAGCAATATCATGGGTAAGAGTAAGAGTAAGAACATTAAATTCTCTTATCCTTCGATCACAAATGAACTAGTTTCACCGGAGCGTCCAAGCAATTCCTCAAATGACTTTTCAATAATAAAAGCGATAAATAAATAACATATCTGGATATTGAATGTTAAAGAAACTAGGAACAATCAATTTTTCTCGGATTAGAAGAAGGAAATTAGAAAAGAATCGTAAAAGAATAAATCAGAAGGCTTGTATTATTTGATTTTAAAACAAATAAAGATATTAAGAATTTGACAGGAACTGTCATTCAATGAATTAATGAATTGAAGTTCATATTTGCCCCTTTTACGGTTCCATTGTTTTGTTCGAAAAAAAGAAAACATGCCTAATTTCTCAAATATTGAATATCGAGATATGTTATTTGTTTATGGCTTCGCGAATGGAAATTCCCATACAGCGATACGGGAGTATGCATTGCGCTTTCCAAACAGACACCAACCTCGCAGAATTGTTGATGTGTTTAGGCGCTCCGGTGAAACTTGTTCATATAGTGGTTTAATAATTAGAGAAGGTGGTGGAAATGCTCAGCAATGGAGACAACCACCTGCAATATTGCAGGCTGTTCGTGAGGACCCTACAACAAGTACTCGGAGAATTGGTGCTATATTGAGACTTCATCATTCCACGGTTCATAGAGTTCTCAAGCGAAATAATTTACATCCCTACCATTTGAGTAAGGATCAAGACCTATTGCCAGTGGATGGATAGTGAGGTGAGGTTGGAATTTTGTAGGTGGTACATGAATAAATTACAGGATTGGGGATCAGATAAAATTCTATGGACGGATGAGGTAACTTTTACCAAAGTTGGTATGATAAATTTGAGAAATTCCCATATATGGGATACAGAAAATCCTCATGGCGCTATTGTGTCACACTCTCAGCACGAGATTAGAGTAAATGTGTGGTTGGGGTTAAGGAGGGGTCAGTTGTCGGACCAGTTATAGTTCCCGATCGTCTCAATTCAAACAAATTTTTAAATCTATTAAATAACGAAATAATGAACGTTCTGGAAGAAATGCCTTTAGCTACTGGGCATCACCTTTGATTTCGAATGGACGACTGCCTGGCTCATTATTCTGAAATAGTGCAGAACTGGATGACAGAGAGATTTGGAGAAAAATGGATAGTCTATTCGGGCCGGTGAGATGGCCACCCAGAAGCCCTGTTAAGTGCATTCAAGAAAGAGGAAGACAATTTGAACACCTGTTATAGTTTTTGAATCTCTTTCGTGAAAATATGTTTCATTAATTTTTTCCAATTCCTGTTCATGTTTCATTGAGTAATATAACATATTTGCGTTCTCGAATTTTATGTTCTTATTATTCTTACCCATGATATTGCTGGAAAAATAGTTATAATTTGAAAGCCAGTTAAATTTAGCAGTTTTGATCAAAAAGAAAACAGCCACTTATCGAACAGTTTTCAGTGCTACAGCTAACAAGAAAATACCACTAATTTTGTTTATTTCACAGTTTTTTCATTTAGCCTTTTACAACACCCGGTATACAAATTTTTTTTTACCATTAGTACTTACCTATCTCATAGAAAATTCAATGCTCTTTCGGATGGTATGGTCAGATTTGATGTAGCTCTAAGAGTAACAGAGATATTCTTTCGTAAAATCAAGAGGTGTTAAAAACTCGATAATTATCAACTTTTCGAAAAAAGGTAATGGGACATCATCATCTTTGAAATTTAGCACCTTTTATAGTAGGCACCCATATATATATATATATATATATATATATATATATATATATATATATATATATATATATATATATATATATATATATATATATATATATATATATATATATATATATATATGTATAAAGTGTGCGGCAAAAATCCTTGCACTAGGTCGATATCTCTGAAACTAAGAATAGAAACTCATTTCTATCAACGGAGTTGTGAGTTATGTTAGGTTTTCAGCTAACTTGGGGTGAGAATGGGGGTAGGTAACCCCAAAATTTCAACTAGCAACCCCTATCGTGTGATACATCAGTAGAAAGGTATTTGAAATACGTTTTCAAAACAGTCCTTAGAACTGAAATCGGATAATCAGTTCAGAAGTTATAGTCAAATATTTGGTTTTTTCCGGTTCCCTTAGATTTATTCAATATATTTTCTACATTACTTTAGCTTCGAGTTGCTGAGGCTCAATCCCAGTAGAAAGTTCATTCTACAAGATTGAGTACTCGCTAGGGCTGTCAATTATACAAAGAGTTTCGAAAGAAGCCGCCAAATCGAAATACATTGAAAGACTCAAAAGTCCGAATTTTCAAATGGAAATATTCCTGTTTTTACACATCGTTGGATTTTTATTTTCAATACGCTTGAAATCGAAAATTCAAGAAATTCACTAATTCCCGCTGTAGGTCACAAAAACCTGTATGTAGCCGTAAAGGAACTGTCAGAAACTCGTACCAGTGTTTAGAACACTCATTTAGGCGAGAATACCTACGCCACTGAATATTTGGAATATTTCCGTAGGTTTTTGAATAGACCATATAGTTTCGAGTGAAATAATTATTCCTGCGGCTTCCGAACGACATATGGTTTTAAAACCATTTAGTGATAGCACAAGATATCTGGGATATTTTGGTTTCGAGATACACGATACAAAATTTGATGTTCTAAACAAAATATCGTGTTATCATAGCCCTTGAACGCCTTGAACTTCGATTTTGAACTATGATACGATTGAAGGGAACATTTTAGGCAATATTGTTTGGTGAACAACTTAAGGGACCCTAACATTCATGTTAAATCGCAGTTCTATTACCACTTTTCCGGTGCGAAATTATCTATGCAACAGAATATATGCGATAGTTGTATACGCTTTCACTTTGTCCAGAAGTTTCAGAGTAAAAAAGTATTCTTGACCTTTTCTTGTAGCATTAGTACTGTACAAATTATAAGATAGACGAGAAACAAGTAGACACAAAATAAGGCCTCAAAACATTTTTCTTGCCCTTGGATTGAGATCCTGAGAGATTGTTCATAGAATAATTCTGTCAAATAAAGGTAGGTATAATCCTTGAATCTCAATGTTTTCATTTTTGTATTTAGGTATTTAGGTAATTGTAAATGAGTTACATGAAGGATTATAGATAACTACCTGTCGCAAAGTCAAATTTGAGAGGGATTCCCTAGGTAGTTAGGGGCGAAAAGTTTGGGGGGGAAAAGTTTGATTATTTTCTATCCACTCAGTGATTCAGAGCTCTTCTCTAGTTAGTGTATTCAATTAATTTTTGTTCTTGTGAAAAATGACGCATTCATTCAGTAATTTGGATTATGCTGAAATGGTTACCTTATGGTTCCGCAATGGACAAAATTACAAACTAGCTGCGCAGTTATTTACTGAAAATTTTATCGATAAACCAGTGCGAAGTGCTCATACCGTCCAAAAAGCTGTGCAAAGATTTTTTGAATCTGGTTCAGTAGAGGAAAAAAATGCACTGGAAGACCTAATAATACCACTTCTCCTGACCAAACCATTAACGTTCTAGCCAGTGCGGAAGTGTTTCCGAAATTATCTATGCGAAACAGAGCACTTGAAGCTGGAATGAGTGATAGATCGGTACGAAAAATTTTCGAGGCTGAAAAATCGAGACCCTACATAACAAAATTTGTGCACCAACTCTTTGATCGCGATCCAGCACAACGTTTGGAGTTTTGTCAATGGGCTTCACAACAATTCGAGGAAAATCAACATTTCGGCAGAAGAATAATTTTTACAAATGAATCTACATTCGTAAGGCATAGACAAGTCATTGGACATACCATTGGAGTCAAGAAAATCTCTATCAAGTGCTAGCAGCCCATACGTAAGTGATTGAAAAACTGAATGTATGGTGCGGTACCTGGGACAATATTTTGATAGGGCCGTTTTTCATTGAAGGAAATCTAACAGGTGCGTCATGTAGGAATCTATTCAAAGATCAAGTCAGGTCTGTTTCAGGGCCTTTATTATATGCAAATGCCGACATTGAGTCATTATTTATGTTGGATGGTGCTCCGGCACACACCTCTCAGATGGTGACAGAATGGCTCACCCAGAAATTTGGTGATAACTGAATTGGAGCGAATGGTCCCATCCACTGGCTGGCGTGATACCTGACTTAACTCCATGTGATTTTTTCCTGTGGGGTTACTTAAAAAGCCAGGGTTATCCGTGCGTTAATATCAAAACATTGAGACAGAAAATCATCGAAAACTGCGGAAATATTGCTCCACACGTACCACGACATGTAAATGAAGTTTGGAGAAGAAAACTGGAACAATGTGTTCAACAAAATGGCGGTCATTTTGAACAATTTTGAAATTCTTTACCTACTCTATTTAGTCGTTATCAGAATAAATAACTAAGAGCATACTAACCTAATCTAATTTCTCTTCTTTTCCTCTCCATATTTCTGGTAATGCTATAAGGATGACATTAAATTCATGAGTGAACTTAAAGGTGCATCTTTTCCGTTAGGCGAACACGACGTCCATAACATACTCAAAACGAAGTTATGTATTTGTAACCTACAGCGGTAATTAGTGATTTTCTGCTGTGCTTTCTGAATTGGATATTGAATTTCATTTTCACTGATTTGTCCAAAACAGTATATCAGAGATTTTTTCGACCGTCAATTTCCTGCATATTGAAATCAATGATTCAACGATGTGTAAAAATAGGATTATTTTCATTTAAAAATTCGGACTTTTGAGTCTTTGAATGTACTTCGATTTGGCGGCTTCTTTCGAACACTTTGTATAACTGAGTGCCCTAGTGAGTATTCAATCTTGTAGAATGTACTTTCAACTGGGATTGAGCCTCAGCAACTCAAAGCTGAAGTAATGTAGAAAATATTTTGAATAAAGCTAAGAGAACCGCAAGAAAACAAATATTTGACTGTAACTTCTGAATCAATTATCCGATTTCAGTTTGAAGGACTGTTTTGAAAACGTATTTTAAATACCTTTCTGTTGATGTATCAGACGATAGGGGTTGCTAGTTGAAATTTTGGTGTTTCCTACCACCATCCAACACCCTCAAAAATAATTCTGATTCCGGAATTATCCATTGTGAGGTATGGTTGATTTTGGAAAATTATTTGCAATCCGTATATGCTAAAATATACAGGGTGTTTGAAGATCTCCATTAGCCTACTGGATTCACTTACACGAATTGAAATAAAATCAATAATACTTTTTACATCGTCATAATTTGTTCGCATTTAAAAAAAAGTGTTTACAGAAATGGAGTTTTAATCGAAAAATGATTTTGGAAAATATTAATCTGGCCTGGACAGAGCAAATCTGAAATTTTGACGTCAGTTTCTTTTTTTCAGTATTGCTTTGATCAATTATGGTAAATTGGCAATATTCATGTCACCCCAGATTGAAAAATGAAAACCGACCCAAAAATAATTTTGAAGCCCAAAATATCAATTGTGAGGTACGGTTGAATTTGGGAAATTATTTGGAAACCAAATATGCAAAAATATTCAGGGTGTTCCAGGGAAAAATCTTCATTAAAGGTCATTTCCGGCGACACCAGAAGCTGATAAAAATTGTTTCAAATGTCAAAAGGTGGCCTGTCATATATATACAGAGTGCTACATAATAGTATGTCACAGGTGAAGGGGGTAAATCTACGTGAAATTTCAAGAAAGAAAGTTTATATAAATGTAGGTACGCAAAAGCTTCGTTACAGTGCTACAGGGTGTTGAAATTTCCGGAAAAATTGGTTTTTTCTTCAAAACTCCTCAGTTTTTGAGATAATCAGCCCAAATTTGGAATGCAAGCTATATTTTACAGCCTCCATCATTACATGTATCAGATTTCAACTGAAATTCAGAAGGTGTTTTCTTTTACGAGGCCATGTCTCCTTTTGCCCTTCCAAACTTTTTTGCAGTACGCCACTGATCAGCGTACAATCTATTTTCGTCATTTTCGTTCAATTTGAAAACTTCTTCGACGCCAGTAATCTTTTCGTATCTCCAACCGTTTTCGAGTGAAAAATTATTAAATTTGAATTATTTGAATTGTATGTTATTCGTTAAATAAGAAAAAAATAATAGAAATACTCGACAGGTATGCCCAAAATTTGCTTTCATTTTGATAGCTCGTCTTTTGAGACTCAACTTATACTTATTCAATATCAAACTAAGAATAAGCAAAAAATAGCTTGCATTCCCAATTTGGGCTGAATATCTCGAAAACTGATGGAGTTTTGAAGAAGAAACATTTTTTCCGGAAATTTCAACACCCTGTAGGTACGCAAAAGCTTCGTTACAGTGCTACAGGGTGTTGAAATTTCCGGAAAAATTAGTTTTTTCTTCAAAACTCCTCAGTTTTTGAGATAATCAGCCCAAATTTGGAATGCAAGCTATATTTTACAGCCTCCATCATTACACGTATCAGATTTCAACTGAAATTCAGAAGGTGTTTTCTTTTCAGAGGCCATGTCTCCTTTTGCCCTTCCAAACTTTTTTGCAGTACGCCACTGATCAGCGTACAGTCTATTTTCGTCATTTTCGTTCAATTTGAAAACTTCTTCGACACCAGTAATCTTTTCGTATCTCCAACCGTTTTCGAGTGAAAAATTATTAAATTTGAATTATTTGAATTGTATGTTATTCGTTAAATAAGGAAAAAATAATAGAAATACTCGACAGGTATGCCCAAAATTTGCTTTCATTTTGATAGCTCGTCTTTTGAGACTCAACTTATACTTATTCAATATCAAACTAAGAATAAGCAAAAAATAGCTTGCATTCCCAATTTGAGCTGAATATCTCGAAAACTGATGGAGTTTTGAAGAAAAAACATTTTTTTCCGGAAGTTTCAACACCCTGTAGCTCCGTAACGAGGCTTTTGCGTTTATATGAAATTTTTTCATCAAAATTGCATGTAGATTCATCCCTCAAGTTGTGACATACTATTATGTAACACCCTATATATATATATATATATATATATATATATATATATATATATATATATATATATATATAAGTTTTTTTTATTGGTGTTTGTGGGAAACTCGATAAAATCAGGAGAAGCAAATTATGAAGCTTCATTACAACAGGATCTTTTAGTTCGAGAAAATCGCGTATTTTGTGGAAAATGCAATTACTTCTTGAAAAATGCTGTGTATAGTTGATGATTTTCGTTGAAGATACTCCCGTTATATGATTTTTAAGTACAGTCCGCTCATAAATTTTCATTTTGTATTATATAATGAATTGAAGATAAGTAAGATTATATAATATAAAATTCAAATATAAGGAGATATTTAAGTTTTGTATGTACAAAGTCTAGATATACATTTATGAGGAAAATCTTAATGGGCAAAGATACCTGGAAATTTTGGAGGGAAATATTTTCGAAGTGATACCATTTCCGGTTATTCCGGAAGTAGGTCATCAGTTTGTTATTTCAAATGGCAATCTACCTTTTTTATTATACATCTAGAACCGACATTTGAGCAAGGCATAAAATACCCAAGTTATTGGCACTTATTTGTCAAAACTTTCGACACATTTAATTATTTTTGTTATGAACTCGATTTTTGAGGAGCATTTGAAGAAATTGTAGCTCGTAGATCTTTTGTACTACAGACACAATTTTTGCTTTGGTGGATAGAAGAAGGATCAAGGAATTGTTTAAGCAGTCTACACATGTCAAATGTTTATTGCCTTTTTTTGTATGATTTTTTCAATTTAGCCTTTTTCAAAGAGCAATTTTTCCAAATGGCACGTGCCAATTTTTATATCGTCATCACATGAAGCTTCAAATTTCAGATGGAATTGTACAAGCATGTACTATACCCATCTCTTATACTTCCGAAATAATTTGGGAATATATTGAATTTTGATGATTTTTCAAGAACTAACAGAGAATGCTTTGAAATATTTGAATCAAGCAGCTGAACTGGCTACGCTCACCTGACAGGTGCCTAAAACTAATGTACTTAACACTTCGTTTATTCGAATTTGATATTTCAACAAGAATTGTCGTTATTTCAGATTTCAAATATCCAAAAAATACCACACATTTGGAATAAAACCACTGGTTATTCAAACGAAAATATGTCTTCGCAATTTACCATAAGCCGTCACATACAGATATTATAATACATAACTCGTCGTATCATCCGTATCAACATAAAATGTCAGCATTCAATAGTTTTATTCATAGATTGATTAACATCCCGTTATCGCCAGGAAATTTCAACAAAGAATTAAATTTGATTAAACAAATAGCCAAAAATAATGGGTACAATCCCAAACTAATAAATAATATTTTAAATAAAAACAAAGTAGAATCGCATTGAATGAAGTTTACCCTGTCGATAAATTGAAACACAAATTCAACAGAAATTCAACAGAAATTCAACACCTTAACCTACGTTGGCATTACAAGTGAGAAACTGAAATCATTCTTGAGTAACAATAATTTCAACATAGCTTTCCAAACTAATAATAATTTAGACAAATATATAAAAATAATAAAACCAAATCAGGTAAAAACAATAAATCAGGTGTTCATAGATTGATTTGCAATGACTGTGATAATTTCTACATTGGTAGAACACATAGAAATTTCAATATTAGAATATCGGAACATAAACGCAGTTTTTCAAATAAAAAATCAGATTCAAATTACGCGAATCATCTCTTTGAAAATAATCACTCCTTCGACCCACAGTTTGAAATTTTGCATACAGATAATAAATACTGGGAGGTAGATCTTTGGGAAACTTTAGAAATAAATAAATACAAACACTCAGGTAAACTCATCAATGAACAAGTTGATTTAAGCCCTTCACCTCTATTGAATCTCTTCGGGGAGCAATCTATTCCTTAATTTTATTGGATATACCTGTCATAAATAACCACTTAAGAAGAAGCAACCCAATAAGTAATTACTCGAGAACATTTATATTTATATTCTCATTTATTGTCTGTACATTCATTCGTCTGAAGAAGCTACGGTGTAGTGAAACGCGTTACGAATCGCAATTACGAAGTAAAATTCCTTAAAACACAGTACTTGTTTGTTTTTTATTATAAATAAATAATTGAAGAGTAAGTATTTACAGCACAATTTTTTTCGTCAATAATAACATGAAAATTGTCAGCTTATTCCACTAAGTAGAACGGAGAAATGTGCATTACAGAACGGAACAAGTTTTAATATGCACGCGAAACTGAATATCTCATGAGGTTGATCCAACCAAGAATATAATTTGGTATCTGAAGGTACGTTATCTGTTGTTTTCTCCGAAGACAAATCATCTCGATATTCTCAATGAAATCAATTATGTACAGCTTATCGAAGGCAATCTAACGAATACCTAATGTTGTTTTTTTTTCAGGCTGAAGTGTTCACAAGTGCAAGGTCAAAAAACTTCTTTATTTTGTGGCAACAGGCTCTATTTTGAAGGTAGAAGAGTGCATGGGTCTAAGACAAACAATGAACAGAATGCAGCTTTTCATTCCTAACATTACACAAGTGAGATTGGTTGGTTACTCAAAAGATGCAATAATGACACAACGAGATGTATCCTGTTGTCCTTTATATTCTAATACGATAATATTGAATAGTACTCAGCAATATGTCAGGTTGGTACATTCTTTTTTTCTCACAATTACCTATAAACTCTCTAATGCATGTAGTAATCGTAGCAAACCATTTATTTAACATGAATATTTTGCAGGTATATATGAGCTATGTTTTTAGAAACCTCACTAACAACTTCTATAGAATGGAATAAATTTCAACAACTTAATTTTCGAGTAGGGGGAATGGGCCTATTTTATATTAAGGTTAGTACGGTATTGTTTTTTATGAAAGCGAGAAGACTACGCTCGACAATAAGTGCTCATTGAGATACGTTATATATTCGAAGAAGTCTTTCGAAGTGTTCAGCATTAATATAAGTCTCTCAGAATTTGCTCAAGCCCAGCTGAATATTGCAGTCAGATCTCTTCTTCCCTTATGTTCCATGCATTTTCTCATGATAGGTCTTGTTATATATCCTGGTAAAACACCATATATAAATATACATGAAGCATTAAAAGTTTCTAGACTTTGTACATACATAATTTGATATTATATATTACTTACATTCAATTTGTGATTTTGTGAATTTATAATGTGAAATCAAAATGAAAGTAGCAAACTGGACTACAACAACATCATATCAGTGAGTATCTTCAACAAAAATCATGAAATATAAACGGCATTTTTGAGAAGTAATTGAATTTTTCAGAAAATATGTGATTTTCTCCAATTGAAGGTAAGGTACGATGTAAATACTGAATATATAGGTTAATCTTCATTATACTGAAAAAATATATATTACAAAATAACAAACTGACGACAGAACACGTTCACTTACCTTTCAAACATTATTTAAAGCCTGGTTCAATTGCTCTATCTATAACTTGGACAAATTCACATTACACCATTTCCCTTCATGACCCAGCAAAATACTTTCTTATTGCTCATAAGAATTGAGTTAGAATTATATAGGCAATTATTCGATAATCTCGAATAATACATTTAAGATTATACCAATTATTATATCTTCAACATTCGGTTTGAATCACATTATTTAGGTTAGAGTAACCTCAGAATGTAAAATTTATACAATTCGAAAGTTTGACATTCCTTTCTTCAAACAAAATATATATAAAATGGACAGAATAAACATCAAATTACGTAAACTTACCTTTAAAAATTTTTTTCAAGTTTCGTTAAACTTTTCATTGAAATAAAATTCGGAATTCTCAAATCTGACATATCGACTATAAGACTGAATGAAATGATGTCTGTGACCGCTGGATATTTCATTCAGAAGAGAGAGAGCATTATCTTCTAGATGATATTAGTACCGAAATTATGACGGTAACGCTAAAATAACTAACTGTTTCCATCTCACTATTTTCATTCGAAAGAGAGAGAGCATTAAATTTTATACGTTGGTAAGGCCGACTTCCGGTAAAACAAAGTCCGAAGAAATAAGCAGCTGTGCCGGCGACAGACATCGACTTTGACCCGTAAATTAGTTTGGCTGTCGACCGAGCTTGTATAGTGATCTAAGGGACGGTAGGAGCGGTGACTGGCTCCGCCCCCTTGCTTGGGTGAATAGAAGAAGGATCAAGGAATTTTTGAAGAAGTCTACACTTGTCAAATATTTATTGGGTTGTTCTGTATGAGTTTTTCAATTTGGCCTTTTTCAAACAGCAATAACTCAATTTTTTCAAATGGCACGTGCCAATTTTTATATCGCCATCAGATGAAGCGTCAAATTTTAGATGGAATTGTATCAGCATGTACTATACCCATCTCTTATAGTTCCAAAATTATTTGGGAATATATTGAATTTTGGTGATTTCGCAAGAACTAACAGAGAATGCTTTGAAATATTTGAATCAAGTAGCTGAACTGGCTACGCTCACCTGACAGGTGCCTAAAATTAATGTACATGTCACTTCGTTCATTCGAATTTGATATTATAACATGAATTGTTGGTAACTTAAAGGGAAAGTTTTCGAAAAACACCAGATTCATAATAAAATGATTGATTATTCAAACGACGATATGTTTAATCTCTTTTTAATTCATGGCGAATATCAAAAAGTGGTGGATAGAACTTGCAGACAATTCAATAACCAATTTCCAAATTTGGCGCCCATGAGTTAAACAAAATTTCAAAGAATTAGAAGAAATTTTCTGCAATTTGAAGGAACAAAATACATAGAAACTAGGAGAAAACCAATTCTCGATGACGACGACAATCAAATTAATATGCTAGCGTATTTTCGTGCCAATCCACATGCGTCCCTTAAGTCAGCATCAATGGATATTGGATTGAGTTATACTTCCATTCAAAGGATCCTTAAGAAACATAACGTGCACCCGTATTCTTTTATCAGACTACGAAAATTGAAACCAACTGACCTTCCCAAGCGGCTAAATTTCTGTGAAAATTTATTAATTCGGCTTCAAGAAGATGAGACAATTCTGCAAAAAATTATATGGTCCGATGAAGCCAAGCCCAATGAAAGTGGAATAACCAACATGAGAAATCGACATTTTCGGTCCACTGGAAATCCACATTTCATTCAGGTTATTGATTTCCAAAATAAATTCAGCATAAACGTTTTTGCAATTTTAATGAATGATTTGTTGGCTTATCACATTTATGAGGAAAATCTCATTGGGCAAAGATACCTGGAAATTTTGGAGTGAAATATTTTCGAAGTGATACCATTTCCGGTTATACCGGAAGTGGGTCATCACTTTGTTATTTCAAATGGCAATCTACCTTTTTTATTATACATCTAGAACAATTGACAATTGAGCAAGGCATAAAATACCCAAGTTGTTGGCACTTATTTGTCAAAACTTTCGACACATTTGATTATTTTTGTTATAAACTCGATTTTTGAGGAGCATTTGAAGAAATTGTAGCTCGTAGATCTTTTGTACTACAGACACAATTTTTGCTTTGGTGGTAGAAGAAGGATCAAGGAATTGTTTAAGCAGTCTACACATGTCAAATGTTTATTGCCTTTTTTTGTATGATTTTTTTCAATTTGGCGTTTTTCAAAGAGCAATAACTCAATTTTTTCAAATGGCACTTGCCAATTTTTATATCGTCATCACATGAAGCTCCAAATTTCAGATGGAATTATATAAGCATGTACTATACCCATCTCTTATACTTCCGAAATAATTTGGGAATATATTGAATTTTGATGATTTTTCAAGAACTAACAGAGAATGCTTTGAAATATTAATATTAGCGTATTAATTTGCTTGTCATCGTCTTCGAGAATTGGTTTTCTTCTAGTTTCTATGGATTTTGTTCCTCCAAATTGCAGAAAATTGCTTCTAATCCTTCGAAATTTTGTTTTACTCATAGGCGCCATATTTGGAAATTGGTTATTGAATTGCGTGCAAGTTTTATCCACCACTTTTTGACATTCGTCATGAATTAAAAAGAGATTAAACATATCCTCGTTTGAATAATCAGTCATTTTATTATCAATCTGGTGTTTTTCAAAAATTTTCACTTCAAATTACCAACAATTCCTGTTGAAATATCAAATTCGAATGAACGAAGTGACAAGTACATTAATTTTAGGCACCTGTCAGGTGAGCGTAGCCAGTTCAGCTACTTGATTCAAATATTTCAAAGCATTTTCTGTTAGTTCTTGCAAAATCATCAAAATTCAATATATTCCCAAATTATTTCGAAACTATAGGAGATGGGTATAGTACATGCTGAATCAATTCCATCTGAAATTTGACGCTTCATATGTTGGCGATATAAAAATTGGCACGTGCCATTTGAAAAGATTGGGTTATTGCTGTTTGAAAAAGGCTAAATTGAAGAAACCATACAAAACAACGCAATAAACATTTGACATGTGTAGATTGCTTAAAAAATTCCTTGATCCTTCTTCTATCCACCAAAGCAAAAACTGTGTCTGTATTGCAAAAGATCTACGAGCTACAATTTTTAAATGTTCCTCAAAATGGAGTTTATATATATATATATATATATATATATATATATATATATATATATATATATATATATATATATATATATATATATATATATATATATATATATATATATATATATATATATATATATATATATATATATATATATCCCTGTAGTCGAAAGGTTACTATGGGGGTGACGTCCCGGGGTTATCCGAATCGTCAGCACGCTCACACAGGTTAGCACCCTGATGAGCGGTATTCCATTTGCTAGTCTAACTACAAGAAGCATGAAACAAGGCGGTAGGGAGCTTCAGGCTGGCTCCCTTCAGCCTGGTGAAAGAGGAAGTGGTGCAAGAGGCACTCCCCTTCGAGAAGGCACCGTGAGTCCTGATCATGTTCCCCCAACTAGGGGAAGAACGCGTGGTTTGAGAAATTCCTTGAAAAACTCCACCGCTCGTCCTCAGACGCAGGACAGGCGTGCACCATGGTCAGAAGACAAAAACGTAATACTTATGCGTACACACTACACTGTATCACACTTGGTTAATGATTCTAACAAGACGTACAGGCAACTCTTAACTGAGATTTGGATCCATATGTATCCACAAAAACAACAATTCGCCCAACTTCTATCCAAAAGGGTGAAATGGATCCTCGACAATGGTAAAATGTCAAAAGCTCAACTAGACTCGATCAAAAAGAGCTGCTGGCCACGAGTGTATGTGACTCAATCGGGCCGACGATCTTCAATCAGACCCAACACAATAATAAACGAAGGCCCGGGAAGCAATGAAAGGAAAAATGACATCAAAAACCACCTGGTGAACAATCTGCTGAAGTATAGAGGCTTGAACCCTAGCAGCAGACCGAAAATACCGAGAATGTCCCACTCAAAAGAGATGCTGAAATCTGTCAACGTGATCATTTCCTTGATCCAGGAGCAGGTGGCTGATGTACTGTCTATCGGTGACTCAGTCGATCTGGTCTATGCAGCAGCAGCTGTAACAATTCACGAGGCGATGCCTATACCTAAACTCCCACAGCGCAGTCACGAGTCCGCTCCCTGGAGGCTTCGGCTGGAAGGGAAATTTGTTGATATGAGAAAAAAGATAGGAATAATTCACACTCACCTGTATAGCAACCAACTTTTCAAAAAACTCTGCAGGTCTGTCCAAGTAGTAGCGTCAGAATTCTGCATAAAAGCCAAAGATCCTTCCTTTAACGACAAGATGAAGCGAATTTGCGATAGGCTGAAACAGAAAATAAAAGCTCTAGGTAATAGAACGCGACGGTATAATGAACGCATCAAGCGTTTCAAAAATAATAAACTATTCTTCAAAAATCGTAAGCAATTCTTTCGCGACCTAGAAGACACTGAGAAGGACGGAACTCCACCAGCAGCTGGAAAAATGCACGAGTTTTGGGGCGGCATCTGGTCGAACAACACTTCGCACGACGACTCTGCATTCTGTATTGCTGAAATAGAGTCAAAAATGCCTAAACACAATATGACAGATTTTAACGTGACTTCGGAGAATGTTGCGAGGGCGCTCAAGAGAACCAACAACTGGGCAGCCCCAGGTACCGACTGGCTTCATAATTATTGGTTGAAGTACTTCACCAAAATACACTCCACCATTGGGTCCTTGTTCCATCAAGCACTCAATGACCCCACCACGATAAGCAAGGACCTAACCCTTGGCATCACTCACCTTCTTCCGAAGGGAGGTGTGTCTGGAGACCCAAAACTTTATCGTCCTATCACATGTTTGCCAACGGTGTATAAACTGCTCACAGGTGTCCTGGCACTCCACATGAACAACCACCTCAAAGCGCATAATACCCTCGCGCCCGAACAGAATGGTTGCCGGAAAGGAGCTAGAGGCTGCAAGGAACTGCTGGTGATCGATCGTATTATTACAAAACAAGCTAAGAAAATGAAGCGCAATTTCACAGTCGCTTGGATCGATTACCGTAAAGCCTTTGATTCCGTACCTCACTTCTGGTATTTCGAGAGTTTTGGCTATGTATGGCATATCAGAAACCTTCTCAAACAACTAATGAGCACTTGGCGTACCTCTCTATGTATGAAAACAAAAGCGGCAGAAGTCAATACGGCAGAAATTCCAATCAAAAAAGGAAATCTTCCAGTGGGATACTCTCCGTCCCTTGTGGTTCTGCTTGGCCCTTAATCCACTGAGTTGCCTCCTGAATGACAGTCCGAATAGCTACATGTTTGACAGGCAGAAGAAGATCAATATCAGTCAGCTGTACCTGGATGACCTCAAATTATACACAGCCAAATGAAGCGAAAGCTGGAAACGGTCAAATCCTTCAGCGATTCCATCCGCATGGAACTCGGCCTTAAAAAGTGCGCGATACTGAGTATGAGAGAAGCAAAAATTGCTGATATGGGAGCTGAAATGAGCTTACATGATCAAAGCCTGTTCCCTGCATTGGGACCGCAGGAGACGTACAAATATCTCGGTATACAGCAAGCATTAGACTTCAAAACTGCAGAGGTCCAGCAGGCCCTTAAGGACACATTGGTGAAGAAAGTTAAGCGGGTCCTACAGTCCAAATTGAACGCTGAGGTAATGGTCACGGTTCTCAACACATGGGCTATACCCAGTATAGCCAGGTGTAGTAAATTGGTCGACCACGGAGCTACGAAAACTGGACCAGACTATAAGATCAATGCTCACTAAATATGGTATGCATCAACCCCACGCGTCAGTTAAAATGCTTTATCTGCCAAGGAGTGAGGGTGGTAGAGGAATTGCCAATATTGAAAGCAGTCGTGATGGAATTGTTTCGGGATTGAGGGAGTTTTTTGTTGCGAGAAACTCGCCATTTTATAGATCGATTCGTGCGGCTGATGTTATGCCACCGTTGCAATTAAGAGCAGCAGAAGTCCACTCCAAAAGCCGAACACTAGCCGAATTGATGGAACAGTGGTTATCCAAAGAACTCCACGGACAATACCCAAAAACACTCAAAAACAATAATGTGGATGGAGAAGAATCACTGACTTACCTTACAGCAATTTACCTCCATCCAGAAACTGAGGTCCGACTTCTCGCCATTCAGGACCAAGTCGTTGCGACTAGATCGTATCAAAAAAATTTTGTTGGTCTACCTATTCAATCAGACCAATGCCGCCGATGCATATAACATCGTCTTGTCCGATACTTGCTCCGAAAGAATACTTTTATAGACATAACTCGATGGCTAAGATATACCATCAACATATAGGATTGCTTCTTGGGCTAATTAAAGTCGAAATGAAAAATTGTCTATACCAACCAGAAGCTATCTTGGAAGATCAGCGCTTTAAGTTATACTGGGACACTACAATCGAAACGGATCGGCCGGTACCTCACAAAAGACCCGATATAGTTATTTTTTATAAACAGGAAAAGAAGTCAAAAAACCTGGACGTTACCATCCCAGCGGACTACAACATGAGCACACTAAAAAGATCGACAAATATCGCGACCTAGCGTTCGAAATAAGGAGATATAAGGTTACGCCTCGGTTGTCGTTATGCCCCTGATAATATCAACCAATGGCCTTGTTGAGTCACACCTCGCAGAAAACACTAAAAAACTGGGTTTGGAGACCTCCATTATATCCGCAGCTCAAAAGGAAGTAGTGCTCGGCACCACTCGCATTGTCTGAGGTTTCCTAAATGTTTAATAATATCATATAACGATGATCATCTTGGCGAGCAATCGCCCGATGGCTCATCTCCGTCTCCTGCACTGCATATACTCATTATATATATATATATATATATATATATATATATATATATATATATATATATATATATATATATATATATATATATATATATATATATATATATATATATATATATATATATATATATATATATATATATATATATATATATATATATATATATATATATATATATATATATATATATATATATATATATATATATATATATATATATATATATATATATATATATATATATATATATATATATATATATATATATATATATATATATATATATATATATATATATATATATATATATATATATAGTGTGTTCCAACGAAAATTTGATCTATAACTCCGAAATGAGTAACATTAGCGAAAACACCAAGACACGTCGATTTTGTTTCGAGGGGAGCATTTTTCGAAATAATTCGAAACTTCTCAGATCAACCCCTACCCCAGCAACCCTAACTTTGAAATTCATCATAGGGAATAAGGGTCGAGTGGCACCTTACTGAAAAGGTCTGTCAATTCTCCATTCTGATTTGTCATTTTAGAATTTTAAATTAACATACAGGGTGTCCCAACCAAGGGTGAAGTTGAATTCTGGAAATCCCAAATACTAACTGAAATCGATTTATTTTGGCATAATGCAAGCGCAGGTTTATGCTCGGTCTAGAAAACGACCTACACTTGTGAATTTGGAGTTGGTGCAATCAACCCCTATTTCCAGCATCCCCAACTCAAAAATCATTCGATCGATAATAGGTCAAGTGGCACCTCGTTGGAAAGGTACTGCAATTTTCTCTTCGAATTTGGTATTTTCGAAATTCAGAATCATCATTCAGGGTGTCCTGAAGCAGGAACATTGAAAATCCAAATAACTTTTTGAAACTGGTTCATTTCGGTATACGAGAACATGTTTGATCCGAGAATAGGACTTTCTTGTGTGGTTATAGAATTTTTGCAATCAACCCTTCCATTCAGCATCCCCAACTTGAAAATCATACAAATAATTCAAGTGGCATATCTTCAGAAAGGTTTTTGAATTCCAGAATGATTAAAGCATTTCATTCAGTTCGGCTCTCCATACAGGATGTCGCTTTCGAAAAATTCAATATCGTCATTTGAAATTATCAACTAAAATTAATTCGAAACTGTTAAAAGTATTGGGGTACGATGTGTTGAGCATCAATTACGAAGAAATAAAGCTGATTTCTGCATTGAAAATGTTCACATTTTTTCATTTCCATCTGGCGTGCAGTCATCTGTTATTTCTCATTTTGCAATGAAATATTATTATTATTCAGATCAGTTCCTCATTATTGTTGTTGTTCGTCAGTTGAAATTAATCTGAAAATGGTTTATTCCACTGAGGAAAGGGTCGAAATTGTATCGACGTATTTTCGAAATAACAGTTGTGCCAAAGAAACGGCAAGGATATTCGATAGGAACCATCCTGAAAGAGAAAGGGAGTCAGTCACCAGTACGTTAAATATTTGGTTGACAAATTCCTAGCTACGGGTTCGGTGGCAAACAAAAACATGAAGTGCCATGTCCTGTCAGAAATGAGGCAACGGAAGTGGCAGTAGTGGGTCATCTACAAATGGAGAATACTACTTCGATCAGAAAACTATCTCGTCTGACTGGTGTATCAGCTACAACTGTCCATAGAATCGTGAAACATCACAAATTTCACCCCTACAAGGTAAAATTAGTGCATGAAATAAACGAAGATGATCCAGATCGTCGTTTACAGTTTTGTGAAAATCTAAGTGAAAACCTAAACGCTAATCCAAATTTTCTGAATAACATCTGTTTTTCTGATGAAAGCACCTTTATGCTCAGTGGTGAAGTGAATAGACATAATTGTCGATATTGGGACACACAGAATCCTCATTGGTTTAGAGAGGCCCACACGCAAAGGCCTCAGAAGTTGAACGTTTGGGCAGGAATTTTTGGCAATCATCTAGTTGGGCCTTTCTTTATTGAGGGTAATTTCGAAATTAGGGTTGCTGGGGGTAGGGGGTTGATCTGACAAGTTTCGAATTATTTCGAAAAATGCTCCCCCTCGAAACAAAAATCGACTTGTCTTGGTGTTTTTCGCTAATGTTACTCATTTCGGAGTTATAGGGGGGGTCAAATTTTCGTTGGAACACACTGTATACTGGGTGATTAACCAGTGGCGCGATGCTCTGTAGCTCGTAGACTCTTGAAGATTTAATTTTTATTCGAACAGTATTGTATTTACAAAGTGAGAATCTATTAATCTACTTCAGCAATTTATTTTGCAGTAAACACAGGGTATCCCAATTTTCTTGGTGATTAAGGCTTTTTCAATTATGATTATAGGCTTTTTTAAATTTTTTCTTCCCTAAATATTCATGAAAATAGGCGCTCACATCATAGCATGCTCCTTCGGCCAGAGAAGATGAATACTTTTTTCTATCGTTTTCTTATTGCCCAAGGATAGCTTTATTGATGAACTGAAATAGATTATCCTCATTTTATACAGGAGTGACTCAAAAAAAGTATTCAATGTTGTAATTTTAAAAATATCACACCTTGATTTTTTCAAATGGAACACCCTGTTTTTATTTTTCATGTCAACGCATAAAATATTGTAATATATTTTGCAGAAGAAACCTTACCTTTATCTTCGATTATTGTCGAAATATTCGATTATTTGTAAAATATTTCGATGAAAATTCTACAAACCGTATCAAACTATCAACATGCATCATTATTCGCACAGAAGTTTTTTTTTTCTGTAATGATTCAAGTAGTAAGAAATGAAACCTAACCAAGACATTTTTTTTTATTTGAGCCTTCTATCAGGTGTCCGGACATATCATATTCTGCATTTTACATGGTGAACTTAGCCGGCTCGGTGGCGTATGGGATATGATGCTCGTCTCCTACGCAGAGTTACCTGGGTTCAATCCCCACAAAGTCGGTGCGAGTTTTCGGATTCTGGGAATCGCTTGAGTGTCCATCTTTTGGAGGAGATGTAAAGCTGTCGGTCCTGTCTAACAGAGATGTGTTGGACGTTAAAGATCCCTTCCCTCGACACGAGAGGGGTTTGGCAAAATTCCCGGGTTAGTGAGGTGACAGAATTCCCCGGCATGCCATTAGCCGAAAGGCACAAATAGAGCACGTTAAAGGAAAAACAAAAGAACGAACATGGTGAACTTATCAGTGTTTCGTTATAAAACATTGTTAAAGAGAGTTTTGAACCCAATTTTCTCAATTGACTGCCATGAAGTTCTCCAAAGAAGAGATGGTTGATATCATTTTTATTCTGGGTGAATGTGATAGAAATTCTTTGTTGGCAAGTAGAGTTTATGCACAAAGGTTTCCTGATATGAGGCATCCTGATGCAAAATGCTTCGAAAAACTTCTAATTTGATTCATCGAATCAGGTAATATCGCTTACAAAAAACATGAAAAACCAAAAACTTCTACAGCTGAAGACAACCAGATATCAGTTTTGTTGACAGTGACAGAGGACCCATATAAAAACCAAATAGAGATTTCTCAGTTAACAGATACAAGTCAAACTTCCACCCAGAGAATCTTGAAAGTGAATAAATTTCATGCATCTTATGTACAGCTGCACCAGGAACTGAACAATCGAGACTATAAAAATCGAATCAATTCTTGCAATTGGGCAAGTGACAAAGTAGCGGAAAATCCAAATGTGTTTAGCAGAGTTCTTTTCTCGGACGAGGGAACTTTCCACAAGAATGGACTTGTTAACAGGAACAACTTTCATTAATACGCCACGGAAAATCTACACCTCATGAGACGAATAGATCACCAGCATCGTTGGTCCTTGAATTTATGGGCCCCTATAGTAGATGGATATCTAATTGGGCCGCACTTTTTCGACGGGCACCTCAATAGTGAAATGTATTTAGATTTTCTGCAAAACCATCTACCAATGTTACTTGCCGATGTACCAGAGCATATAAGACATGATTTGTGGTTTCAACAGGATGGATCACCGGCACATTACTCGCATCAGGTTAGGAAGCATTCGATTCATGTATATCCAAACAAATGGATAGGACGTGGTAGTCCTGTTAGATGGCCAGCTAGGTCTCCGGACCTTACAAGTCTAGATTTTTTCTTGCGGGGTTATATCACGGGCATCTTTCACCAGATTCCTTCTACAACACAGCTGGTTATGAGACAGAGAATAGTCGACGCCTTTCAGTCAGTTAATCTGCAAATATTGTCGAGAGTTCAACGGTCTTTCCTCAGAAGGATTTGACTTGTGTCTACAAAGAAACGGGCAACATTTCGAACACTTATTGAAAGAGTTCAACACCTTGTATATTATCTCATCAAAAACCAATCTATTACGTATATTTACACGACTAACTTAAAATATCGCCATTGCTCTGATCAAGTATAATGATATGTACTAATAAACTCTTCTTTCGCAACCTCTGATTTTATTATTTTAGTTTATTTTTTTTATTTAAAAGATGGTCGAAGATAAAGATAAGGTAACTTCTGCAAAAATATGGCACAATATTTTATGCGTTGACACAAATAATAAAATAAAGTTCCATTTGAAAAAATCAAGATATTATATCTTTAAAATTACAGTATTCCATAATTTTTTTGAATCTTGTATAAAATGAGGATAATCTATTTCAGTTCATCAATGAAACTATCCTTGGGCAATAAGAAAACGAAAGGAGAAAAGTATTCATCATCTCTGGCCGAGGAGCATGCGATGATGTGAGAGCCTATTTTCATGAATTTTCACGAAAAAAAATTCAAAAAAGCCTATAATCATAATTGAGAAAGCCTTACGTTGGATTGTTCAATGTGCAGAGGGGTCGAATAATTGCTCTCGTTGAAGAAGGGGTGACAGAAGGATATAGCGGTCACAATGGGGATATCACATGGAGTGATTTCAAAAACCTGCGCCCGATACGTAGAGTTACAACCTTTGCAAAATAGGCTCAGAAGAAGTCGTAGGAAGATCACTTCTAATGAACAAGACTGCTTTTTGTGCCAAATTGCAAGAAGAGACCCTAGTGCGTCGCACCCTATACTCCAAAGACAATTTCTGGAAGCAACAGGCATCAGTTTATCAGTCGAAACGATACGTCAAAGGCTTCTTTCGGGGGGCTTATACAGCAGAATACCCTTTAGAGTTTCAGAGCTAACCCGACAATAAAACATTAACAGACTTAATTAGTATATCGGGCACCAAAATTAGAATATTGAGAACTGACGAAGTGTTCATTTTTTTGACGAGACCAGAATTGGTGTTCGATCAGATGACCGCTGGACTCGGGCCTTAAGGGCTCGTGGAAGACAATCTAGACTCCAAGCAGCAAGACTAATTCCTAAATGCCATGGGGACAGTGTTATGTTCTGGGGTGGCATTATGCTGGGAGGTAAAACAGATTTGATTTCGTTTCCTGCGAGTGCTCGAAATTAAGTGGACCTAGTGCTGGAGCCCATAGTGAGATTCTAGCGTGGTACCCACTGTGAGAATTTCACTGCTATGCAAGATGATGCATCTCTGCATACCAGTAACCTCCCGTGACATTACCTTGAAACGGAGGGAATCGCTATTTCGGACTGGCCAGCTTGCTCTCCAAAACTAAATCCTATTGAAAATTCATGGGTTACTCTCTAAATGAAAATTAGATCGCGCAAGGATAATCCAAGAACCCCCCAACAGCTCATCCAAGCCGCCAAAGAAAAGTGGCAGAATATCACCCCAGAGGAGTTCTAATACCTAATCCAAAGCATTCCTAGACAGATTCAGGCTTGTATCGGGGCAAGAGAAGGTAATACAAGCTACTGAGGTCGAGGAAAAACACCTACTCTGTGAAAAAACATTTTCCAATGTTTTAACTACATGCCGAAAGAGTCACTTATCTTCTTTTATTTTTTTCTTTCTTGAAATAAACCTTGATCGATCTCTTTTTCAATTGAAGTATCTCTCACACTATATATACATAAAAAAGTTAAAAAAAAAAAAGTTGACCAAGTTTTCGTATATATATATATATATATATATATATATATATATATATATATATATATATATATATATATATATATATATATATATATATATATATATATATATATATATATATATATATATATATATACAGGTTGGTCCAACGAAAACTTAACAACTTTTCCGATTTTTCAATCCCCGTTACTTCAATCCACTACCGGAGGTGAGCACAACCCCCTGATTTTTAATAGGGATGAGTGATGTTACGATACCTTATTTTGAAGATCTTATGGATGGCAGCTAAAAAAGTGAAAGACTACTTACTTTTGTGATTAGTTTATTAAGTGCTGAAAATGGGTACCATTCACTTCCACGGAGTAAAATAAGTTTTGCCCAAATCGTTCACTTACCTTACTCAATATTTCAGGTTCAATTTGACGGCATTCATTAATGATCCGACTTCGAAAATCATCCAGTGACTCAGGTTGGGTAGCGTAAATTTTAGATTTCAGGTGACTCCATGGATAAAAGTCCAGTGGCGCCAGATCAGGAGATCTAGGTGGCCACTTGATATGTTCCCTTCTTCAATCCAGACCTGAGGAAATTTTTCATTCAAGACCTGACGCACAGGTTGAACGAAGTGATGTGGTGCGCCATCTTGTTGAAAAATGATCGTTTGATGGTCTTCCTCATTCTCCAATACTTGCATGAGGGCTGAACAAATAGCGTTCTATAATACTTCTAAATAAATTTGTGGATATTACCAGGTATGAAAAAAGGGACGGTGATGGGAATTCCATAAGTACCTTCCCAAACATTTAACTTTTGGGGATGCTGAGTATCCTCTTCTCGAAATTATCTTGGATTTTCATTTGACCAGTACCGACAGTTATTCCTGTTTACAGTGCCGTTAAGGTAAAATGAACACTCATCCGAAAAACAGATATTGAAGATGTAGTTTAGATTATTGTTAATAATTTCACTGACCACTTCACAGAACATGAGTCGGCGATCAAAATCATCCTCATTCATTTCCTGAACCAATCGTATCTTGAAAGGATGAAACTTATGTTTTCTTAAAATTCTCATGATTTTTGTTCGTGGAACACCAGACACATTGGACAATTTTCTAGTACTAAGGGTCGGATCCATCGCTACGTGACCTAAGATAGCCACTCCCCTCGCTTCGTCTCCATCATACACCCTCTTTTTGTTGCCGACTGAAACATTAGCGTCAAATTTAGTAACCAGTTGCACAACGTAAGCAGCGAATACATTTTTTTCAGGGTGTGTTAATAAAGCCGCTGTTAATCGGGCAGAGTCGTTATTCCTAAAAACTAATTTCATCATTTCCACCCTTTCCTCTACAGAATACACCCTACTACAAATTTACAATCGCTTTGGCACAGTTTCAACGTTCCTGAAAATGCACGATAGACTAACGAGAGACTAAAGTAAATCGAACATAGTCTGTCTACTTTTTCGAACAGAAATTAACAAATAAATAAAAACATTGCATACCTCGAGGTAAATTCAACATAAACTAGCCATAAGCTAACGTTCTTTACTACATTGAAATGAATGGTGTCCATTTTCAGCACTTCATAAACTAATCAAAAAAGTAAGTAGTCTTCCACCTTTTTAGCTGCCATTTCGTTAACGATGAAAATTTTGAAGCGAAAATTTAGGGTCAGATAGTACTCGATAAGATCTTCAAAACGAAGTATCGCAACACCCCTCAACTGTATTCAAAATCAGGGGTTTGTGCTCACCCCGGTTGAGGAATTGAAGTTACGGGGATGAAGAAATCGGAAAAGTTGTTCCCCCTCGTATCAGAAATCGACGGGTGCGAGGGATTCTCCATAATTTCATTTTAAAACCGGAAAATCGAGATGTTTTCTAATTTTCGTTGGAACACCCTGTATATATATATATATATATATATATATATATATATATATATATATATATATATATATATATATATATATATATATATATATATATATATATATATATATATATATATATATATATATATATATATATATATATATATATATATATATATATATATATATATATATATATATATAGTACAGGATGGCCAAGGAAGAAAAATGATATTGCCCTCTTCTAGCCTATTATCGCATAAAAGTAGTATTATCTTGTTGGAAGAGTTATTTCGGTATTCGTTCGGCAATAAAATACGGTCATTTTCACTTTCTAAACGTATGCCTCTCCAAAGCATCGCTGATCCGTGTTCCTGCCTTTCATTTTCTGGAGCATGTAAGAGTAGATGTGCGGTTACAGGTTTTCTCCATTCAAGAAATTGAATCGTGACAAAAGGTAATTGTGGATCTTGCTTATCCATTTATACCATAAATGTGTATGCGTTAGTGTAAATTTGAGCACATAACTCTTGATATTGCCATAATACTGCCGTAACATTGAAAACACACAACTCGGCATGTCGAAAAACATTTTCCTTCCTTAAATTCGAAATTCACCTCACAGATGAATGATTATAGTTGAATATTTATTTTTGCGCTCGTTGTTCAACCATCTAAATTCAGTTTAGAGCAGATTCAATTTTTTACCTGCGAACAAGCAATTGAAAATAATTGCAAAACGGAATAAAGGTGGCGAAAACTGGGACTACTGCATATCCAAATAAAGCCCCTGATAATTGACAGATCTCCATTGTGACCAGCGTTTAATACTTAGTGATGAGGGGCCGGCCGGGGGTTGGTTGGGCACTCGACTCATCTCGGCAATATAAAAATCTCCCCACAGAGATCGGCGTCACAATTCTCCCATCTATTGAAATCTAAGCTGGAGTCCTCCACCCACACCCGTCAAATCCGCATGCAAACTCTCCATCCCCTTCCCCCTTGCTTTGCCGCTTCGTCGTTTTCCATTCTGCCATGGATACGCGGCGGCAACCGCTTCTCATAATCCATCCGTTTTCTAATGGTGCGATCTCGAAAAGGGGTTGAAGGGGAATCTGCATGACAGTAATTAACCCTCGGATATTGGAAATTAATTAGCTGCTATAGTGGCATCCCTTTAGACTATACATTTCAACTTGTTGGATAGCAAGACACCTATTTAGGCATCTGTGATTTTTTTATTGAAATTTAGAATTTGAACGTGAGTTTAGCGCTAATTTATGCTCCATCCATTAGCATATACTATAAGAGCTGTATTCTGATATAAAAACTCAAAGAAGTGTAGGTAAAAGCTGCCAATATCGATAAATTTTGAGTAAAATGTTTCACTTTGATAAACGTTATTTGCTTGTCACTAAGACGTATTGAGGATAAAGTACATGAAGATTTACAAAGTTTATTTATTGTTTTTATAGGACTATGAAGAAAATTTGTGCAAGTGAAAAAATTCGTGAAAAAATATTCTCAAAAAGTTACAAAACGGTTGAATATCATTAGTATCCAAAAGCTATTGATGAAATATAGACAAATCTTGGCATACTGTAGATTATATTTTCGCGCTTCGTCTTCAAATGCTTTAAGTAATTAATGATTATCCTCATGTTTTTTCATTTATTCGATTGAATAAAAAATAGAGTAACAAGAATTAGAGGACGACATGAATCATGCGAAAGCCCCTGAAGTATAAGCTCAGGGAAATGAGAAGAAACGGGTGAACTTTGCGTAATCTTTTATATTAATCTAAAAAACGGGGAGAGAAAATCGAAGGTGAAATCCTGTCTTCATGCAAGTGTGCCATGAGGCAGATATTGTCAGTATAATTGATATTGACCAAAAAACAAGTGGGGACAAGCGGGAAAAACACGCTTCTGTGCCAAGCTCCGCTTTTGTCCTAGTCTGTGCAGAATTCCTCTTCCATGAGTATTGTGAAGTACTTTACCTGTTGACTATATAAAAATGATTTTATGATGTAAGAGATTATCTATTTAGAGTCTCCTTGTTTGAGAATTTTCCAAGTACACACCAGAAGAAAATAATGTAGAGTAAGGTGCTGAATTTTACTATAAATATACAGAACGTTTTGGCTTTGAATACGGCCTGCTTAGTCTTTAATGAGGGTTCGAAGGCAACTGTGACTCATGTACAATTTAAATATGTCGTTGGGTCCTATATTTCGGGAACAACACAATAAGTCCTCGTTTCCATGTTGTGGTATTGTTTTAATTCCCTCATGCTGTCTTGATGATTAGTTTTCGTATTCCACTGTAGGCAACTGTATCAACCTTCATCTGTTTATAGGGTATGTGCAGAGCAGAAAATTTGTTGTTTTTCAAAACAATGCTTGCATTTGTGATTCCGATTTTGCTTGGAGGCATTACTTATCGGTCTTTTCGTTTATATCTTGAGATATTCCTTGGACATTTGTGGTAATATATTATTAGTTATTTCTGTGAGATTATCAAATTTCTCATCACAGCTGGTCTTCGATGAATGTGGTTTCAGAATTTGTTTTTCCTCTACTTATTTTGAGATTTTCTACTTTTCTGCAGCACTCTGAACTCTCTTCTCGAGCTTTTCAGTCAACTTATCTTCTGTTACTGCTGTTTCAATTGTTTTGCTGCTCTTTCTCCTCCTTTACTGACCTAGCTTCTACGAAGTTATTTTCTGTTCAAAAAGGTTGCAGATATCATTTTTTAGCAATTTTTTCATGATCTGCTGATCTGCTGTTTATGTATGTATATGTCTTCCTTATATATATGATCGTTCTATTGTCGATATAATGATTACAAATTTGTTGTTTATGTAGCAGTTATGGAGTAGTACTCCATTATGATTTATTAGATCACCCTCGATAATGGTAATATCTCCTCTGAAAATGTTGGTAAGGGAGGGTGTAAGTTATGCAAAATCCAATATGTACTCTGGTGTTGTGGCTTAAGTTGCCACGTATCACCTGAAGTTGGAGTTGAATATCGAAGGAATGGTTCTGTCTAATACAGTTTTGGTCTGCCAACTTTGAACAAGCTACTTCATCCATGCGTATGATGTGCAGTCCATATCAGGTAATTTCTTTTAATGTCAGGATGGTCCAACAACTATTTCATGATTGGTCATTAGGGAAAACATGTATATAATCAATATATTAAGATTTTAATATCTTTGTTTCATATCAATTCTCTTTTCATTTATATTTGGTTGGTACAAAATAATATTTATTACTCACCCCATGTCTCTACCCTGTTTTTCTCCTTTATTCTTCAATTAATTATCATTCCATTACCAATCGAAGATCTAGTTGGAGAGAGGAATGAAATATGAACACAATAATTCTGATTAGACTTTCTGTTAACATCTCACTCGCAGACTTGCTGTTTCTGATGTATCAGCGACGACCGACACAAGTATTTTCTCCATGTTCTTTTCAATCATATAAAAGCTAAGGTATGGTTGACTCCATTCTTTCCATTTGCCTAAGCTTGCACTTAAAAACATTCGTAGGAGGCCTGGTGTGTTTGAGTGTTTATTTATTCTATATACTGTGCTTTTCTCCTATCGCATTTAGATTTACATCAAAGTTGTACATTTTACTATAATCAATCTTCTGTAACTCCTTCATCGATTGGAATAAATAAATAATTTCAAATTAAAAAGGGCGAGATGAAGTTAGATTAGATTATCATTCTTTTTATTTGCTTAAATATTCGTTTATTATGTGGGTTCTTACTGAAATCTATTGGTTGTGAATCATAAATGCATTAAATATTTAATTGCCATTACACAATACATAAAATGCTATTCAGTATGACAATAATTAATGATTATTTTCGAGCTGTAAACTGTAAGTTATAAACAAAAGTTTATTCTTCTGCTCACAAGCGTAGGAATACTTTGCTAACCGTTTAAGCGATATCCAATGATATTGTAACTTATATTAAGAGTTATACCTCATAAGAATTGACTATTTCAGATAAACTTCTGAAACATTTCTATTTTTGAGTTTTTCCAAAATAATTTCGAAAAAGAATCAGGTTGGACTTGATGTTAAATATGTAGTTTTGCATCAAGTTTAACCTGTTGCAGTTCAAGTTCTCTTAGAAGTTTTTAATAGAATAAAAATCTTGGAGTCACATGAGCTACATTCAATCAATAAAAGTTATAGATAAAAGGATGACATATTCAACTAACAGTTCTTTGTTTGATTTGCAAGAACGAAATACATGATCATTACTTTATGAACTTTATGAATATATATATATATATATATATATATATATATATATATATATATATATATATATATATATATATATATATATATATATATATATATATATATATATATATATATAGACAATAGACATACTGCGCGTACGTTAACTTTCTACGTATATTGAATATGAGTATCCCGTAAGGAATCTCTCCAGACGAATATAGAGGGTTTTGACGTTTGACCACTCTGTTTAATTGAAGGCTAGATTCATCCGAGTGAAGTATTCGTTTCAACCCTATGTTGTTGTCATCGATGGAATCCATCAAGTATTCGCAAAATTGGATTGTAAGGGAGAATATATGATTCGTAAATGTTTTTTTATATCTTTGTATCGCAAACATTATGGTTACGATCAATTTGACGGCAAAAAAATTGGTTCTGTTGCAACCACATATCATCAGCAAAATTTCAATTATAAACGATTCGGTTAGAAGCATAATTTAGGAAATTTTACACTTCTAGTACACAATGCATGCAGTTATTTAAAATTTCATGAAAATAAATAACGCAACGCTATCAAATTATTCCCATGCAACAAACAAAAGTCAAACATCCATAAATGAAAAAAAATCTTTAAAACTCAAGTATTTCGACTTGACGATAAGATGCTTATATTTGAATATTAGACCACCAAGAGTAATGTCATAAATTTTAGAAATAAATGCACCTTTCTAGAGGTGCAACATGACATATCATGCCATTTGAAAAAAAGCGGGGGGTTGTTCCCACCGTCATTATTACAGATACATGCAAAACATGTAAAACTGACTGAACACAAAAATCAATATGACCTGTGAAATCTGTTAAAAAATATTACTCAGCATTTAATTCAATATTTATTCAAACTGAAGTTCGCTTTGTTCATATATTCACAAGATATTATAAATTGCCTTTAGTAGAAAAATAAATAAAATTAAAGTTGTCAACTTTTCAACATAAATTTCGAAAAGAGTATAAATTGAAATAAAATTCTGTTTTGTCATCAAGAGAGGACGAATCTGATTAATACAGCTTGCATACTTTCTATCAGTTTTTCCGCTGGAAATGAAATATGGTAGGTGTTATAGCAATGGAAGTATGAAACCAAAAAGAACATTTTTAAATATCATAACACTAACAATCACTTTCCGAAGTATAAATGCACTACAAATTCTTCACACATACGATCCACACCACTTCAAATTCAGTAAACTGCAAAATAAATTAAACTGCCAGCTGTTGCATCAATTGATTAATAAAAGTTATAATTAATTCGTTTGATAAGTTGTCTTTTCTTTTGACACTTTTGGCATATATGAATCCATGTAAACCTAATTGTCTACCTGGTAATGAGAGATAAATCATGAAAACATTGCATGGCATTTTGAATGTTGAGCATTTCTTGAAATATATTGCCAATAATATTGGAACCGCAGTATTGTATACTAAATTCAGTAGACACATAGGTATGCAACTTTATTGTTTTTAGTGTTTTGTACGATATTATTTATATTTGTTGATTACCAAGTAAGAAATATTTTAACTTTCCCTCACCTTTTGAAAGAGTTACTTTTCACATATAACAAAAATAATCCTGTATGCATTTCAAGTCAAATGAAAATGTCCTTTTTCAGGTTTTTCTATGAAATGTTGGGTGTGCCGTTCGGACCTAGATATTCCATGTGGTGATCCCTTTGACAATAAGACATTACCAATAACAGATTGCAATTTGGTACAACATGGAACTTATTCAACTGTGAGAACTAGAGGATGTTTGAAAACAACTGAAATAGGTAAGAAACAAAAAAATTGAAATATTTCGATGAATTTCTTATTCTGAAATTTAGCATAGTTAGATGAACGATTTCAATTAATGTTGTCTGGAAGTAATGGAAAAACGTTATCAATATTTGCATAGTTTCCAGCATAACCTAGTAAGGTTCAATTTTAGGAACAAATTTACAATCGAAGTTAAATATTTTCCTATAAATATTTTAACACTCTCTGTTTGATTCATGTTCCAGTTGATGGAGTCAAAAATGTAATCAGAGAATGTGATTTTTCTGGAATGGAAGAAATAAAAGATGACAATTTGTGTTATGAAAACTAACCAAACCGAATATACTGACATTCAAACATGTTGTTTTAGCTCAAAGGATGCATGCAATAGTTTCTGAAAATCTATCATAAGTATATTTCATCTATAGCCAGCCAATCTGTAAATATATTAGTTCTGAATTCCTAGTTGGAAGTTGAGCAATACATTGCCAGTTTACATTTTTCAGTAATAATTGCTTCTGTATTTATATTGTAAAGTATTTTATAATACAAGAAAAAGTTGGAGATAATCTTGAAAAATTTGTAAATTATTCCAAGCACAGATCTTAATAATTGATACGATCGTCTCTTTTCTTTGAAATTATGTACTTATATATTTAATAATGTTACGATTTATGTGAATGATGAAGCTGAACAAAAGTCACTAGAATAAAATGTAAAATGTTGAATGAGAGGAAATAAGAAAATGTCATATTTCATGAACAAACATGAATATTCTTCAAGCCTTTACTTGAAGCTCTAATATCGAGTGGGGCCGCCAAGACATTCTACATAACTCACAACTGGTCTTGGTGCTCCAATGAATTAAATTTTTCATAAAATTTTTTTTGATATTCACCAATATAGGCAGAAGACTGATTTGTTGCGGAGGTTCAGGTGGGAATTGTAATGTGCAGCCATTGTACATTGTCATCAACACTATCACGAGACGGGCCAATTATAGGTTCAATGATAATATCATGATATTGCACAGCATTCTGTCTCATCAAAGCCTAGTTCCCCAAATTGCTTCACATAACGCTGCTATCGTTCTCTATAAACTGTCATCAGAAACGTATAAGTAAAATTTCGACTCTTCTGTAGAAACGAAGAATCCTCATGGTCCAGTTCGGATGTTCCTCGGTCTATTATTGTTGAAGAATATAATGCTGCATGTCTGATGCTGCAAAACTATGATTTCTCCTATATTTATTTACAAGTACCGGTCTTCGGCGGGGATGGTATTCTTTGTCGCCTTCCACCTTGTTAGTATGTTGATTTTGCTTATATTACCTGACGACTCTGCTCTATTCACCTAACTATGAGGGCAATTCAAACACGCCGGCACTTCACGTTGTATCAAAATTTCGTTAATACAACGGAAAACTTCACTTGGCTAGAAGTGTTCTAAGCCCCTTCTAGTAAGAGTATATTCTTCAAAGAAAGGATGAACAACACAAAATCGACAAATTCCGAAGTGGTTACATATGAGTTAGCCTTCTATGATTTCGATAAGGCAAGAGACACTGAAAAAGTCGTACTTTGGTTCCAATTAGCGTTGACATGTGTACAACATGTGCTAACACGATAAGAAACAGTCCACGTTCCATGTTTACCGCAATTGAGTATGCATATGTTCAATTGTTGGAACCTACATGTTCATCAAATAAAGTTATATAAAGAGAAGCGAAATTTATCACTTCACTTGAGGTGCCGATTCTTTTCAATTACTTACTAACTTTTTTGTTCAATGTACAGTGCAGATTGAAATTCTTTTAATCTTTGAACAAATTTGAATTCCCTAATACATCTTAACATCATGTGGAAAGGAGCATTTACTTATTTGAATTTCTTAAAACCTACCTGAAACTGACAGATAGAAACTTATTTGAGTTATTTCCAAACGAAACTATTTGAAATGCAATATTCAAATTAGGTTTTTTCATCTTATATCTGAAATTCTTTCTTAAATTGTGTCACTTTGTATCTTGTATTTAGGTACATCCCTTAAGTATTTACGTATTTTGAATATAGTAAGTTTGCTATGTGATGCCTCTACTAATTCCTGTGCATATTCCTCTCATTACAGCAGCATGCCATCATATGGCCAAAAACAAGAACCCTTAATTTACTTCATTTAGTTATTTTTGTCTTATCCTGAAATACCTTGAAAAAAGAATAGGTCTGAAAAACTGAATTTTAGATGTTTAAATAGCAATACTGAAGATGATTAGAATGAAAGGCAAAAGCCAGTTTTTATTTTATATTTTTAGTTGGCTCTCATTTCTCTATTGCAAGTAACAACAATTCAGAGTCTAAACTGGAACTTCTGCACCTGAATATTAAAGACATACGGCTAAAGAATTTGAATATTCATTCATAAGATATTGGACGAACTAGCGGAACTTAAGTCCTGATTATATAATAGAAACTTCAAAAGAATCTTGTACTGATATCTCAAATAATTGAAAAAACTTGTAACTTGTGATCTCAGATACTTTTCATGAGGTAACTAGTACACCTCAGTTGACATATTAAAATGTTGATTTCAGCTAGTCTAATCTACCTAAAACTACAATTGTGCAAGACGTAATATTTATAAAAAAAAACTATTCCATCGAATTCTTCAAATTTGAGATTGTAACTTAATTTATGACTCCAAAATATATCTCTATCAGTTTTTTCTTTAATTTACCATCAATAGATCCCTCTTTCGGAAGAAAAGCAAAGCTTGCGTCTACATAATACAGAACAGTGACAGAGTTGTCAAATGTCACAACTCTCGAGTATACCCAATAACATAGACAAAGTATAGAAGAAATACATAGCACCCCATAGAATAAATTGAAGTTTATTCATAAGCCAGAATCGCGATCCTGGCTGGTTAGGATAGGTCAGGATAGAAAGATTGAGATGAGGTTCATAGATGGTCCATAGATGGCTCTTGATAAAACAGAATACTATAATTTTTTTTTCAGTTAGTACTATCAGATGACTGCTAAAAATTACAAAGTTATCTTAGAATGATAGTCCATGAGCGTACTTTTTCTTATACAGTGGATACAAGAGATTGCGATTAGTGAATAGTTAGATTCTTATTACAGAAATAGAGATATGACTTTTTAAGAAAATTATAACAATACTTTTTTAGAAGTCAACTCAAAATAATTCAAAATAGTATAATTATGAGGATTGCGAATATTACTACGTAAAAAATATCACTGTTTAAGATGGCAAAGTTTATTCAACGTTATAACTAATTCGAGCTTTCGCTTATCATCAGACAAGTAGCGATTTCATTTATCATTGCCAAATTTTTTTCACATTCCACGAAATATAACAATTTTTTTCAGTACATATCCCGTATTTTTGATGAAAGAGTTTCTAGACCAATATTCATATGAACTCTCCATCCTCAATTCACTGAAAGTATTAGCTCCTGATTTTTGGCTACATATTTAAAGAACACTTGTATATCTTCGAAAAACTTAAATTCTATATGGCGTTCATTATTAAAAATACATTCTAAACTGATTCGAACTTCGTAGACAAACTCCAGCACATCATGGAATATATGATTTCTGGGAAAAACTATTACTTGAATGTCTTTTCTTATAGCTACAGAGCCTGCAACCAAAAGCAACTAGTGTTTTTGAAGAATTGAGATTTTCGGACCTTTTTCATAGCAATCTAAAGATGGGATATTTTTTACTTGAGAAAAGATATGCTGGCGATGATGGGAGCATTATATCGTTGATAAGTACCACCAACAATCTAAATCGGAATTTTTATAGCATTTGCAATAATAAATACAAGACAGTTTTGATATAGGGAAGGTAACATGCAGTGAATGACTTTCCATCGAAATATTTATTAAGTACCTACGAGAGTGTTGTGATCTTCTAGGTTCTCATAAGATATAATTTCAGTTTCTAAACTGTAAACTACTTCAAATGCATAAAATTATTCATTAAAACAACCGTTCGAAACGGTTAACCCTAAAAAACTGTGGCCATGATTCCCTGTAATGAAGCAAATCTTGATAAGCCCAATATTTCGCCCACTTGAACAACAGAGAGTTTTTTGTGTTTGTTTTCTTTCTACAATCTATAGTGTCACCACGCCAACCCAGTGCCGTGAGGAGGAGGTTACTTCCTCTGGATAAAAAAAACCGGCGGCGACCGGCGAACGATGATTGTTGTCCATAACTCTGCTGCTGGAGCCTTCTTTCGGGCACCGCCAGAGGCGTCAGACTAAACACACAGGGTTGTCAGATTGATTATGGATAGAAAATATCAATTATTTTATAGATGACGAAAATTAGTGAAGTGCAATCTTCAACGTAGATATATGTTTCCTTTCAAATTTCATATTATATGGAGTACAAAAATGGAGAATAATTCAAGCCATTATGATTTCAAAGTTAAGTACCTGAAAATGCACGTTTCATTATATCGTTTATTAATAAAATAGATTGGAGCTTTCATTCGATTTTATACTTAAGATTACAACGAATATGCCTACATATAGTTTAGGCGAATACATATGCGTCCATAGTAAATAATAATCGAATATATCTTTCGTTCCAAGTCTTGAATATACAATTCATTTCCTCTCAAGAGACGGGTTTTCTTGATAGCGTTTACTTTCGAACATGTAGGTTTGAAATTTGGCGGTTCTACCGAAGCAGAAAAAAACTGTGTTATAATTTTTGATGAAATCGGAATAAAGAGGAGTATTAGTTACAATTCTAAATTGATTAGTTTCAGATTATGGAGAATTCGGTCGACAACAAAATCTTGGAAATCACGTTCTTGTTTTTATGATTCGAGGACTTTATGCTTATTACAAAATTCCGTTAAGTTATTTCGTCGTTTCTGGAACTATGGCGGGAGGTGAAATAAAAACCATACTGATAAACCTTATTTCAAAATTGAAATCAATTGGAATATTGGTTAGGGCTATCACGTGTGATCAGGGTACGAATAACAGAAAAGCTTATCGTGATATAGCGGTTACCGTGGAACATCCTATTGTTAATATCGACGGCCCGATTTTGTTTTTCTTTACGATGTTCCTCATTTAATAAAATCACTTCGTAACCAATTTGTAGTTCACGGTAGAGTATATGGCGGTGGTCAAACATAGAGGAAACGTACATAATAGACTCCAAATTAGTTAATGCCCGTTTAATGTGTAAAATAACGGATGCTCATATACGTCCAAAACCATTTGAGAGAATGTAAGTGTCTCTAGCAACCCAAATTTTCAGTAACTCTGTATCCGCAGCCATTTTAACGGCGTTTAACACCAAACAACTCGATTCCGATACCTCAATCAATACTTCAGAATTTCTGAAGAAGGTTAATAACTTGTTCGATTATTTGAATGTGAAGAAAAAAGGAATTTACGCTCTATCGCGAAAGAATTATCACCCCGAGAATAATTTAAGGCAATTTATTGATTATGTTCGTACGTGGGAAATTACCGGTCTACCCGTGCGCGTCCTTGCTTTTTGGGCTCTGAATAAACGTTGATAGGCATTTTGTATCTTTGGGAGTCTATAAAACAGGAAAGTAGTGAAAACATGGAATATTTGTTAACGAATCGTTTCAATCAGGACCCATTGGAACATTTGTTTTCATTCGGTAAGCTGGAGGTTTACACCCGAAATCCTACGGTTGAACAATTCATTGTCAAGACTTCACAACGAAGTGAAGCGGGTGCCAAAAATATATATATATATATATATATATATATATATATATATATATATATATATATATATATATATATATATATATATATATATATATATTTCTATTCCTGATTCCAGCAGTTTCAATAAATTTCCATCGAAGTCATTTCAGAAAGTTTTTCATTGCGTGACTAATCAAGATTCCGGGAATTTTTCCATCATTTGTTTTATTGGCCCAACATATTTAACCGAGTACTGATACATGTTTATTTGGATTTGCGATATTCAATACTCTAAATATACGTATATCCATTAGGCAGCCATTAGATTCAATTTTTTATCAAATCACATCATGCGAACATCCTTCATTTGAATTGTTCTTATTCTATATACACTCACACCATTCGTTTCATCAGACACACCATATATAAATATAAATATAAACTTACAATTGCATACCAACATTCGACATTTTCACATCAATATTTCCATGTTCGTATCACATTCCTTAATTTTGTCACAAACCATGACTCTTATCTTCTATATAATTTTTCTTTCGAACCCATTTCCTGACCAATTAACCCTTCCTCAACCATGAGAGGAGCTGTTACACCTCTACATGGCCCGTCTCCAGTTGGCGGATAGGCGAGTGTTTTTCATAGGTAAAAGAATTGCTGATAAAGTTCATTATTATAGTATTGATATTTGATTTTAGCAAGTAATCAGCTTTACCTATAGAGAACAGGAGGAATATTATTCCTCCCGCGGACCAAACAGACATGAAACACCACCAATACATGCAGACTTCTTTTGTATATTTGTTATTTCGTTCAGATTGAAAAAACTTCCAACGTTTTTACCTCATTTAGCAAAATCTTAAGAGATTATCAATAATAATTAAAGATTGAAAAAACCCTTGGTTGCAGTGAGTGCAATATTGTTAGATCTCAATATCAGAATACCTTTTTTGTTTGATATGTATTTATTCCAGCCTTGTATCTAAACAAGATTGAAAGACTTGAATGCGATCATTTGTTTATGTCTATGGATGATTTTTTAAATGGTTCCCTTCGCGACCTCATTCTTGAAATACACTACCCTTCACTACGAAGGATATAGTTAACACCTGAACAGCATTACTACGTCTAAGATAATCAAATCTATGGAAACAAACATAACACTGATGATTTGTGCAAGTACGTAGAGTACAAACAGCTTAGATGCTAGAATGATTACTTCTTGGAATCAAGGCACAAGAAGTATTTTAAATGGTTCATTTTGTAATCGACGCCAACATTTCGTGACAGCAACAACACTCTTCATCGCTCCGCGTATGTTGCCGAATTTTTCGTAGACGCAACGAGTTTTCGGGTATAAATTTAGTACTGACGTGCTCGTTATAAGTTCGTTTTCGAAATGTGAACTGACTTACTATTTCCAAAAATTTGTTATTGGGACAAAACGAAAAATTGGTTGAATTACGGTTCAAGTTGTGATTTGATAAGTATATTTTCACAAGAAAAGCATTGATGTTTACCACAAATGTTTGCGATTCAAATAACTACACTAATTCGCGAAATCACAAAATCGAATAGCAACAAGATAACCACTGCAATGATTGTCAATTTTGCAGTCTCCTGTATAGACTAGAAGCTTGTTGCAATTCTACATGACTGTTCAGTTTTGAATATAAAATGTTTCAGATTCACAAAAATATATTGTATCCTAATCCTTAACAACTTTGGATGAGATTAAAAAAAAAATTGTTTCATGTTACATTCTATTTCTCCAAAGCTTAAATTAGTTTTGCATCTTTAATTGTGAAATTGCATAGTGTGCTGAGTATTTACTGAAAATTAGTGTTTCTTATATATAGTTTGTAATTTCCTAAGAAACTACTGATGGAACAATATGCAAGACAACAATATTTTCTCTGATTCGTTGCTATCACTCAATTTCCATGTTACACCCGGTATATTATTGAATTTTTAAATCATCAGGAAATTTTATACATATATTATGTAATTATGTAGAACATCTTATACCTATCTTCAATAAATTATTTTCAAAATATTTAGTGTTTTCTTGATTTATCACAAAAATCAATATCAAAGAATAATGTTTTGATGAAGAATTTAATTTCTTTTGAAATGTAATATCTCATGTATGTTAACTAAAATATTTCATCTTATTTTTATATTCATATCTAACCCTATAAACGTTTTAATTTGATTTTTTGTTTATCAATTAACATTTGAAATCTATTAATAGAAGTATATTTATGTAGATACCAACGTGTATAATAAAACAAGCGCCTGATATTAATTTTTATTTTTCGTTATGAACTTGATCATTTGTATAAATAAATGTGATATACATTGCCACTTAATAAATTTCTACGAACACAAAAAATAATTATTGGCCATAATTTTCAATTATGTAATCAGAATAATTCTAATATATTATATACATATTAACGATAAATATAATTAGATTTTCAGTTTTTCTGACCTAAATTTTAAGACAAATATTTCAAATTTTTATCATTCAAATAATAATAATGATAATAAAACTCATCATTGATAAACAGTAACCTGAGCGAAGTTAATTTTAAGGCAATACGTCTTTTTTTTTGACGGCTTCTCGAGACGCAGACGAGTTTACTGGAGTTTTTTCGCTGTTTCCTGTGAGAGGCCACCGTCCGACAGAAATCAGCTAGACATTTCGTGCTGAACATCGGCCATTATACGCTTTCAACTTGTATTCGAAAATAGAAATTAATTCTCAGCTTCACTTGTAACAGTGTAGTGAGTTGTTTGGATAACATTTAATTAGGAATTATTGAAACCCAATTTTCTCACTGCATCGTGAAAACTTCGACTAGAGTGACAGAAATCCATGTAATTCATCAACTCATTTATACCAGACTTTAACGAACTAATCACAATATTGACGAATTCAATAATCTCAATAGCTTCTTATTAAATAGATTGAAAAATATCCATAATTTTCCGCGACTCTTTCTCTTTTTGATTTCCTTTTTCATGAGAAGCTTCTTATGAGTTAGTTACAGTGTAAAAGAGTAACTTTGATGGCATAATTTCTTTCATAGTTGTACAGAAATATTTCTTCATCAAATTTCACCTGTTTTGAGTATTTTCGCTCTTCCGAAAACTCAATTTTTTTTGAAATTCACCCTTTTATAACGTTTCATTTTAGTGTTGATTAAGTTTTCAATTTCTAAAATATACAATATATTTCATAACGATTTCTGAAATTCACGATGGTATTATGACTCCATAAAAAACCGTTCCAATAATGCCTATAGTCATGTATCGTGCTTTCGAAAGTTTGTATTTCATAAATTTCTCCGTTATCATTCCGAAGCATTATCTTCGGAAGGTGACGCAGTAAAATTTTTCCTATGATAGAAATTGGCAACATTGGAACTCCAAACCAATCGATTCCAAACTGATTTCAAATAGGAATGTCAGCTAGATGGAAAATGCTTCTTCAAAAGATATAATCCCATTGTGGAATATAGCATAATTACTTATCCGAAATCTTTTTATGGAATAATGTAAATAATTGATTAAGATTGTAAATACGAATTTGAAACCACAAATGAATTCCAAGAACTTCAGTTGCAGGAAATTTTCAACCCTACACATTATCGCCATTCCTAGCTTTGTGTTCATTTCTAGTCTCTTAGAGGAATTGGAACCTAATTTTAGAAATTTCACAGTTGGTTACTACTCATGAAAATAATAGTATTAATCAGTTTTCAGTACAACCCTATTTTCCTTATATTTATAATTTAGCTCATTAGCGGAACGCACACATATACCCAAAATGAACGTATTCAGACGATCCTGATAACTGGCGAATGCTTACAAAACTTTTAATAATTCTGTTGAAATAGCTGGGAAACTGCAATTTCTTCTAATCAATCTGCATTTTCGATATGATGGCCAGTTGGCTTCGACAATAAATTCTGCAAAAAATTAAAACTTCAACCCCTTGCAATGAGTTAAAAATTCAATTTTTTCTTAGTTTTTTGTACATCGTACGCACTTTGCAACCCATTGCATGCTTTGCGACACTGACTGGTAAAAATGGTGAGTGCGAACATAGAACATGATAGCGTCAAATTGTTTGTCTATTTTGTCTCTGTACAGATTTATTTATGGATAAATGAATAGATGTTTTGTTTTGGAATTGTTATGAATCGAATAGACTTTTTTTTACCAAATATTGCGTCTTTCGCTTTATATTTGTTACATCGGTTTACCGATTACTTCTTGTCGAGAATGTTGTCGAAATTGCATTTACCATTAATATAATGCACAGTAAATACCTAACTGATACAATATCTGCAATTTATTTATTTTTATAATGTATAGATGATATCATAATAACCTCACCTTTAAACAATTATTAAAAAAATATCACAATTATGTATTGAATTACTTCAAAAGTTGTTTTATTTAAACAAAATTAATCATTCTTTTCGAAAATGCACTTAACTAATGATATGAATATTCTTGATGTTTTAATACAATTTTCTGGAGGTAAAGTCGGGCATTGCATTATCGAAACTGAAAATTATTCTCAAAGCAAACTTTTGGGTCTGAATTCGAATTTTCAATTTTCCATTACTATTTTGAAAAAAGCGTGCTACACTCTTTCTTAAATTTAAATTAAAATGCGTGTAACTTGTAATGGAGTCATATTATAGATGTCTGTTCTTCTTTCCTCCGATTTGAAAATTAAACATTCATAGATTGTCTGCATCTCTCTGAAAAAAGATGCCAAAGTAGAATGGGTATTTATAATATCTTGTGTTTAAGTATATATGGGTTTGTGAAAACATATATTGAAACCTATTGATAAATAATTGAACATATTCTCCTTTTCTGCATTTCTAATTCAATCCTAGACTACGTAATGAAAAACATGAGTAAAACCCTTTTTTCCTATTCTTGTCTACGCTCATGTCAGCTAAATATCATGGGTTCTTTCGATTTCACGCGTCATCTATGTGCCATATCATAATAATTCACTTATTATTTTGTCGTATTTGTGCAGAACACTGCACTAATAGATATAGTACTGCACATAATGTCTATTATCATGGAGGGCGCCACAAACGGACTGTTTCGTACGTCAAATTCACTATACTGTGTGAAAACTTTACTTTGAAGTATGTTCTTCATTTAGGCATAGACCAAGTATAAAAGACGACAAAGCACCCCATAGAATAAAATGAAGTTCATTCGCCAACCAGAATCGCGATCCTGGCTGGTTAGGATAGGTCAGGGCTGAAAGATTAAAATGAGGACAAAGATGATTTATATACTCTAGATGAGGAACCCACTTCAACGTAAAATTTTTACACAGTCATAGACCAAGTATAAATGAAGACAAAGCACCATATAGAATAAAATGAAACTTATTCGCCAGCCAGAATCGCGATCCTGGCTGGTTAGGATAGGTCAGGATTGATAGATTGAGATGAGGTTAGGTTAGGTTAGATAGATGGTCCATAGATGGCTCTTGATAAAACAGAATACTATAATTTTTTATTTTCAGTTACTACTATCAGATGGCTGCTAAAAATTTCAAAGTTATCTTAGAATGATAATCCATGGGCGTACTTTTTCTTATACAGTGGATAGAAAAGATTACTATTAGTGAATAGTTAGATTCTTATTACAGAAATAGAGATATGACTTTTTAAGAAAATTATAACAATACATTTTTAGAAGTCAACTCTAAAAAATTCAAAATAGTTTCAATATGAAGATTGCGAATATTACTACGTAAAAATATCACTGTTTAAGATGGAAAAGTTGATTCAACGTTATAACTAATTCGAGCTTTCGTTTATCATCAGACAAGTAGCGAATTCATTTATCATTGCCAAATTTTTTCATATTCCACGAAATGTAACAATTTTTTTTAGTACATATCCCGTATTTTTGATGGAAGAGTTTCTAGACCAATATTCATATGAACTCTCACTCCTCAATTCACCGAAAGTATTAGCTCCTGATGTTTGGTTACATATTTAAAGAACACTTGTATATCTTCGATAAACTTAAATTCTATATTCCGTTCATTATTAAAAATACATTCTAAACTGATTCGAACTTCGTAGACAAACTCCAGAACATCATAGAATATATGATTTCTGGGAAAAACTATTACTTGAATGTCTTTGCTTATTGCTACAGAGCCTGCAACCAAAGGCAACCAGTGTTGTTGAAGAATTAAGATTTTCGGACCTTTTTCATAGCATTCTAAAGATGGGATATTTTTTACTTGAGAAATGATATGCTAGCGATGATGGGAGATTATATCGTTGATAAGTACCACCAACAATCTAAATCGGAATTTTTATAGCATTTGAAACAATAACTACAAGACAATTTTGATATAAGAAAAGTAACATTCAATGAATAGTTTTCCATCGAAATATTTATTAAATACCTACGAGAGAGTTGTAATCTTCTAGGTTCTCATAAGATATAATTTCAGTTTCTGAACTGTAAACTACTTCAAATGCATAAAATTATTCATTAAAAACCCTTCGAAACGGTTAACCCTAAAAACTGTGGCCACGATTCCTGTATTGAAGCAAATCTTGGTAAGCCCAATATTTCGCCCACTTGAACAACAGAGAGTTTTTAGTGTTTGTTTTCTTTCTACAATCTAGTGTCACCACGCCAACCCGGCGACCGGCGAACGATGATTGTTGTCCGTAACTTTGCAGCTGGTGCCTGCTTTCGGGCACCGCCAGAGGCGTCAGACTAAACACACAGTGTTGTCAGATTGATTATGGATAGAAAATATCAATTGTTTTATAGATGAAGAAAATTAGTGAAGTGCAATCTTCTTCGTAGATATAGGTTTCCTTTCAAATTTCATATTATATGGAATACGAAAATGGAAAATTTTGTGAATAATTCGAAGCCATTAAGATTTCAAAGTTACGTACCTGAAAATGCACGTTTCATCATATCGTTTATTAATAAAATAGATTGGAGCTTTTATACGATTTTATACTTTCGGTTTTCGGTAGCCCCCTCTGGATTATTTTGAGTTCCAAGACGTGATGAAATGATTGATTATTGAATTCTTTTTAAATCAAGATAATTTCTATTAAATTTTCCATGTTTTGTCTCAATTTGGAAAAAAGTCAATTTCACCGAGAATGGAATGGAAGGAGAAAAAAGTATTATTAGAAGAGGAACGGAAAAAATAGAAGTCGGGATATATCCTGCAATCCTACGATTATCGTAGGATCATCTATGCTCGAATTTCCGAAATCACAACATACATTTGTGGTAAAAAAAAATATGTCAATTCCCTCAACATTTAAATTCTTCTGAAAAGTAACGTACGAGAGTGAAGTTTAGTGAATTTTAGACATTATTTTATTCTCATGCATCATTTCACAATATTCAGTATCCTATTTTCCATAAGTTAAAACATTTAACTGTATTCTTTTAAATTTTGACTGCTGATTGATTGATTATATATTTGAGTATATTTCGTTAAATCTACTGCAAGTTCTTAATTCGAATTATCGACACTCTGATCATAAAATTATGAATAATTTCTGTCAATGACCCTGTATATTTTGATTTATTAATAAATTAATGTTCTTTGGTTCCGTATTCTCTTACTCGTTAGGGATAGATCACAATCTGGCAACCTTGTTTACCGAAAACCATAGCATTCATATGCAACTGAATAGAACAAATAAAATTATCCTGTGTCTTCTGGATTTTCCATCTATATTTCAATGGGTAGGATGTACATTGTGAAGGGGGATGTCACTTTTTAAGAGTTCGTATATTTCTTGTAGTTTGAAACGAGAATTAATATTTGGTCTGACTTCTGGGTAAATGTTTGTTTCTATTTGATTGGTTTTGCCTAGAGCAGGTTTATTTTATATAGGGTGGCTGTCGATTGAAAATTTTTGTTACTGAATTTACTGAAAGAGCTTTCCCAGTAATGACGATGGTAAACATTCCAATAACATCCAAGCAATCGTGTATAGGTGTTCAGTGAAATATTGTGAAAATAAATATCGCCGTGGGGGGGTTTCAAATGTTTCATTTTTCAGATTTCCGTTGGACTCACGACAAGGTGATTGGCCTCGGGCAATCGATCGGCGGGATTTAATTTCATTTGTTCCGCGTAAAGACATCAGGTACAAAATAATTGGTAGCATACACTTTGCGGATTCGTGTTTTACTGATCATTCGAAACGTTATTTACGCTCTCATGCAGTACCAACTCTGCAACTCGATTTTATGGATTTCGGCGCTGATTCTGATAAAAATAAAAACATAATTACGTATCCCCTGTGAGGCTGAAGTGACTGGAAAACTACTTTTTGACGAACAAGGAAGTCCACTATCGACATATTTCTCCTCTACGGCAAACTTAGATTCTTCATGTTCCTCCCGCGGAATTTTTCAATTCAAACGTAAATTAGCTGCGAAACAAAAACAAATCGATAAATTAAGGAGATGTATGTATGATATCCTTTGTCAAAATAATCGTCGATTACGTCGCGGTCGCGCCAAAGACCAGATCATTCTGAAATAACATAAAAGTGTGAAGCAACGATTTCGAAGTGTCAAAACGTTCATAGATCTCCAAACGGAACATAAGCCGCATACAGAGTATTCAGAAGAAAAAAAAATTTGCTCTCACAATTTTTTATAGAAGCCCGGGAATATAAAATTTCCTTCGAATTCGTCAGGGATTCACTCTCCCGCAGAAAGGCACAATCTCGAATTGGTTCAATTCGATTAAATTAGAGACGGGTTATCCTTGATAGCGTTCACTTTCGGACATGTGCGTTTGAAATTTGACGGTTCTACCGAAGTAGAAAAAAACTGTGTTATACTTTTTGATGAAATCGGAATAAAGAGGAGTATTAGTTACAATTCTAAATTGATTAGTTTCAGATTATGGAGAATTCGGTCGACAACAAAATTTTGAAAATCACGTTCTTGTTTTTATGATTCGAGGACTTTATGCGTATTACAAAATTCCGTTAAGTTATTTCGTCGTTTCTGGAAATATGGCGGGAGGTGAAATAAAAACCATACTGATAACCCTTATTTCAAAATTTAAATCAATTGGAATATTGGTAGGCATTTTGTATCTTTGGGAGTCTATAGAACCGGAAAGTGAAAACGTGGAATATTTGTTAACGAATCGTTTCAATCAGGACCCATTGGAACATTTTTTTTCAGTCATTCGGTAAGCTGGAGGTTTTCACTCCTACGGTTGAACAATTCATTGACAAGACTTCACATTGAAGTGAAGCGGATGCCAAAAAATTTGAATAGAGGCGGAAAGAAGTTTTTATAAAATTTCAATGCACTTTTGTGCATTTCTATTCCTGATGCTAGCAGTATTAATAAATTTCCATCGAAGTCATTTCAGAAAGTTTTTCATTGCGTGACATATATATATATATATATATATATATATATATATATATATATATATATATATATATATATATATATATATATATATATATATATATATATATATATATATATATATATATATATATATATATATATATATATATATATATATATATATAAATTTATAACGGGTTAGTAGTCTTGGAACAAATGAATACTCTTTTTCATGGCAAGCTTTCGGAAATATATATTGTTTCCATCTTCAGGCCTCTACAACGAACAAACATCAATGAAACTAAATCATATAAACAAAAATAATCACTTGGAAACCATAAGAATGGCAACTTACAGAAAGTTGAGGTTAATTATCCAAAGGTTAGTATGTGATGAAAAACCGGAGTCATGAACTCAAAGAACACAAGACACATCGACAAAGTGCACAATAAAACTCCTATAAAACATCATCAGGTACAAAATTGAGAAAATTGCCAGTTTAAAAACAACAACAAATCTCGTAAAATTCATTTCATTTTAAGGCGTGAAACGGCGCAGGGCACGTGATTTGAAATGTATTTTACGTGAATTGTTCCATATATTTAAACTAATATATATATATATATATTGTATATATATATAATATAGTATATATATATATCAATATATAAATTAATATATATAAATTGAAATTTTAGGTTAGTCGTTATCATTTCCAGCAGTTATATATATATATATATATATATATATATATATATATATATATATATATATATATATATATATATATAATATTTTGATGAGGAAGTTAATTTCCTTTGAAATGTAAAATCTCATGTATGTTACCTAAAATATTTCATCTTATTTTTATATTCATATCTAACTCAATAAACGTTTTAATTTAATTTTTGTTTATCAATTAACATTTGAAATCTATTAATAGAAGTACATTTATGTAGATATCTACGTGTATAATAAAACAAACGTCTGTTGGCAATTTTATTTCTCGTTATGAACTTGATCATTTGAATAAATTAATTTGATACACTTTAGCACTTAACGAATTTTTACGAGCACAAAAAAATTACTATTGGCCATAATTTTCAATTATGTAATCATAATAAATCTGATATATTATATACATATTAACGATAAATATAATTAGATTTTCAGTTTTTTTGACCTAAATTTTAAGACAAATATTTCAAATTTTTCATCATTCAAATAAAAATAATGATAATAAAACCCATAATTGATAAACAGTACCCTGAGCGAAGTTAATTTTAAGGCAATCCGTCTTTTGTTTTGACGGCTTCTCGAGACACAGACGAGTTTACTGGGGGTTTTCGCTGTTTCCTTTGAGAGGCCACCGTCCGACAGAAATCAGCTCGACATTTCGTGCTGAACATCGGCCGTTATACGCTTTCAACTTGTATTCGAAAATAGAAATTAATTCTCAGCTTCACTTGTAACAGTGTACTGAGTTGTTTGGATAATATAAAATTAGAAATTATTGCGGGTGGACTTATTGAAACCCAATTTTCTCAGTAAATCGTAAAAATTTCGACTAGAGTGACAGAAATCCATGTTATTTATTAATTCATTTCCACCAGAATTTATCGAACAAATCACATTTTTAGACGAATTCAATAATCTGTAACGTTTTCGCAATAGCTTCTTATTAGATAGATTCAAAATTATCCATAATTTTCCGGGACTCTTTCTCTTTTTGATTTCCTTTTTCATGAAAAGCTTCTTATGAGTTAGTTACAGTGTGAATTTTATGGAATAATGTAAATAATTGATTAAGATTGTAATTACGAATTTAAAACCACAAATGAATGCCGAGAACTTCAGTTGCAGGAAATTTTCGACCCTACACATTATCGCCATTCCTAGCTTTGTGTTCATTTGTAGTCTCTTAGAGGAATTGGAACCTAATTTTAGAAATTTTACAGTTGGTTACTACTCATGAAAATACTATTATTAATCAGTTTTCAGTTCAGCCCTATGTTCTTTATATTTATAATTTTGCTCATTATAAATAGCGGAACGCACACATATACGAAAAATGAACGTATTCAGACGATCCTGATAACTGGTGAATGCTTACAAAACGTTTAATAATTCTGTTAAAATAGCTGGGAAACTGCAATTTCTTTTAATCAATCTGCATTTTCAATATGATGGCCAGTTGGCTTCGACAATAAATTCTGCAAAAAATTAAAACTTCAACCCCTTGCAATGAGTTAAAAATTCAATTTTTTCTTAGTTTTTTGTACATCGTACGCTCTATGCAACCTATTGCATGCTTTGCGACACTGACAGGTAGAAAATGGAGAGTGCGAAAATAGAACATGATAGCGTCAAATTGTTTGTCTATTTTCGTCTCTGTACAGATTTATTTATGGATAAATGAATTGATGTTTTGTTTCGGAATTGTTATGAATCGAATAGACTTTTCTTACCAGATATTTCGTCTTTCGCTTTATATTTGTTACATTGGTTTACCGATTACTTCTTGTCAAGAATGTTGTCGAAATTGCATTTGCCATTAATATAATGCACAGTAAATACCTAACTGATACAATATCTCCAATTCATTCATTTTCATAATGTATAGATGATATAATAATACATCACCTTTAAACAATTATTTTAAAAATATCACAATTATGTATTGAATTACTTCAAAAGTTCTTTTATTTAAACAAAATTAAGCATTCTTTTCGAAATGCATTTAACTAATGATATGAATATTCTTGATGTTTTAATACAATTTTCTGGAGGTAAAGTCGGGCATTGCACTTTCGAAACTGAAAATTATTCTCAAAGCAAAGTTCTGGGTCTGAATTCGAATTTTCTATTTTACATTCCTATTTTGAAAAAAGCGAGCTACACTCTTCATAGATTTAAATCAAAATGCGTGTAACTTGTAATGGAGTCATATTATAGATGTCTGTTCTTCTTTCCTCCGATTTGAAAATTAAAGATTCATAGATTGTCTGCATCTCTCTGAAAAGAGATGCTAAAGTAGGATGGATATTTATAATATTTTGTGTTTAAGTATATATGGTTTTGTGAAAACATATATTGAAAGCTATTGATAAATAATTGAACATATTCTCCTTTTCTGCATTTCTCATTCAATCCTAGACTACGAAATGTAAAAAATGAGTAACACCCTTTTTTCCTGTTCATGTCTACGCTCATGTCAGCTGAATATCATAGGTTCTTTCGATTTCACGCGTCATCTATGTGCCATATCAGAATAATTCACTCATTATTTGGTCGAATTAGTGCAGAACACTGCACTTATAGATATAGTACCGCACATAGAGTCTATTATCAAAGAGGGCGCCAGCAAACGGACTGTTTCGTACGTCAAATTCACTATACTGTGTGAAAATTTTATGTTGAAGTGGGTTCCTCATCTAGAGTATATAAATCATCTTTGACACAGTATAGCATAGACCAAGTATAAAAGAAGACAAAGCACCCCATAGAATAAAATGAAGCTTTTTCGCCAGCCAGAATCGCGATCCTGGCTGGTTAGGATAGGTCAGGATTGAAAGATTGAGATGAGGTTCATAGATGGTCCATAGATGGCTCTTGATAAAACAGAATACTATAATTTTTTATTTTCAGCTACTACTATCAGATGGCTGCTAAAAATTTCAAAGTTATCTTAGAATGATAATCCATGGGCGTACTTTTTCTTATACAGTGGATAGAAGAGATTACTATTAGTGAATAGTTAGATTCTTATTACAGAAATAGAGATATGACTTTTTAAGAAAATTATAACAATACATTTTTAGAAGTCAACTCTAAAAATTCAAAATAGTTTCATTATGAGGATTGCGAATATTACTACGTAAAAAATATTACTGTTTAAGATGGAAAAGTTTATTCAACGTTATAACTAATTCGAGCTTTCGTTTATCATCAGACAAGTAGCGAATTCATTTATCATTGCCAAATTTTTTCACATTCCACGATATATAACAATTTAGTACATATCCCGTATTTTTGATGGAAGAGTTTCTAGACCAATATTCATATGAACTCTCTATCCTCAATTCACTGAAAGTATTAGCTCCTGATGTTTGGTTACATATTTAAAGAACACTTGTATATCTTCGAAAAACTTAAATTCTATATTGCGTTCATTATTAAAAATACATTCTAAACTGATTCGAACTTCGTAGACAAACTCCAGAACATCATAGAATATATGATTTCTGGGAAAAACTATTACTTGAATGTCTTTACTTATTGCTACAGAGCTTGCAACCAAAGGCAACCAGTGTTTTTGAAGAATTAAGATTTTCGGACCTTTTTCATAGCATTCTAAAGATGGGATATTTTTTACTTGAGAAAAGATATGCTGGCGATGATGGGAGATTATATCGTCGATAAGTACCACCAACAATCTAAATCGGAATTTTTATAGCATTGGAAACAATAACTACAAGACAATTTTGATATAGGAAAAGTAACATGCAATGAATAGTTTTCCATCGAAATATTTATTAAATACCTACGAGAGCGTTGTGATCTTCTAGGTTCTCATAAGATATAATTTCAGTTTTTGAACTGTAAACTACTTCAAATGCATAAAATTATTCATTAAAACAACCCTTCGAAACGGTTAACCATAAAAAACTGTGGCCATGATTCCCTGTATTGAAGCAAATCTTGGTAAGCCCAATATTTCGCCCACTTGAACAACAGAGAGTTTTTAGTGTTTGTTTTCTTTCTACAATCTATAGTGTCACCAGGCCAACCCGGCGACCGGCGAACGATGATTGTTGTCCGTAACTTTGCTGTTGGTGCCTGCTTTCGGGCACCGCCAGAGGCGTCAGATTAAACACACAGTGTTGTCAGATTGATTATGGATAGAAAATATCAATTATTTTATAGATGAAGAAAATCAGTGAAGTGCAATCTTCAACGTAGATATATGTTTCCTTTCAAATTTCATATTATATGGAATACGAAAATGGAAAATTTTGTGAATAATTCGAAGCCATTAATATTTCAAAGTTACGTACCTGAAAATGCACGTTTCATCATATCGTTTATTAATAAAATAGATTGGAGCTTTCATACGATTTTATACTTAAGATTACAACGAATACGACCACTTATAGTGTAGGCGAATACATATGGGTTCATAGTAAATAATAATCGAATATACCTTTCGGTCCAAGTCGTGAATATACCATTCATTTCCTCTCAAGATTCTTTATGGCTGGTGGAAATATCCAATCACCTTTAAGTCCTAGTAATAGTGGTTGAATGAGACTTTTCTTCATCAAGGTTTTCGGTAGCCCCCTCTGGATTATTTTGAAGAAAACCATTTGAGTTCCAAGACGTGATGAAATAATTGATTATTGAATTCTTTTTAAATCAAGATAATTTCTATTAAATTTTCCATGTTTTTGTCTCAATTTGGAAAAAAATCAATTTCACCAAGAATGGAATGGAAAGTATTGTTAGAATAGGAACTGAAAAAATAGAAGTCGGGATATATCCTGCAATCCTACGATTATCGTAGGATCATCTATGCTCGAATTTCCGAAATCACAACATACATTTGTGGTAAAAAAATTACGCAAATTCCTCAACATTTAAATTCTTCTGAAAAGTAACGTACGAGAGTAAAGTTGTTGAATACCCTGAGAGAGAACTGTTTAGAAAATGATGGGAGGAAGTTTGAATATTTGTGAATAATTTTATCGAATTTTCATTACGTGCAATTTTAGACTTTATTTTATTCTCATGCATCATTTGTTATGTACTTCGATTCACAATATTCAGTATCCTATTTTCCATAAGTTAAAAATTTAACTGTATTCTTTTAAATTTTTGACTGATGATTGATTGATTATATATTTGAGTATATTTCGTTAAATCTACTGTAAGTTCCTAATTTGAATTATCGACACTCTGATCATAAAATTATGAATAATTTCTGTCAATGACCCTGTATATTTTGATTTATTAATAAATTAATGTTCTTTGTTTCCGTATTCTCTTACTCGTTAGGGATAGATCACAATCTGGCAACCTTGTTTAGCGAAAACCATAGCATTCATATGCAACTGAATCGAACCAATAAAATTATCGTGTCTTCTGGATTTTCCATCTATATTTCAATGGGTAGGATGTACATTGAGAAGGGGATGTCACTTTTTAGAGTTCGTATATTTCTTGTAGTTTGAAACGAAATTAATATTTCGTCTGACTTTTGGGTAAATGTTTGTTTCTATTTGATTGATTTTGCCTAGAGCAGGTTTATTTTATATAGGGTCGCTGTCGATTGAAAATTTTTGTTACTGAATTTACTGAAAGAGCTTTCCCAGTAATGGCGATGGTAAAAAATCCAATAACATCCAAGCAATCGTGTATAGGTGTTCAGTGAAATATTGTGAAAATAAATATCGCCGCGAGGGGGTTTCAAATGTTTCATTTTTCAGATTTCCGTTGGACTCACGACAAGGTGATTGGCCTCGGGCAATCGATCGACGGGATTTAATTTCATTTGTTCCGCGTAAAGACATCCGGTACAAAAGAATTTGTAGCATACACTTTGCGGATTCGTGTTTTACTGATCATTCGAAACGTTATTTACGCTCTCATGCAGTACCAACTTTGCAACTCGATTTTATGGATTTCGGCGCTGATTCTGATAAAAATAAAAACATAATTAGGTATCCCCTGTGAGGCTGAAGTGTCTGGAAAACTACTTTTTGACGAACACGGTAGTCCACTATCGACATATTTCTCCTCTACGGCAAACTTACGATTCTTTATGTTCTTCCCGCGGAATTTTTCAATTCAAACGTAAATTAGCTGCGAAACAAAAACAAATCGATAAATTAAGGAAATGTATTAATGTCCTTCGTCAAACTAATCGTCGATTACGTCGCGGTCGCGCCAAAGGCCAGATCTTTCTGAAAGAACATAGGAGAAGAGTGAAGCAACCATCAGGAAGTGTCAAAACGCTCATTGATCTCCAAACTGAACATAAGCCGCATACAGAGTATTCAGAAGAAAAAAAAATTTGCTCCAACAATTTTTTATAGAAGCCCGGGAATATAAAATTTCCTTCGAGTTCGTCAGGGATTCACTCTCCCGCATAAAGGCACAATCTCGAATTGGTTCAATTCGATTAAATTAGAGACGGGTTATCCTTGATAGCGTTTACTTTCGAACATGTGCGTTTGAAATTTGACGGTTCTACCGAAGCAGAAAAAAACTGTGTTATACTTTTTGATGAAATCGGAATAAAGATTTGAATTTGGGAGGCTTTTACTTGGTAAAATTCCATTATCAATAATAACAAGTACTGTGTTTTAAAGAATTTTACTTAATAATTGCGATTCGTAACGCGTTTCACTACACCGTAGCTTCTTCAGACGAATGATTATGCAGAAACATGTAAATGAGAATATAACTATAAATGTTCTTGAGTAATTAAAAGCTTATTGGTCGCCTCCTCCTAAGTGGTTATTTATGACAGGTATATCAATAAAATTAAGGAATAGATTGCTCCCCGAAAAGATTCAATAGAGGTGAAGGGCTTAAATCGACTTGTTCATTGATGAGTCTACCTGAGTGTTTGTATTTATTTATTTCTAAAGTTTCCCAAAGATCTACCTTCAATATTTATTATCTGTATGCAAAATTTCAAACTGTGGGTCGAAAGAATGATTATTTTCTAGAGATGATTCGCGTAATTTGAATCTGATTTTTATTTGAAAAATTGCGTTTATGTTCCGATATTCTAATATTAAAATTTCTATGTGTTCTACCAATGTAGAAATTATCACAGTCACTGCAATTCAATCTATAAACACCTGATTTATTGTTTTTACCTGGTTTGGTTTAATTATTTTTAATTTCATATAAAAATAATAAAAAAAAAATAATAAAACCAAACCAGGTAAAACAATAAATCAGGTGTTTATAGATTGAAATTGATAAATACATTTAAAAAATCAAATAAAATAAAATTCAAGTAAAGAATCATTTGAAACATTTTAAAAATTATAAAAACAGTACAGTATTATCAGAAAAGAGAGAGTATTAGTTACAATTCTGAATTGATTAGTTTCAGATTATGGAGAATTCGGTCGACAACAAAATTATGGAAATCACGTTCTTGTTTTTATGATTCGAGGACTTTATGCGTATTACAAAATTCCGTTAAGTTATTTCATCGTTTCTGGAAATATGGCGGGAGGTGAAATAAAACCATACTGATAACCCTTATTTCAAAATTTAAATCAATTGGAATATTGGTAGGCATTTTGTATCTTTGGGAGACTATAAAACAGGAAAGTGAAAACGTGGAATATTTGTTAACGAATCGTTTCAATCAAGACTCATTGGAACATTTTTTTTTCAGTCATTCGGTGAGCTGGAGGTTTTCACACCTACGGTTGAACAATTCATTGACAAGACTTCACATTGAAGTGAAGCGGATGCCAAAAAGTTTGAATAGAGGCGGAAAGAAGTTTTATAAAATTTCAATGCACTTTTGTGCATATATATATATATATATATATATATATATATATATATATATATATATATATATTTTTTTTTTTCTATTCCTGATTCTAGCAGTTTTAATAAATTTCCATCGAAGTCATTTCAGAAAGTTTTTCATTGCGTGACAGCATATATATATATATATATATATATATATATATATATATATATATATATATATATATATATATATATATATATATATATATATATATAATGTTCTGATGAGGAATTTAATTTCCTTTGAAATGTAATATCTCATGTATGTTACCTAAAATATTTCATCTTATTTTTATATTCATATCTAACTCAATAAACGTTTTAATTTAATTTTTTGTTTATCAATTAACATTTGAAATCTATTAATAGAAGTATATTTATGTAGTTATCTACGTGTATAATAAAACAAACGTGTGTTGTAAATTTTTATTTCTCGTTATGAACTTGATCATTTGCATAAATTAATTTGATACACTTTACCACTTAATGAATTTCTACGAGCACAAAAAAAATAATTATTGGCCATAATTTTAATAAATCTGATATATTATATACATATTAACGATAAATATAATTAGATTTTCAGTTTTTTGACCGAAATTTTATTACAAATATTTCATCATTCAAATAATAATAACGATAATAAAACCCATAATTGATAAACAGTACCCTGAGCGAAGTTAATTTTAAGGCAAGCGTCTTTTGTTTTGACGGCTTCTCGAGACACAGACGAGTTTACTGGGGTTTTCGCTGTTTCCTTTGAGAGGCCACCGTCCGACAGAAATCAGCTAGACATTTCGTGCTGAACATCGGCCGTTATACGCTTTCAACTTGTATTCGAAAATAGAAATTAATTCTCAGCTTCACTTGTAACAGTGTAGTGAGTTGTTTGGATAATATTCAATTAGAAATTATTGCGGGTGGACTTATTGAAACCCAATTTTCTCAATAAATCGTAAAACTTCGACTAGAGTGACAGAAATCCATGTTATTCATCAACTCATTTCACCAGAATTTACCGAACTAATCACATTTTTGACGAATTCAATAATCTGTAACGTTTTCGCAATAGCTTCTTATTAAATAGATTCAAAAATATCCATAATTTTCCGGGACTCTTTCTCTTTTTGATTTCCTTTTCATGAAAAGCTTCTTATGAGTTAGTTACAGTGTGAAGGAGTAACTTTGATGGCATCATTTCTTTCATACTTGTACAGAAATATTTCTTCACCAAATTTCACCTGTTTTGAGAATTTTCGCTTTTCCGAAAACTCAGATATTTTGAATTTCACCCTCTTATAACGTTTTATTTTAGTGTTGATTAAGTTTCAATTTCTAAAATATACAGTATATTCATAACGATTTCTGAAATTCACGATTATATTGTGACTCCATATGAAAAACCATTCCAAGAATGCCTATAGTCATGTATCGTTCTTTCGAAAGTTTTATTTCATAAATTTCTCCGTTATCATTCCGAAGCATTATCTTCGGAAGATGACGCAGTAAAATTTTCCTATGATAGAAATTGCCAACATTGGACCTCGAAACCAATCGATTCCAAACTGATATCAAATAGCAATTTCAACTAGATGGAAAATGCTTCTTCAAAAGCAAAATTTTGGGTTCAAATATGAAACCGCCCAAAATTTGGTAAGATATAATCCATTGTGGAATATAATATAGTTACTTATCTGAAATCTATTTTATGGAATAATGTACATAATTGATTAAGATTGTAAATACGAATTTAACACCACAAATTAATGCCAAGAACTTTCCTAGCTTTGTGTTCATTTGTAGTCTCTTAGAGGAATTGGAACCTAATTTTAGAAATTTCACAGTTGGTTACTACTCATGAAAGTACTAGTATTAATCAGTGTTCAGTTCAACCCTATGTTCCTCATATTTATAATTTTGCTCATTATAAATAGCGGAACTCACACATATACCAAAATGAACGTATTCAGACGAGTCGATAACTGGTGAATGCTTACAAAACTTTTAATAATTCTGTTAAAATAGCTAGGAAACTGCAATTTCCTCTAATCAATCTGCATTTTCAATATGATAGCCAGTTGGCTTCGACAATAAATTCTGCAAAAAATTAAAACTTCAACCCCTTGCAATGAGTTAAAATTCAATTTTTTTAGTTTTCTGTACATCGTACGCACTATGCAACCTATTGCATGCTTTGCGACACTGACTGGTAGAAAAAGGAGAGTGCGAACATAGAACATGATAGCGTCAAATTGTTTGTCTATTTTCGTCTGTGTACAGATTTATTTATGGATAAATGAATTGATGTTTTGTTTCGGAATTGTTATGAATCGAATAGACTTTTTTTTACCAGATATTTCGTCTTTCGCTTTATATTTGTTACATTGGTTTACCGATTACTTCTTGTCAAGAATGTTGTCGAAATTGCATTTGCCATTAATATAATACACAGTAAATACCTAACTGATACAATATCTGCAATTTATTTATTTTTATAATGTATAGATGATATCATAATAACCTCACCTTTAAACAATTATTAAAAAAATATCACAATTATGTATTGAATTACTTCAAAAGTTGTTTTATTTAAACAAAATTAATCATTCTTTTCGAAAATGCACTTAACTAATGATATGAATATTCTTGATGTTTTAATACAATTTTCTGGAGGTAAAGTCGGGCATTGCACTTTCGAAACTGAAAATTATTCTCAAAGCAAAGTTCTGGGTCTGAATTCGAATTTTCTATTTTACATTCCTATTTTGAAAAAAGCGTGCTACACTCTTCATAAATTTAAATGAAAATGCGTGTAACTCGTAATGGAGTCATATAATAGATGTCTGTTTTCTTTCATCCGATTTGAAAATTAAACATTCATAGATTGTCTGCATCTCTCTGAAAAGAGATGCTAAAGTAGGATGGATATTTATAATATTTTGTGTTTAAGTATATATGTGTTTGTGAAAAGATATATTGAAAGCTATTGATAAATAATTGAACATATTCTCCTTTTCTGCATTTCTCATTCAATCCTAGACTACGAAATGTAAAAATAGGTAAAACCCTTTTTCCTATTCATGTCTACGCTTATGTCAGCTGAATATCATAGGTTCTTTCGATTTCACGCGTCATCTATGTGCCATATCAGAATAATTCACTCATTATTTTGTCGTATTAGTGCAGAACACTGCGCTTATAGATATAAGTACCGCACATATAGTCTATTATTAAAAGAGGCGCCAGCGAACGGACTGTTTTGTACGTCAAATTCACTATACTGTGTGAAAATTTTACGTTGAACTGGGTTCTTCATCTAGAGTATATAAATCATCTTTGAGTATAGTGAATTTGACGTACAAAACAGTCCGTCTGCTGGCGTCCTCTTTAATAATAGACTATGTGTGACAACGTGTATAATGTGAACATAATAAAGATGACACAAGATTGAAAAATTTTGAAATGTCAGAATGAAATTTTGCAAAGAAAGACATTTAAAGAAATTAAAATTAGTTCAAGTCAGAACTACAAATGAACACAAAGCTAGGAATGGCGATAATGTGTAGGGTCGAAAATTTCCTGCAACTGAAGTTCTTGGCATTTATTTGTGCTTTTAAATTCGTATTTAAATCCTCAACTAATGAGGACAACAGAGATGAGAACACTAAGAGCTATAAGAGGTATTACACGCAGAGATAGAATAAGGAATGAGGATACGCTAAGAGAGCTAGGTGTCCAGGATGTGGTGAGGTGGACAAGAGCACGTCGACGCCTATGGGGAGATCACGTAGACAGAATGGGCCCCAAACGTATGGCGAAGCGGGCAAAAACACAAAAACCCAACACTAGAAGACCCATAGGAAGGCCGAAAAAGCGATGGCATGAGTGGTGGAGCTCCGGTTCGCAGCAGGGTCTGTAACAGAAAAACAGGACATCGTCCTATTCAAAGAAGAAGAAGAAGAAGAAATTCGTATTTACAATCTTAATCAATTATGTACATTATTCCATAAAAAAGATTTCGGATAAGTAACTATATTATATTCCACAATGGGATTATATCTTAGCAAATTTTTGGGCGGTTTCCATATTTGAACCCAAATTTTGCTTTTGAAGAAGCATTTTCCATCTAGTTGAAATTCCTATTTGATATCAGTTTGGAATCGATTGGTTTCGAGTTCCAATGTTGGCAATTTCTATCATAGGAAAAATTTTACTGCGTCATCTTCCGAAGATAATGCTTCGGAATGATAACGGAGAAATTTATGAAATACAAACTTTCGAAAGAACGATACATGACTATAGGCATTATTGGAATGGTTTTTCATATGGAGTCATAATACCATCGTGAATTTCAGAAATCGTTATGAAATAAACTGTATATTTTAGAAATTGAAACTTAATCAACACTAAAATGAAACCTTATAAGAGGGTGAATTTCAAAAAATTTGAGTTTTCGGAAGAGCGAAAATTCTCAAAACAGGTGAAATTTGGTGAAGAAATATTCCTGTACAACTATGAAAGAAATGATGCCATCAAAGTTACTCTTTCACACTGTAACTAACCCATAAGAAGCTTTTCATGAAAAAGGAAATCAAAAAGAGAAAGAGTCCCGGAAAATTATGGATATTTTTGAATCTATTTAATAAGAAGCTATTGCGAAAACGTTACCGATTATTGAATTCGTCGAAAAATGTGATTAGTTCGTTAAATTCTGGTGGAAATGAGTTGATGAATAACATGGATTTCTGTCACTCTAGTCGAAGTTTTTACGATTTATTGAGAAAATTGGGTTTCAATAAGTCCACCAGCAATAATTTCTAATTTAATATTATCCAAACAACTCAGTACACTGTTACAAGTGAAGCTGAGAATTAATTTCTATTTTCGAATACAAGTTGAAAGCGTATAACGGCCAATGTTCAGCACGAAATGTCTAGCTGATTTCTGTCAGACGGTGGCCTCTCAAAGGAAACAGCGAAAAACCCCAGTAAACCCGTCTGTGTCTCGAGAAGCCGTCAAAACAAAAGACGCTTGCCTTAAAATTAACTTCGCTCAGTGTACTGTTTATCAATAATGGGTTTTATTATCGTTATTATTATTTGAATGATGAAAAATTTGAAATATTTGTCTTAAAATTTAGGTCAAAAAACTGAAAATCTAATTATATTTATCGTTAATATGTATATAATATATCAGATTTATTATGATTACATAATTGAAAATTATGGCCAATAATTATTTTTTTTTGTGCTAGTAGAAATTCATTAAGTGGTAAAGTGTATCAAATTAATTTATGCAAATGATCAAGTTCATAACGAGAAATAAAAATTGACAACAGGCGTTTGTTTTATTATACACGTAGATATCTACATAAATATACTTCTATTAAAAGATTTCAAATGTTAATTGATAAACAAAAAATTAAATTAAAACGTTTATTGAGTTAGATATGAATATAAAAATAAGATGAAATATTTTAGGTAACATACATGAGATATTACATTTCAAAGGAAATTAAATTCCTCATCAAAACATATATATATATATATATATATATATATATATATATATATATATATATATATATATATATATATATATATATATATATATATATATATATATATATATATATATATATATATATATATATATATATATATATATATATATATATATATGCTGTCACGCAATGAAAAACTTTCTCAAATGACTTCGATGGAAATTTATTAAAACTGCTAGAATCAGGAATAGAAAAAAAATGCACAAAAGTGCATTGAAATTTTATAAAAACTTCTTTCCGCCTCTATTCAAACTTTTTGGCATCCGCTTCACTTCAATGTGAAGTCTTGTCAATGAATTGTTCAACCGTAGGTGTGAAAACCTCCAGCTTACCGAATGACTGAAAAAAAATGTTCCAATGAGTCCTGATTGAAACGATTCGTTAACAAATATTCCACGTTTTCACTTTCCTGTTTTATAGACTCCCAAAGATACAAAATGCCTACCAATATTCCAATTGATTTAAATTTTGAAATAAGGGTTATCAGTATGGTTTTTATTTCACCTCCCGCCATATTTCCAGAAACGATGAAATAACTTAAAGGAATTTTGTAATACGGATAAAGTCCTCGAATCATAAAAACAAGAACGTGATTTCCAAAATTTTGTTGTCGACCGAATTCTCCATAATCTGACACTAATCAATTTAGAATTGTAACTAATACTCCTCTTTATTGCGATTTCATCAAAAAGTATAACACAGTTTTTTTCTGCTTCGGTAGAACCGTCAAATTTCAAACGCACATGTTCGAAAGTAAACGCTATCAAGATTGACATCGAGGCTGTTGAACAGAGTGGTTGTGTTGTGCTGTGACCCTCTCTCTCCTTGGTGCACGTGTTTCAAAATTAACGGTGAGATCATTAACTTTGTATTAAGATTGCTGGTTTTTTTAAATTTTCTTTTTTTTTCTTTCTTTAAATTTTCCTTTTTTTTTATATATAATTAAATAGTTTATTGTCATTATTGCATTTAACAAAAATCCATAACTAGTTAGTTAAAAATGAGTGTGTCAAGCCCGGGGGAGCTTCCCCCCGGTCTTAAAATTAAATTAACTAATAAAAGTAAAATTAATCTCGAAAAACTACTCTCGGGAGGGTTGATCGGGAGCGACATTGATAAAGAACTCCTAGAATTAGAATTACAAGAATTTAGTCGTGATAAAGCAGTGTTGAACGAAATTAAATCCGTATTAGGGAATAAACATGTGGCAAAACATTTGGAAAAAACGCATGAACAAATAATGAATAAGATAAGCACGTATAGATATTCAAACATACACAAAGGTCCGTTTACCGTTATAATAGACTCCTTAGAACAAAATATTGGAAATCTTAATCCGGCTAGTATAGGAAAAATTATATATAATAAAAACAACTATAAAAATTTAGATATTACGAGAATAGATAGAAAGGGTAGGAATAGGATAGGAATTACTTTCAGATACGGTAATGACGCAAATAAATTTCTAGAAAACAACGATTTTGATAAAAATAAATACAACATTTATATACCAGCGAGAATGATCTCTGTAATGGGTATTGTACGCGATATAGGACAGGATATTACTGAAGAAGATATTATTGAACATGGTAAGGGCTGGAACCGGGTTGTAAAGTATTAAGGGTTAGAAGGTTCTCAAGAAAGATACAAACAGGTTCGGAATATTCATATAAAAAACAAATACATGTTTAATAACATTTGAAGGCAACGCACTACCCAAGTTTTTTACACTTTTCAAATCAAGATCCGAAATAAATGCGTATATACCACCAGTTATACAATGCTCTAAATGCTTAAGATTTGGCCATGTAAAAAGTTGTGTAGGGCGGCGTTTAGATGTGTTAACTGCGGAGAAACTCATGATAACGAATCACAGTGTGATTCAGAACCTGTTTGTATTTTTTGTAAAGAAAAACATCCTTCCAACAGCAGAGACTGTTCTGAATACAGAACACAAATGAAAATAAGAGAAACCATGGCGTATTATAACGTATCATTTTTTGAAGCCATTAATTCACTTAAACACCCAACGCCCCAACGCCTCACGGATTTTCCAAACCTAGATCAAAATAATCATGATAGTCAACCATTAACAAAAATATTTACTCAAAAAAGATCATATGCAGAAGTTCTAGAAAAAAATAACACCCCGAACACGCCACAAACCGGAAAGAAGATTACAGTTATCACCCCTCCCAAAGTTAGAGCTCTCGACAATAACACGGGATACAATAAGGCGGAACATGAAAGTTGCTTAATAAAATATAATTTAAACTCGATGCCCATGTTTTCGTGCTCTAAGGCCTCCGAAAATTCTTCAATAATTGAAAAACCTTACGAAGAAGCGGTAAAACGTGCGAATGACACTGAACCAAGAAAAACAACCACGTATCATGAAAGTTACTTCCACAATAATAATATTCAATCACCAGTACAAAGAAAATCTAATAATAATATTCAATCACCAGTACAAAAAAAACGGATGGATGGAGTGAGGAGATGGATGACTTGGAATTCTAGGGAAACCTAGGTTCCCGAAAACTCCGAACCTTCTTCTCCTCTATTTGCGAACTTAACTAGAATTCCTCTTTTCTTCTTTCTCTTTTCAAATCCAAAATTTCATTTTTTTTTTTATACGGTTTTCTTCTTTCCAAAATTTTTTCTTTATAAGCCGGCCTAAAACTAATTCAGTGGAATATTAGATCTATTTATACAAATTATAACGAACTCATTTTACTTATGAATGACAGGAAACCGGATGTAGTAGTTTTATCAGAGACGTTCTCTAAAATCAATCGTAAAATGTCAATTAAAAATTTTATCATCTTTGAAGAAGCTAGGCCGGATGGGTATGGAGGGGTAGCGATTGCAGTTAAAAACACATTAAACACGAGACAAATTATTCTAAGCAATTGTAACTTCCCAGCAAGAATCCAGATCATAGGTGTCATGATAGGAAATACTTCAATTTTTTCGACTTATGTACCCCCAGACTGTACAATAAATAATACTCTCATGGATGAGATATCACCATTCTTGATACCACCATTCATATGGATGGGGGACTTCAATGCCCAGCACCCATCCTGGGGATCCAGACTAGCCAATATCAATGGAAGAACAATGCAAGAACTATTACTGGATGAGACTATCATATTGCTTAACGATGGAACATCAACAAGATTAACCCCACCAAATGCTAACCCTAGTGCACCAGACCTAACACTAGTATCAAGTGACTTGGCATTAAATGTGACTTGGAAAGTATGCGAACCTTGTGGCACTAGTGACCATCGCCCAATATGTACTATACTTGGTGAGACGACGGTGGACGGGAGAAATGCTGAAAAGTATACGACCAGAATATATAATTTAACAAAAGCAAATTGGGACACCTTCAGGCGGGATATGTTTAGTCTCAACACCAATAACCAATGTAATAGCCTTGACGAGTTTGTCTCACAAATGCAGGAGGCAGCAAATAATTCAATACCTAAAATTAAAAAAAAGACAAACAAATTTATTGCCCATTGGTGGGATGAGGAGATCGGAGATGTGATTAAACTACGTAGGGAACATTTTCGGGAATTTTTCAGGTTACCATCATTGGTAAACTATATTAGAGCTTTAAATACGCGGGCTAGGGTAGTACAAATGATTAGGAAAAAAAAGAAAAATCGTTTCGAGAATTTTGTGAAAGATTAGACTTTGGGAACACAGGTAGGGCATGGAAGTGCGTGAAAAATTTGCATCTAAAGACAATAGTAATGATATATATCCATCTCATGAAATAGCTGAAGAAATCCTAAATGGTTTAGCCTTACCGGATCCAACGATCCCTAGCAATACACAAAACGGTATAGAAGCGGCCCCCTTTACAGGGGAGGAATTAAATTTTGCGATACAACGTATCAATGGGAACACCGCCCCGGGAATGGACGGAATAAATTTCAAACTCTTTCAGCACCTGCCTCAATCTGCCAGATTTAATTTATGTGATCTTTACAATAAATTATTAATAGACACCAATATCCCAATGAATATTAAAAAATGTTTAGTCCTTCTTTTTCATAAAAAAGGTAAATCAGCTGATTCTGCGAATTCCTTTAGACCGATATCATTGATACCATGCATTAATAAATTGTTAGAATTTGTCATCAAGGAAAGGGTCGAACGCATTATAGAAAAAAGAATAGGTACTAACACAACAATGTTTGGATTTCGTAGGGGCTTCTCCACTAATGATTGTCTTACGTTCATCACCACTTTTATTTATGACACCTTTAGTCTTAAACAAATGGCAATAGTAGTATTTATTGACAGTAAGGGTGCATACAATTCGGTGAGTATGTACATACTCAACGGGGACATGTGCACAGCGGGTATCCCAGATAACTTGATAAAATTAATCAACGTCCTATTTCGAGGTAGACAACTATACACTAGGGACAATAGCAGAAATCAATTCATAGGGCCGAAAATTGCAGATTTGGGACTTCCACAGGGCTCAATATTGAGCCCCATGCTATATAATATCTACTCACGACTCCCTCGAAATGTATTGGTGGAAAATACAATACCTCTACAATTTGCTGACGACCTAGCACTCTTGATACGTGGACCAGACCTAAATACACTAACTAGAGCTATGAATAACACTCTTCAAAATTTAGCGGTATGGTTTCGTAATAGAAACATACAAATTTCACCACAAAAGTCAATAGCAGTACTGTTCACCAAAAAAAGGATACCAATGCAATTACCGGAAATAAGAATTGAAGACCACCGTCTAGAATGGAAATCAAAAGTAAAATACCTCGGAGTAACTTTAGAAACAAAATTAAGGTGGAGAGATCATATCGAGAATATTGTAGATAAAGCTACACGAGCTTTATCTATACTTAAAATATAAGCAGGAACGTATTGGGGAGCACACCCTAATAATCTACTATTACTTTATAAGGCTCTGGTTATCCCTCATCTAGATTACGGAGCATTACTCTACGGAAAATGCCCACAACAACAACTACAGAGGCTGGACAAAATACAGAATGCTGGATTAAGACTGGCTATGGGACTGATGAGGTCCACACCGGTCGTTGTGCTACTCAGAGAATCCGGCATGCTACCGTTGAAATTCAGAAGAGAAAAACTGGCAATTAAATACATATCGAAAACTTTTCGAATAATTGGACACCCTGTAAATCGGCTCATTGCCTCAAGTAGAGAAGATTGGAGAAATGGAGAAAATACACCACCTTATATCTGCGCATTTAACAAAATTAATGAGGTAAAGAGGAAAATCTTTTCGGCCACTCAAATCCCGTACTATCATATAGATTATAAAGTTACAACGAATATCATAAAATAATTAACAGTGGTCTACCCAAGTATGCTTTGAACAACGATTTAAATTTTAGATCATTCCTTGATGACAAGTTCAACGGTTATAAAACATTTTACACAGATGCGTCGCGAACAACTAGCCCCGAATTGGTGGGATATGGGGTCTGGAGCCCGGAATTAAATTTAGTAATCAAAGATAGACTTCCGAATCACTGGACCATATGTTCAGCTGAAATGTACGCGATAGGAAGAGCTATCTCAGAAATAATAATTAAGAAAGTTAACAAAGCACTTATCATTTCGGATTCCCTTAGCGCTCTGGAAAAATTGAAAACACTAAAATCGACTCTAATGCGGATATCGTGTACATCGAGGTTAAAAGGAAGTTCTGGGAGGCGAGACAGTTGAATTATAGCGTGATATGTATATGGGTACCTAGCCACTCCTCAATTAAACACAACGAAACTGCGGATAAAATTGCAAATGAGGGTAGACTTCTACCAACGGAAATTAAAACGGGTGGTGATCCTAAAGAACTGTGGCCACGTTTCTTTCATGAGATTCGAGAAAGATGGAAAGAGGAATTTCGGTTAATAACCCTTAATAAGGGAACTAATTATAGCCAAATGATTCCTAATAAAGCAATAGTTGGAAAACCGTGGTTCAGAAAATCCACTTTAAATAGAAAATCCCTAGTCACCATGATAAGAATTAGATCAGGCCATTGCCTTTGCCCAACCCATTTAAATAAGATTGGAGTTAGAGAAAATCCGTTTTGTACATGTGGTCAAATAGGTTCCCTCAGACATCTGTTCTTTGAGTGCCAAAATAATGTTAACAATATAAATACATTTTACACAAAATTATTAGAAATTAAATTCACATCACCGATCAGCATACCCGACATAACCTTTTCAGAAAAAAATGAAGTTATTAACATAGTTATGGAATTTTTAAATAAAAGTAACATCAAATTATAACAGTATCACCAGCAAAAATAATACAGATATATGTTTTCCTACCCTCCTACAGTACATGTCTATACCTTATGTTAAGCACACCACCAAGCCAAAGAAAAAAAAAAGAAAAAAAAAGGAAGGAAAAAAAAAAAAAAAAACCAACGAGAAGTAACAATACCCATGGAAGAATTGAAGATTGGAAGAAAGAATTGAAGATTAGAAGAAAGAAACCTACCAACATAAGACAAGTGGGGAAGATATAGCTTTGGCTAGACTCCTGCAGCATCCCAGGAATCATCCCTACTTTAACACAACTAAGATAAATAACAACGTAGACTTACCTCAACTTAGAGACTGGACACATAATCGGAAGATTGAGTCCATGCCATCTTCTGTGTTGCTCTGTGGGCTGACAGGAACGCAGTGAGACGGAGAGAAAGAAACGCTATCAAGGATAACCCGTCTCTAATTTAATCGAATTGAACCAATTCGAGATTGTGCCTTTATGCGGGAGAGTGAATCCCTGACAAACTCGAAGGAAATTTTATATTCCCGGGCTTCTATAAAAAATTGAGGGAGCAAATTTTTTTTTTCTTCTGAATACTCTGTATGCGGCTTATGTTCCCTTTGGAGATCTATGAACGTTTTGTCACTTCGTAATCGTTGCTTAACTCTTTTATGTTTTTTCAGAATGATCTGGTCTTTGACGCGCCCGCGACGTAATCGACGATTATTTTGACGAAGGACATCAATACATTTCCTTAATTTATCGATTTGTTTTTGTTTCGCAACTAATTTACGTTTGAATTGAAAAATTCCGAGGGAGAAACATGAAGAATCTAAGTTTGCCGTAGAGGAGAAATATGTCGATAGTGACGTGTTCGTCAAAAAGTAGTTTTCCAGTCACTTCAGACTCACAGGGGATACGTAATTATGTCTTTTTTTTTATCACAATCAGCGCCAAAATCCATAAAATCGAGTTGCAGAGTTGGTACTGCATGAGAGCGTAAATAACATTTCGAAAGATCAGTAAAACACGAATCCGCAAAGTGTATGCTACCAATTCTTTTGTACCTGATGTCTTTACGCGGAACAAATGAAATTAAATCCCGCCGATCGATTGCCCGAGGCCAATCACCTTGTCGTGAGTCCAACGGAAATCTGAAAAATGAAACATTTGAAACCCCCCCACGGCGATATTTATTTTCACAATATTTCACTGAACACCTATACACGATTGCTTGGATGTTATTAGATTTTTTACCATCGCCATTACTGGGAAAGCTCTTTCAGTAAATTCAGTAACAAAAATTTTCAATCGACAGTGACCCTATATAAAATAAACCTGCTCTAGGCAAAATCAATCAAATAGAAACTATCATTTACCCAAAAGTCAGACCAAATATTAATTCTCGTTTCAAACTACAAGAAATATACGAAGTCTTAAAAAGTGACATCCCCCTTCTCAATGTACATCCTACCCATTGAAATATAGATGGAAAATCCAGAAGACACGATAATTTTATTGGTTCGATTCAGTTGCATTTGAATGCTATGGTTTTCGGTAAACAAGGTTGCCAGATTGTGATCTATCCCTAACGAGTAAGAGAATACGGAAACAAAGAACATTAATTTATTAATAAATCAAAATATACAGGGTCATTGACAGGAATTATTCATAATTTTATGATCAGCGTGTCGATAATTCGAATTAAGAACTTGCAGTAGGTTCAACGAAATATACTCAAATATATAATCAATCAATCATCAGTCAAAAATTTAAAAGAATACAGTTAAATTTTTTAACTTATGGAAAATAGGATACTGAATATTGTGAATCGAAGTACATAACAAATGATGCATGAGAATAAAATAATGTCTAAAATTGCACGTAATGAAAATTCGATAAAATTATTCACAAATATTCAAACTTCCTCCCATCATTTTCTAAACAGTTCTCTCTCAGGGTATTCAACAACTTCACTCTCGTACGTTACTTTTCAGAAGAATTTAAATGTTGAGGGAATATACGTAATTTTTTTTTACCACAAATGTATGTTGTGATTTCGGAAATTCGAGCATAGATGATCCTACGATAATCGTAGGATTGCAGGATATATCCCGACTTCTATTTTTTCAGTTCCTATTCTAACAATACTTTGTTCTCCTTCCATTCCATTCTTGGTGAAATTGATTTTTCTCCAAATTGAGACAAAAACATGGAAAATTTAATAGAAATTATCTTGATTTAAAAAGAATTCAATAATCAATTATTTCATCACGTCTTGGAACTCAAATGGTTTTCTTCAAAATAATCCAGAGGGGGCTACCGAAAACGTTGATAAAAAAAAGTCTGATTCAACCACTATTACTAGGACTTAAAGGTGATTGGATATTTCCACCAGCCATAAAGAATCTTGAGAGGAAATGAATGGTATATTCACGACTTGGACCGAAAGGTATATTCGATTATTATTTACTATGAACACATATGTATTCGCCTACACTATAAATGGTCGTATTCGTTGTAATCTTAAGTATAAAATCGTATGAAAGCTCCAATCTATTTTATTAATAAACGATATGATGAAACGTGCATTTTCAGGTACGTAACTTTGAAATCTTAATGGCTTCGAATTATTCACAAAATTTTCCATTTTCGTATTCCATCTAATATGAAATTTGAAAGGAAACATATATCTATGTTGAAGATTGCATTTCACTAATTTTCTTCATCTATAAAACAATTGATATTTTCTATCCATAATCAATCTGACAACACTGTGTGTTTAGTCTGGCGCCTCTGGCGGTGCCCGAAAGCAGACACCAGCAGCAAAGTTACGGACAACAATCATTGTTCGCCGGTCGCCGGGTTGGCGTGGTGACACTATATATTGTAGAAAGAAAACAAACACTAAAAACTCTCTGTTGTTCAAGTGGGCGAAATATTGGTCTTACCAAGATTTGCTTCAATACAGGGAATCATGGCCACAGTTTTTTAGGGTTAACCGTTTCGAAGGGTTATTTTAATGAATAATTTTATGCATTTGAAGTAGTTTACAGTTCAGAAACTGAAATTATATCTTATGAGAACCTAGAAGATCACAACACTCTCGTAGGTATTTAATAAATATTTCGATGGAAAACTATTTATTGCATGTTACTTTTCCTTTATCAAAATTCTCTTGTAGTTATTGTTTCAAATGCTATAAAAATTCCGATTTAGATTGTTGGTGGTACTTGTCGACGATATAATCTCCCATCATCGCCAGCATATCTTTTCTCAAGTAAAAAATATCCCATCTTTAGAATGCTATGAAAAAGGTCCGAAAATCTTAATTCTTCAAAATCACTGGTTGCTTTTGGTTGCAGGCTCTGTAGCAATAAGCAAAGACAGTAATAGTTTTTCCCAGAAATCATATATTCTATGAAGTTCTGGAGTTTGTCTACGAAGTTCGAATCAGTTTAGAATGTATTTTTAATAATGAACGCAATATTGAATTTAAGTTTTTCAAAGATATACAAGTGTTCTTTAAATATGTAACCAAACATCAGGAGCTAATACTTTCAGTGAATTGAGGATAGGGAGTTCATATGAATATTGGTCTAGAAACTCTTTCATCAAAAATACGGGATATGTATTGAAAAAATTGTTATATTTCGTGGAATGTGAAAAAAATTTGGCAATGATAAATGAATTCGCTACTTGTCTGATGATAAACGAAAGCTCGAATTAGTTATAACGTTGAATAAACTTTTCCATCTTAAACAGTAATATTTTTTACGTAGTAATATTCGCAATCCTCATAATGAAACTATTTTGAATTTTTAGAGTTAAGTCTTAGTAATAGTGGTAGAATGAGACTTTTCTTCATCAAGGTTTTCGGTAGCCCCCTCTGGATTATTTTGAAGAAAACCATTTGAGTTTCAAGATGTGATGAAATAATTGATTATTGAATTCTCTTTAAATCAAGATTATTTCTATTAAATTATCCATGTTTTTGTCTCAATTTCACCAAGAATGGAATGGAGGGAGAACAAAGTATTGTTAGAATAGGAACTGAAAAAATAGTAGTCGGGACATATTCTGCAATCCTACGATTATCGTAGGATCATCTATTCTCGAATTTCCGAAATCACAACATACATTTGTGGTAAAAAAAAATACGTCAATTCCCTCAACATTTAAATTCTTCTGAAAAGTAACGTACAAGAATGAAGTTGTTGAATTCCCTGCGAGCTTTGGAATGTAGAGTTCGCAGATCTTTTGTAAATTTAAATCCAAACATGCTGAACAAAGCAACGACCAAAAATTATGTTTCCGAATTGAGAACTGTTTAGAAATTAATGAGAGGAAGTTTGAATATTTGTGAATAATTTTATCGAATTTTCATTACGTGCAATTTAAGACAATATTTCATTCTCATGCACCATTTGTTATGTACTTCGATTCACAATATTCAGTATCCTATTTTCCATAAGTTACAAAATTTAACTGTATTATTTCAAATTTTGACTGCTGATTGATTGATTATATATTTGAGTATATTTCGTTAAATCTACTGCAAGATCTTAATTTGAATTATCGACACTCTGATCATAAAATTATGAATAATTTCTGTCATTGACCCTGTATATTTTGATTTAATAATTTATTAATAAATTAATGTTCTTTGGTTCCGTATTCTCTTACTCGTTAGAGATAGATCATAATCTGGCAACATTGTTCACCGAAAACCTCAGCGTCCATATGCAACTGAATCGAACCAATAAAATTATCCTGTGTCTTCTGGATTTTCCATCTATATTTCAATGGGTAGGATGTACATTGAGAAGGGGGATGTCAATTTTTAAGACTTCGTATATTTCTTATAGTTTGAAACGAGAATTAATATTTGGTCTGACTTTTGGGTAAATGTTTGTTTCTATTTGATTGATTTTGCCTAGAGCAGGTTTATTTTATATAGGGTCGCTGTCGATTAAAAATTGTTGTTACTGAATTTACTGAAAGAGCTTTCCCAGTAATGGCGATGGTAAAAAAATCCAATAACATCCAAGCAATTGTGTATAGGTGTTCAGTGAAATATTGTGAAATTAAATATGGCCGAGGGGGGGTTTCAAATGTTTCATTTTTCAGATTTCCGTAGGACTCACGACAAGGTGATTGGCCTCGGGCAATCGATCGGCGGGATTTAATTTCATTTGTTCCGCGTAAAGACATCAGGTACAAAATAAGTGGTATCATACACTTTGCGGATTCGTGTTTTACATTCGAAACGTCATTTACGCTCTCATGCAGTACCAACTCGATTTTATGGATTTTGGCGCTGATTCTGATAAAAACCAAAACGAGTGACTGGAAAACTACTTTATGACGAACACGGAAATCCACTATCGACATATTTCTCCTCTGCGGCAAACCTAGATTCTTCATGTTCCTCCCGCGGAATTTTTCAATTCAAACGTAAATTAGCTGCGAAACAAAAACAAATCAATAAATTAAGGAAATGTGTTGATGTCCTTCATCAAAATAATCGTCGATTACGTCGCGGTCGCGCTAAAGATCAGATTGACCAGAGTGAAGCAACCATCACGATGTGTCAAAACGTTCATAGATCTCCAAACGGAACATAAGCCGCATACAGAGTATTCAGAAGAAGAAAAATAATTTGCTCCCACAATCTTTCATAGAAGCCTGGGAATATAAAATTTCCTTCGAGTTCGTCAGGGATTCACTCTCCCGCATAAAGGCACAATCTCGAATTGGTTCAATTCGATTAAATTAGGGACGGATTTTCTTGATAGCGTTTACTTTCGAACATGTGCGTTCGAAATTTGGCGGTTCTACCGAAGCAGAAAAAAACTGTGTTATAATTTTTGATGAAATCGGAATAAAGAGGAGTATTAGTTACAATTCTAAATTGATTAGTTTCAGATTATGGAGAATTCGGTCGACAACAAAATCTTGGAAATCACGTTCTTGTTTTTATGATTCGAGGACTTTATGCTTATTACAAAATTCCGTTAAGTTATTTCGTCGTTTCTGGAAATATGGCGGGAGGTGAAATAAAAACCATACTGATAACCCTCATTTCAAAATTGAAATCAATTGGAATATTGGTAAGGGCTTTCACGTGTGATCAGGGTACGAATAACAGAAAAGCTTATCGTGATATAGGGGTTACCGTGGAACATCCTATTGTTAATATCGACGGCTAGATATTGTTTTTCTTTACGATGTTCCTCATTTTATAAAATCACTTCGTAACCAATTTGTAGTTCACGGTAGAATAGATGCCGGTGGTCAAACATAGAGGAAACGTACATAATAGACTCCAAATTAGTTAATGCTCGTTTAATGTGTAGAATAATAGATGCTCATATACGTCCAAAACCATTTAAGAGAGAGTAAGTGTCTGTAACAACCCAAATTTTTAGTAACTCTGTATCCGCAGCCATTTTAACGGCGTTCAACACCAAACAACTCGATTCCGATACCTCAATCAATACTTCAGAATTTCTGAAGAAGGTTACTAACTTGTTCGATTATTTGAATGTGAAGAAAAAAGGAATTTACGCTCTTTCGCGAAAGAATTATCACCCCGAGAATAATTTAAGGCAATTTATTGATTATGTTCGTACGTGGGAAATTACCGGTCTACCGTGCGCGTCCTTGCTTTTTGAGCTCTGAATAAACGTTGATAGGCATTTTGTATCTTTGGGAGTCTATAAAACAGGAAAGTGAAAACGTGGAATATTTGTTAACGAATCATTTCAATCAGGACCCAATGGAACATTTTTTTTTCAGTCATTCGGTAACCTGTATTCAGGTATTCACCCGAAATCCTACCTATCCTATATATATATATATATATATATATATATATATATATATATATATATATATATATATATATATATATATATATATATATATATATATATATATTCCTGATTCTAGCAGTTCTAATAAATTTCCATCGAAGTCATTTCTGAAAGTTTTTCATTCCGTGACTAATCAAGATTCCGGGAATTTTTCCATCATTTGTTTCATTGGCCCAACATATTTAACCGAGTACTGATACATATTTGTTTGGATTCGCGATATTCAATACTCTATATATACGTATATTCATTAGGCAACCATTAGATTCAATTTTTAACAAATCACATCATGCGAACATCCTTCATTTGAATTGTTTTTATTCTATATACACTCACATCATTCGTTTCATCAGATACACCATTCATATTTTATCACTTTCACTTCACGTATTACTCATAATACGCACAATATAAACTTACAATTGCATACCAACATTCGACATTTTCACATCAATATTTCCATGTTCGTATCACATTCCTTAATTTTGTCATAAACCATGACTCTTACCTTCCATATAATTTTTCTTTCGAACCCATTTCCTGTCCAATTAACCCTTCCTAAACCATGAGAGGAGCTGTTAAACCTCTACATGGCGCGTCTCCAGTTGGCGGATAGGAGAGTGTTTTTTATAGGTAAAAGAATTGCTGATAAAGTTCATTATTATAGTATTGATATTTGATTTTAGCAAGTAATCAGCTTTACCTATAGAGAACAGGAGGAATATTATTCCTCCCACGGACCAAACAGACATGAAACACCACCAATACATGCAGACTTCTTTTGTATATTTGTTATTTCGTTCAGATTGAAGAAACTTCCAACGTTTTTACCTCATTTAGCAAAATCTTAAGAGATTATCAATAATAATTAAAGTTTTAGAAAACCCTTTGTTGTAGTGAGTGCGATATTGTTAGAGCTCAATATCAAAATACCTTTTTTATGTTTGATATGTATTTGTTCCAGGCTTGTATCTAAACAAGATTGAAAGACTTGTATGCGATGAATCATTTGTTTATTTCTATGGATGATTTTGAAATGGTTCCATTCGCGACCTCATTCTCGAAATACACTACCCTTCACAACGAAGGATATGGTTAACACCTGAACAGCATTACTACGTCTAAGATAATCAAATCTATGGAAACAAACATAATCCTGATGATTTGTGCAAGTACGTAGAGTACAAACAGGTTAGATGCTGGAATGATTACTCCTTGGAATCAAGGCACAAGAAGTATTTTAAATGTTTCATTTTGTAATCGACGCCAACATTTCGTGACAGCAACAACTATTAATAGAAGTATATTTATGTTGATACCTACGTGTATAATAAAGCAAACGTCTGTTGTCAATTTTTATTTTCGTTATGATCTTGATCATTTGCATAAATTTATTTGATACACCTTGCCACTTAATGAATTTCTACGAGCACACAAAAAATAATAATTATTGGCCATAATTTTCAATTATGTAATCATAATAAATCTGATATATTATATACATATTAACGATAAATAGAGTTAGATTTTCAGTTTTTTTTTACCTAAATTTTAAGACAAATATTTTAAATTTTTTATCATTCAAATAATAATAATGATAATAAAACCCATCATTGATAAACAGTACCCTGAGCGAAGTTAATTTTAAGGCAATGCGTCTTTTGTTTTGACGGCTTCTCGAGACATACGAGTTTACTGGAGTTTTTTCGCTGTTTCCTATGAGAGGCCACCGTCCGACAGAAATAGGCTAGACATTTCGTGCTGAACATCGGCCATTATACGCTTTGAACTTGTATTCGAAAATAGAAATTAATTCTCAGCTTCACTTGTAACAGTGTAGTGAGTTGTTTGAATAATATTTAATTAGAAATTATTGCGGTTGGACTTATTGAAACCCAATTTTCTCAATAGTTCGTAAAAACTTCGACTAGAGTGACAGAAATCCATGTTAATCATCAACTCGTTTTCACAAGAATTTAACGAACTAATCACATTTTTTAACGAATTCAATAATCTGTAACGTTTTCTCAATAGCTTCTTATTAAATAGATTCAAAAATATCTATAATTTTCCGTGACTCTTTCTCTTTTCGATTTCCTTTTTCATGAAAAGCTTCATATGAATTAGTTACAGTGAGAAAGAGTAACTTTGATGGCATCATCTGTTTCATAGTTGTACAGAAATATTTCTTCATCAAATTCCACCTGCTTTGAGAATTTTCGCTCTTCCGAAAACTCAATTTTTTTTGAGATTCACCCTTTTATAACGTTTCATTTTAGTGTTGATTAACTTTCAATTTCTAAAATATACAGTATATTTCATAATGATTTCTGAAATTCACGATGGAATTATGACTCCATATGAAAAACCATTCCAATAATGCCTATAGTCATGTATCGTTTTTTCGAAAGTTTGTATTTGATAAATTTCTCCGTTCTTCTCTTCTTCTCGACGTGCCATCTCCATCAATGAAAGTTGGATATCACAACGGCAAATCTCTCTCTGTCTTCAGCGGTTCTGATGAGCTCTTCGAAGTTCATGGCAGTCCACTGACGTATGTTCCTCAGCCATGACAGTTTTTTCCGTCCTAGACCCCGTTTGCCCTCGATCTTTCCCTTGATGATGAGCTGTGCGTAACGGTATTTGTCGTTTCTCAGGATGTGACCTAGGTATGCAGTTTTACGGACAAGTTTGAAAAGTTCTCGTTCTGTTCCAATCCTGCGCAAGACTTCTTCGTTCGTGGTATGCGATGTCCATGGTATTTTGAGAATTCTGCGATATGTCCACATCTCGAAAGCTTCTAGTTTGTTGATTGTGTTTTTAGGGTCCATGTTTCGACTCCGTACAAGAGAGTAGACCATACATAACATTTTGAGAGTCTCAAACGCAGGTCGAGACTGATTCGTGAGTCGCAGAGGAGCTTTCTGAGTCGTACAAAACAGTTTCTGGCTTGTTCTATCCTCGATCTTATTTCTGTGTCTGGATCTAGTTTGTTGTCTATCCAGCATCCCAAGTATTGAAACCTATCCACTTCTTCTAATATCTTTCCGTTTATTTGAATTGGTTGTGGAACATTCTTTGACTTTTTGATTATCATTACCTTGGTTTTCTTCACGTTTATTTTCATACCGAACTCATTGCAGGTATTGCTAACGCTGTTGAGGAGTCGCTGTAGACCCTCATCCGAGTCAGCGATCAAGACAGTATCGTCAGCGTATCTGATGCTGTTTATGTTCACGCCGTTTATTTTGACTCCCTCTGAGATATCTGCTAAAGATCTGTCAAATATTAGCTCTGAATACACATTGAACAGCAAAGGGGACAAGACGCAGCCCTGCCTGACTCCCCTGCCGATTCCGATTTGCTCGGATATGGATCCCTCTATTCTGATTCTAGCTCTCTGGTTCCTATATAGGTTCTGTATCAGAGTAATGTCCTTCCCGTCTAGGCCCACGCCGCGAAGCGACTCCATCAGCAGATCGTGTCTCACTCTATCAAATGCTTTTTCGAAGTCTATAAAGCAGATGAAGATGTCTCGTTGTTGATCATAGCATTTTTGCGCTAGTACCAGTAAGCTGAACAAAGCTCCTGAAGCCAAACTGGTCATCTCCAATGTTGGCTTCGCACTTGCTAGAAATGCGGTTATGAATTATTTTAAGTAGGACCTTTAATGCGTGGCTCATTAAACTTATTAGACGAAAGTCTTCGCAATCTTTTGGATTTGTTTTTTTCGGCAATGGTATGAAGATCGATTCTAACCATTCTTGAGGTATTCTGCCAGTTTCGTAAATGCGGTTATAGAGAGCGACAAGCAGGTCGGTGTTTTCTTTGCTTACTAGTTTTAGGATTTCGGGATAAATTTTATCTGGCCCTGGGCTTTTGTTTGCCTTGAGTTGTTTTATCGCATATTCTACTTCGGATTTCAGAATACTTGGTTCTTCCACATTAATGTCTGTTTGGTAGGGCTCTGCTCTAGCGCTCTCGAACAGAGTCTTGATGTATTTTTCCCATTCTTGTAGTTTTTCTTCTGTGGAGTCCAATAATTTTCCGTCCGAGCCCAATATGTTGTGGACTGCAAATTTCTTGTTCGTCGCTGTAAATTCTTTCACCTTCTTATGTAGGTTGAAATGGTCATGGCGTCGTTGTAGTTCCTCTATTTCCGAGCATTTATCCTCTATCCATTACTCCTTAGCACGTTTTATTTTGTTGCGGATTATTCTGTTAAGATGTCTGTATTTATTCAGGTTACCAGCAGCTTTGTATTTTCTTCGTGAGTCCATCAGATTTAAGATTTCCTCTGTCATCCATTCTCTCTTGTTTCTTTTGGGAGTTGGTTTTAGATTTGCTTCTACGGTTCTATTCAAGATATCTTTTATAGTTTTCCACATGCTATCCACATCAGTGGTAAGGGCAGAGTCCCGAGAGACATTTGCGAGGTGCTCGTTCAGTTCTTGACTTACTGCTTGTTTTATTGTGACATCCCTCAAAAGTCCCACTTCTGGTTTTCTTGGGGGTTTTGGCTTTCTAGTAACTTTCCATCTCGGTCTCACTGTAGCTATAACAGGGTTATGGTCTGAGCCAATGTAGGCTCCTGGATGGGTTTTCACATTACGAACTGAGTTGTGGAATCTTTTGTTTATCATAATAAAATCGATCTGGTTGCGGACTATTCTGGCATTTGTATGTTGTGGTGATGTCCATGTGTAAAGTCTGCGAGGGTGATGTTTGAACCAGGTGTTTGTTACAGCCATATTGTGTTGTTGGCAAAATTCAATAAGTCTTTCGCCTCTGTCGTTTCTGACGCCCAATCCAAACTCACCAATCAGATCCGACACTTGCCCTTGGCCTATTTTGGCATTAAAGTCGCCCATGAGAATTGTGAGATCTTGTTTCTTAGTCATCTTTATTAGCTCCTCTAACTCTGTGAACCAGGCCTCAAGCTCATCTGCGGGTTTATCAGCTGTGGGAGCATATGTCTGTATTATATTTATGTTCATTGGTTTTCCCGAAAGTTGAATTAGTAGATTTCTGTCAGAGACCAGTAGAAAATTGGTAACTGCCTGATTGTATTCTTCCTCCAAAATCACTCCTACTCCGTTGTGATGTTTGGGGTTATTATTGCCAGAATAGTAATGTGTTTTATTCATTGCTCTGGTTATTCCTGACCCCGGCCATCTAACCTCGCTCAAACCGAGTATTCGGATGCCAAGTCTATCCGTTTCGTGACATGCGTTTGCGAATTTTCCTGCTTCAAATAGAGTTCTTACATTCCATGTCGCCATCTTAAATTCTGTTTGTAAGGTTTTTAACGTAGCCAACCCGGGGATTCTTCGCACCCTTTGGACATTTAAGTCCTGCCGGGGACTAGGGGCCATTGAATTTTGTTGTATTGCCATTATGATTTTCTTGGGAAAGGAATACCAGAGTGCTTTCCCGTTGCCTTCTCTGGTTTTATTTCAGTCGCTCCTAACATGGAGAACAGACGCTGTCTGCAGCCGCCCACTCTGGGTCAGACGCTGCGGTTTCACCATATCTGGCTACCCTCACTTGGTTTAGCCTGTGGGTCAACACAGTGTACCGGGGTGTGGCGCTTGGAGCCAACAAGTGAGAGTTGGGTGTCTCGTGAGGACCAGTTATCTGAAGCCTCCGCCCTTCTACGAAGCTTGGAGTGACCGCCCAGACAAAAGGTACTACCTCTCCGACACAACCCCTACACCCCACTTTCTCCGTTATCATTCATTATTATTCGGAAGATGACGCAGTAAAATTTTTCCTATGATAGAAATTGCCAACATTGGAACCCGAAACCAATCGATTCCAAACTGATTTCAAATAGGAATTTCAGCTAGATGGAAAATGCTTCTTCAAAAGCAAAATTTTGGGTTTAAATATGGAAACCGCCCAAAAATATGCTAAGATATAATCCCATTGTGGAATATAGCATAATTACTTATCCGAAATCTTTTTATGGAATAATGTAAATAATTGATTAAGATTGTAAATACGAATTTAAAACCACAAGTGAATCCCAAGAACTTCAGTTGCAGGAAATTTTCAACCCTACACATCATCGCCATTTTTAGCTTTGTGTTCTTTTGTAGTCTTTTAGAGGAATTGGAACCTAATTTTAGAAATTTCACAGTTGGTTACTACTCATGAAAATACTAGTGTTAATCAGTTTTCATTTCAACCCTAATTTCCTTATATTTATAATTTAGCTCATTATAAATAGCGGAACGCACACATATACTAAAAATGAACGTATTCAGACGATCCTGATAACTAGTGAATGCTTACAAAACTTTTAATAATTCTATTGAAATAGCTGGGAAACTGCAATTTCTTCTAATCAATCTACAATTCTGGGCAAAATTAAAACTTCAACCCTTTGCAATGAGTTAAAAATTCAATTTTTTCTTAGTTTTTTGTACATCGTACGCACTATGCAACCCATTGCATGCTTTGCGACACTGACTGGTAGAATATGGAGAGTGCGAACATGGAACATGATAACGTCAAATTGTTTGTATATTTTCGTCTCTGTACAGATTTATTTATGGATAAATGAATTAATGTTTCGTTTCTGAATTGTTATTAATCGAATAGTTTTTTTTTTCACCAGATATTCCGTCTTTCGCTTTATATTTGTTATATTGGTTTACCGATTACTTCTTGTCAAAATGTTGCATGCATTTATCATTAATATAAGGCACAGTAAATACCTAACTGATACAATATGTGCAATTTATTCATTTTCATAATGTATAGATGATATTGTAATAATACATCACCTTTAAACAATTATTTAAAAAATATCACAATTATGTATTGAATTACTTCAAAAGTTGTTTTATTCAAACAAAATTAATCATTCTAATCGAAAATGCACTTAACTAATGATATGAATATTCTTGATGTTTTAATACAATTTTCTGGAGGTAAAGTCGGGCATTGCACTTTCGAAACTGAAAATTATTCTCAAAGCAAACTTTTGGGTCTGAATTCGAATTTTCAATTTTACATTCCTATTTTGAAAATAGCGTGCTACACTCATAAATTTAAATTAAAATGCGTGTAACTTGTATTGGAGTCATATTATAGATTGTCTGCATCTCTCTGAAAAAAGATGCCAAAGTAGAATGGGTATTTATAATATTTTGTGTTTGAGTATATATGGGTTTGTGAAAACATATATTGAAAGCTATTGATAAATAATTGAACATATTCTACGTAATGTAAAAAATGAGTAAAATTCTTTTTTCCTATTCATGTCTACGCTCATGTCAGCTGAATATCATAGGTTCTTTCGATTTCACGCGTCATCTATGTGCCATATCAGAATAATTCACTCATTATTTTGTCGTATTAGTGCAGAACACTGCGCTTATAGAAATAGTACCGCACATATAGTCTATTATTAAAGAGGGCGCCAGCAGACGGACTGTTTTGTACGTCAAATTCACTATACTGTGTGAAAATTTTACGTTGAAGTGGGTTCCTCATCTAGAGCATATAAATCATCTTTGATCTAGATTATATAAATCATCTTTGCCAATAACAAAGTAATTTATATAGGATCGATAACGAACCCAGTTCAACGGAAAGTTTTCACACAGTAGAGTGAATTTGACGTAAAAACAGTATGTCTGCTGGCGCCCTTTGACGGATGCCGCTAAATACAACCCACCAAGCGTGGTTTCCTTGTTTCTGTTTCATTTGACAATCGACTTTCGCCGAGTGAATTACGTCATATTTTTAGTTCAGCTACTTTGTGGTTTTGATTTATTTTAATAAAACAAGTTCAAGATGCCCAAGAAAATAGATCTTGGTAATCTAACTATTGTCTATTCCCTTTACTACATTTGCTGATTATGCTCACTTTAGATATGAGTCCCAAATTAGGCATTTACTTGCTGAAGTGGAAGCTCCATTGGAAGTAAGACCTCAAAACTCTTCAGAATTCGAATTTCAAATTTTTCTTATAGATGCAAAGGTTTAGAAAGTGAGAGAAAAATGATGTTTTTGTTCCAATAGTCAAAGTGGACTTCACAAAAGTTGGTGGGAGATATTGTGGTTATAACCAGGGGAAATCTTTCGTCTAGCTCATTCTCTAAATCATCTGCTCTGTTTGAATGTTAATGCCACAATATTAAAATATATGCAATGAATATGAGGAGCCAATAAAATATTTCAACGCCAACAAATGGCAAAAGATGATAGATAATTGAATGTTCATATTGAAAAAATCTCTATTTGCTGCTTTCCTTTGGAATATCTTCTTGGCGTCATACGCCTCAGAATTATTAAGTAAACCTTTTTTCTATAGACTACAGGTTTTCCAATAACCAATTCAAATAGCGAAAACAGAAAGTGGTGTAAAAGTCCCTCTTCAAAAATGGATCGTTGAAAAGCGTGTTACATCAATAGCTCAATTAAGAAAAAGAATGCCGCAGCGCTTGAAAATGATAATTTATTATAATGATTTTTTGTCAATGTGCCATATTTCAGCTTTCTATGATACATAGTTTCGTAGGTATGATAATTTCTCACTTCCGAATTTTGACCTTGATACCCTGGATATTGAAAAAGAAGAATCTACGGACCTACGTTTCTTCTCAAAGTTATTATCATTTCCGATCAGCAGTCCTGGTACTCAAAATTGGAAAACCCAGTATGTATATATTACCCTTCGGTTTCGATAATTTCGACAGACTAGTTTTTCCGTAATGTATTCAACATTACCTAACTACTTTTTGAGCCACTATTTTCATTTATTAATAAAAAACGTACAGCAGCACTTTCGGTAAAATGACTGTACTAATCCTAGTTATACAGAAAATGCCGAGCACTCCCGAATTGCGAATGAAAATTTCCTTTTTTAATTTAAATATCATCGTTATATCATTGCTATCTAAGTTATCCAAAAAAAAATAATTCGATGGGTATATCTACCATTTTTCTGTAATTCTATGTTATGATTGTAGTTACTGTGATGTCATAGAAATCCGGACTGGAGTATTCAATATAGAGAGCTCACCTATACTTTATAAAATATCATTTGAAGAACTTAATTTATTCGGCACCAGTGAATACCCGGTGAGCTTCGGAATTTAGAGTTCGCAACGACCAACATTATGCCCACGAATTGAGAACTGTTTAGAAAATAATGGGAGAAAGTTTGAATATTTGTGAATAATTTTATTGAATTTTCATTACGTGCAATTTTAGACATTATTTTACTCTCATGACTCATTTGTTATGTACTTTATTTTACAATAGTATCCTATTTTCCATAAGTTACAAAATTCAACCGCATTCTTTTAAATTTTTGACTGCTGATTGATTCATTATATATTTGAGTATATTTCGTTAAATCTACTGCAAATTCTTAATTTGAATTGTCGACACCCTGATCATAAAATTATAAATAATTTCTGTCAATGACCCTGTATATTTTGATTTATTAATTTATTAATAAATGTTCTTTGGTTCCGTATTCTGTTACTCATTATGGATGGATCACAATCTGGCAACCTTGTTTACCGAAAACCTTAGCATTCATATGCAACTGAATCGAATCAATAAAATTATCCCATGTGTCTTCTGGATTTTTCCATCTATATTTCAATAGGTAGGAGGTACATTGAGAAGGTGGATGTCAATTTTTAAGAGTTCGTATATTTCTTGTAGTTTGAAACGAGAATTAATATTTTGTCTGACTTTTGGTTAAGTGTTACTTTCTATTTGATTGATTTTGGCTAGATCAGGTTTATTTTATATAGGGTCGCTGTCGATTAATAATTTTTGTTACTGAATTTACTGAAAGAGCTTTTCCAGTAATGACGATGGTAAAATAATCCAATAAGATCCAAGCAGTCGTGTATAGGTGTTCAGTGAAATATTGTGAACATCAATATCGCCTTGAGGGGTTTCAAATGTTTCATTTTTCAGATTTCTGTTGGACTCACGACAAGGGTTCGGGCAATCGATGGGCGGGATTAAATTTCATTTGTTTCGCGTAAAGACATCAGGTACAAAAGAATTCGTAGCATACACTTTGCGGATTCGTGTTTTACTGATCATTCGAAACGTCATTTACGCTCTCATGCAGTACCAACACTGCAACTCGATTTTATGGATTTCGGCGCTGATTCTGATAAGAACAAAAACATAATTACGTATCCCTGTCAGGCTGAAATGACTGGAAAACTACTTTTTGAAGAACACGGAAATCTAATATCGACATATTTCTCTTCTACGGCAAACTTAGATTCTTCAGTTCCTCTCGCGAAATTTTTCAATTAAAACTTAAATTAGCTGCGAAACAAAAACAAATCGATAAATTAAGGAAATGTATTAATGTCCTTCGTCAAACTTATGGTCGATTACGTCGCGGTCGTGCCAAAGACCAGATCTTTCTGAAAGAACATAAGAGAAGAGTGAAGCAACCATTAGGAAGTGTCAAAACGTTCATAGATCTCCAAACGGAACATAAGCAGTACAGAATATTCGAAAGAAGAAAAAAATTTGCTCTGACAATTTTTTATAGAAGCTTCGGATTATATAATTTCCTTCGAGTTCGTCAGGGATTCTCTGTCCCTGGTTCGATTAAATTAGAGACGGGTTTTTCTTTATTGCGTTTTCGAATATGTGCGTTTGAAATTTGACGGTTCTACCGAAGCAGAAAGAAACTGCGTCATACTTTTTGATGAAATCGGCATAAAGAGAAGTATTAGTTGCAATTTTAAATTCGATTACATCGAGGGAGTTTCAGATTATGGAGAATTCGGTCGACAACAAAATCTTGGAAATCACGTTCTTGTTTTTATGATTCGAAGACTTTATGCGTATTACAAAATTCCGTTAGGTTATTTCGTCGTTTCTGGAAATATGGCGGGAGATGAAATAAAAGCCGTACTAATAACCCTTGTTTCAAAATTGAAATCAATTGGAATATTGGTAAGGGCTATCACGTGTGATTAGGGTACAAATAACAGAAAAGCTTATCGTGATATAGAGGTTACCGTGGAACGTCCAATTGTTGATATCGACGGTCAAGATATTGCTTTTCTTTACAATTTACATTTAATAAAATCGCTTCGTAACCAATTTGTGGCTCACGGTAGAATAGATGCCGGTGGTAAGACAGCGTCGTGGTCAGACATAGAGGAAACGTACATAATAGACTCCAAATTGATTGTTCGATTATTTGAATGTGAAGAGAAAGGGAATTTACGCCCTTTCGCCGCGAAAGAATTAACACCCCGAGAATAATTTAAGGCAATTTATTGATTATGTCCGTACTTGGGAAATTACCGATTCTACTCGTGCGCGCTCTCCTTGCTTTTTCTGCTTTAAACAAACGTTGAAAGGCAGTTTGTATCTTTGGAAGTCTATAAAACAGAAAAGTGAAAACGTGGAATATTTGTTAACGAATCGTTTCAATCAGGACTCATTGGAAATATTTTTTTAAGTCATTTGGCAAGTTGGAGGTTTCACCCGAAATGGTGTCTTCTTTAGACTCCAGTAATTGCGAACCTGATAACGACTCGATGGTGGAATTTAAGAAATCGTACCGCATTTTATCTGATTTTTCTACGTCATCTCTAACAGCCGGCACCCCAGTGTACTCGGATGCAACGATTCAAAATTGTAACGACGATCTTGGGGATGATAATGAAGACGTTACGGATGAAGAAGTTTCTGAGGATGACTTAAATTTTTTTAATGATTCTGACAGAGACTCTCAAGATGAAAAGATCGATAATGAGCAAATAAATTCATCTCCTGCACATAATTATAGATCATGGAGATTATTGCCTACCAGTAGGAAAACACGAGGAACAAAACAAAGCTCACACTGTGAAAGTTTATTTGGAACCAGCGGGCAATTCAAATTCATCATTGGCAGAATGTTCAACACCCTACTTCGCAGGTTATATCCTTCATAGATTAGACAAAAGATTCAATTGCCAAATTTGTCGTTCTTCATTTTGGAAGTCAGGTAGCAATCTTGAATCTAACAAAGAGTTTTTGGTTTTTTTTCAGAGGCTATAGAACGAAGGAAAACGAAGAATTGGGTAATATAGTCCCTGCTAATGATAAACTCTTCTTTCATCATTTATAGAAATTTATTCAAAAGATTTCCATATTAAAAATATTTTATCTTCTAAGGTTATTTGAGATAATAGAAAAATTACATCAATCTATCTAGAATGGAGTTTTGCTAATGATTGTTTGCCTCACAGACAACTCATTGTCAAAACTTTATTGATTACAAGACTTCATAACGAAGTGAAGCGGGTGTCGAAAAATTTAAATAGAGGCGGAAAGAAGTTTTTTATAAAATTTCAATGTGGTTTCTTTCTTTAGTTTCACTTTTGTGCATATATTTGTTTTTTTTCTATTCCTGAATCTTATTAGATATTAGCAGTTTTTTTCATCATTTGTTTCATTGGCCCAACATATTTTACCGAGAACCGATACATGTTTGTTTGGTTTCGCGATATTCAATACTTTATATATACGAATTCGACCATTAGCCATTGTTTTTTTATAGGTAAAAGAATTGCTGATAAAGTTCATTATTATAGTATTGATATTTGATTTCAGCAAGTAATCAGCTTTACCTATAGAGAAAAGGAGGAATTTTATTCCTCTCGCGTGCCAAACAGACATGAAACACCACCAATACATGCAGACTTCTTTTTTATATTTGTTATTTCGTTCAGATTGGAAAAACTTCCAACGTTTTTACCTTAGTTAGCAAAATCTTAAGAGATTATCAATAATAATTACAGATTTAAAAAAAACCCTTTGTTGTAGTGAGTGCAATATTGTTAGAGCTCAATATCAGAATACCTTTTTTGTTTGATATGTATTTGTTCCAGGCTTGTATCTAAACAAGATTGAAAGAATTGTATGCGATGAATCATTTGTTTATTTCTATGGATGATTTTTTAAATGGTTCCATTCGCGACCTAATTCTCGAAATAGACTAGCCTTCACTACGAAGGATATGGTTATCACCTGAACAACATTACTACGCCTAAGTTAATCAAATCTTAGGAAACAAACATAACCCTCTGTGATGATTTGTGAAAGTACGTAGAGTACAAACAGCGTAGATGCTGGAATGATTACTTCTTGGAATCAAGGCACAAAAAGTATTTCAAATGTTTCATTTTGTAATCGACGCCAACATTTCGTGACAGCAAAAACACTTTTCATCTCTCCGCGTATATTGCCGAATTTTCCGTAGACGCAACGAGTTTTCGAGTATAAATTTAGTACCGACGTGCTTGTTAAAAGTTCATTTTCGAAATGTGAACTGACTTACTAATTTCGCTATTTCCAAAAATTTGTAATTGGGACAAAACGAAAAATTGGTTGAATTGAATATAAGTTGTGATTTAATAAGTATAATTTCACAAGAAAAGCATTGGTGTTAACCACAAATTTTTGTGATTCAAATAACTACACTAATTCGCGAAATCACAAAACAACTACAAAATCAAATAGCAACAAAATCACAGCAATGAATATCAATTTTGCAGTCTCCTGTATAGACCAGAAACTTGTTGCAATTCTACATGACTGTCAGTTTTGAATAAAATATGTTTTAGATTCACAAATATATTTTTAAATTAATCTACAACAACTTTCGATGAGTTTACAAAAAAATTTTGTTTTATGTTACAATCTATTTCTTCAAAGCTTAAATTAATTTTACACCTTTAACTGAGAAATTGCATAGTGTGCTGAGTATTTACTGAAAATTAGTATTTCTTATATGTAGTTTGTAATTTATTAAGAAACTACTGATGAAACAATATGCAAGAGAACAATATTTTTGCAAATTTATGGGTATCGAAAAATTGAACACCTGTTCTCTGACTCGTTGCTATCACTCAATGTCCATCTTACACCCGGTATATTATTCAATTCTTTGAATCATCAGGAAATTTTATACAAATATTATGTAATTATGTACAACATCTGATACCGATCTTCAATAAATTCTTTTCAAAATATTTAGTATTTTCTTGATTTATCGCAAAAATCAATATCAAAGAAATAAAATTATAAATATTATAATAATGAAATTGTATACATATATATATATTGGGGTTTAAGGTTTATAAGAATATTTAAACACTATCTAAAATAGACGTTTCGGGATTTTTCTTCCTTCTTCAGTATTTAATCCACTAATCTTTCGATGACTGTTTTACTTTTATTTGCATTGTGATTTAGAGATGTCAGTTTTCAGAGGTTATCGAAATAATACTAAAACTATATATATATATATATATATATATATATATATATATATATATATATATATATATATATATATATATATATATATATATATATATATATATATATATATATATACAATTTAAAAATATAAGAATAATGTTTTGATAAGGAATTTCATTCCTTTTGAAATGTAACATCTCATATATGAGATATATATCTAACCTAAAATATTTCATCCTATTTTTATAGTCTCATATCTAACTCTATAAAAGTTTAAATTAAATTGTTTTTATCAACCGACCTTTGAAATTTGAATTTTCATCTATTAATTGAAGTATATTTATGTTATGTAATATGAAATAAATATATATATATATATATATATATATATATATATATATATATATATATATATCGATTTAAAAATATAAGAATAATGTTTTGATGAGGAATTTCATTTCTTTTGAAATGTAATATCTCATAAATGTTACCTAAAATATTTCATCTTATTTTTATAGTCTCATATCTATAAACGTTTAAATTAAATTGTTTATCATCAATCGACATTTGAATTTTCATCTATTAATAGAAGTATATTTATGTAGATACCTACGTCTATAATAAAACAAACGTCTGTTGTCAATCTTTATTTTTCGGTATGAACTTGATCATTTGCATAAATGAATTTGATACACATTGGCACTTGATGAACTTCTACGAGCACAAAAAAAATAATTATTGGCCATAATTTTCAATTATATAATCATAATAATTCTGATATATTATATACATATTAACAATAAATATAAATAGATTTTCAGTTTTTTCGATCTAAGTTTTAAGACGAATATTTCAAATTTTTCATCATCCAAATAATAATTATAATGATAATAATAATAACCGAACAGATAAAAAATCTCAGAGAATTCTTCTCTGCAAAAGCTCTCACTCTGACCTCCATAGAGTAGTATCGTTGGCTGATAGGGGATATACACCACTAAATATTGCTACCAGAGATGACCTGCTGAATCTACCGTTCCTATCAGATACTGAAAAACAAGAGCAATGGTCAAGAAAGGAATTGCATGGACATCACCATGAGATTAATCAACCATACATCGACAAAGAAGCCTCCAACAAATGGTTGATGAAAGGAGAATTATTCGCAGTAACAGAGGGATTCCTTATGGCCATCCAAGACCAAGTGATCGTTACAAACAATTACAAAAAATTTATAATGAAGGACGGAACATTACAAACAGATAAGTGCAGAAAATGCCATATAAGATCGGAGACTATACAGCATGTTACGTCCGGATGCGAACGACTGGCCAATACGGAGTATCTTCACAGGCATAATCAAGTGTGCAACATTATCCACCAGAAACTTGCACACAAGTACGGACTTCTGAACACCTTCCAGCCATATTACAAGTATCAGCCGGCGCCCGTATTGAAAAATGACTCTATCAGATTATAGTACGATAGGCCTATTATCACTGACAGTATGGTGACGAATAATAGGCCGGACATAGTGGTGTATGATAAGAGAGCCAGAACAGCAATGCTGGTGGATGATAGCCTTAAGAAATTAGAATTGCATAAGAATACCTATATAGAAATGCAAAAAGCTGTAATTCTTAATACATGTAGGATAGTTAGGAAACTTATGTCAAGTATATTGTAATCGAGCCTATTCCCTTTGATTGCTGAATCTGGAAAAGGTAAATTATATCCAGCTAACAGCTGAGATAGTGCATAAGTCCACGATAATAAATAATAATAATAATAAAACCTCAGGGGCTCAGGAACACTGTTTCTGAGTACGGGCTTAGCGAACCCGAGGTACCCAAGCTGAACCTGGCAGTAGGTATAAAATGCAACTTATCCAATGATGAACTATCTAAGGAATAAACGGGTGAATCGACATTGTACCACCATAACCTCTTGTCGCGTTCAAGATTTAGAAAGAGGGTCTTGTTCGGAAAGTGAGTCACAGTCTCCCTCGGTTAGCGACGGAAGCAGCGTGATATCGAGTAGAGATACTGCATCACAAAACCAAGTGGGAAATAACATCAACACCTCCCAACTGACTCTTGATGTTTCAACGGCGGCGCATGCCATTAATCCGACGACCACAAGAGCCGGACTCCCTAGAAAATGCATAAAGTGGACCCCAGAAATTAATTCCTTCATTATGCGTTCCTATTACAAAATTACAAACTTGGAATCGGAAATGACATCATACAGATACGCGTTACATCTTGCGTTCGTAGAAAAATATCCGGAATTACAGCACATATCCGAGCAGAGAATTTCGGATCAAGGAAGAACAATCGTCAAAAACAGGCTACTTTCTTCAGAAACGATGAAAACCATACGAGAAGAGGTCATAATGGAACTCAGAAGCGAAAATGATACTCATAACGGTATACCTGCCGAAGTAAATGAAAGTGTTACAGATAACATCGAAGCCACGGAAACGAATATTAACATGGAACTTCCTCCTGAGCCGAATCAGCAGAACGAATTTATGTAGTTGGCAACATCAGAACTTAACAGAGCAATAACTGAATTCAGTGGTAGTAACCCAACGAAACGACCTAAGCTGCCCAAACTCAAGACGAACAAGAACACCAATATCATCCTAGCAAGCGAGTTCAGTGTTTGAAGAATAAACCGACCAGAACACCTTGGAGAAGATTGACACTTTGATTTACTGTGGAGCAGTAGCGGTTCTTCGACTTCACAAACAACAAATCTCCACAACTCTGTTTCAAGCTGACCCAAAAAGCGTCAGAAAACCACCCTCAAGGCGCTTGAAATCACATATACGCAACATTTATAGGAAAATTGGTACGAACACAAAACACCCTGATCACAAACAACACATCGACGTGTATATGGACACTTTGAAACAGAAACTCCAAGCAAAAGCAAAAAGGCTTTCAAGATACGTCAAGTGTACTGAAAGGAAACACCAAAACCAAAGGTTCCCCCACAACGCGGCCAATTTTCATAAGGGAAATAACAAAACTGCGACCAACAATAACAGAGAAATACCTGACGCACAGAAGACAATGCTGGTGGATGTCGCCATACCGAATAATAACAACGTACTGAATAAGTTCCAGGAAAAAAAGTCCAAATACACAGACCTTGCTATTGAGATCAAGCAGATGTGGCACATCGAGAAAATAGATATTATTCCTGTCATCGTATCCTCCACTGGGTTAATACCCAAAACTTTGCATGATAGCCTTAAGAAATTAGAATTGCATAAGAATACCTATATAGAAATGCAAAAAGCCGTAATTCTTAATACATGTAGGATAGTTAGGAAATTTTTGTCTAGTTTATTGTAATCAAGCCTGTTCCCTTTGATTGCTGAATCTGGAAAAGGTAAATTATATCCAGCTAACAGCTGAGATAGTGCATAAGTCCACGATAATATAATAATAATAAATCTCAGAGAATTCTTCTCTGCAAAAGCTTTCACTTCTGACCTCCATAGAGTGGTATCATTGGCTGATAGGGGATATACACCACTAAATCTTGCTACCAGAGATGACCTGCTGAATCTACCGTTCCTATCAGATACTGAAAAGCAAGAGCAATGGTCAAGAAAGGAATTGCATGGACGACATCACCATGAGATTAATCAACCACACATCGACAAATAAGCCTCCAACAAGTGGTTGATGAAAAGAGAATTATTCGCAGTAACAGAGGGATTCCTTATGGCCATCCAAGACCAAGTGATCGCTACAAACAATTACAAAAAATTTATAATGAAGGACGGAACATTACAAACAGATAAGTGCAGAAAATGCCATATAAGATCGGAGACTATGCAGCATATTACGTCCGGATGCGAACAACTGACCAATACGGAGTATCTTCACAGGCATAATCAAGTGTGCAACATTATCCACCAGAAACTTGCACACAAGTACGGACTTCTGAAAACCTTCCAGCCATATTACAAGTATCAGCCGGCGCCCGTATTGGAAAATGGCTCTATCAGATTATACTACGATAGGCCTGTTATCACTGACAGAATGGTGACGAATAATAGGCCGGACATAGTGGTGTATGATAAGAGAGCCAAAACAGCAATGCTGGGGGATGTCGCCATTCCGAATAATAACAACGTGCTGAACAAGTTCCAGGAGAAAAAGTCCAAATACACAGACCTTGCTATTGAGATCAAGCAGATGTGGCACCTCGATAAAATAGATATTGTTCCTGTCATCGTATCCTCGACTGGTTTAATACCCAAAACTTTGCAAGAAATGCAAAGAGCTGTAATTCTTAATACATGTAGGATAGTTAGGAAATCTATGTCAAATATATTGTAATCGAGCCTATTCCCTTTGATTGCTAAATCTGGAAAAGGTAAATTATATCCAGCTAACAGCTGAGATAGTGCATAAATCCACGATAATAAATGATAATAAAACCCATCATTAATAAACAGTACCCTGAGCGAAGTTAATTTTAAGGCAATGCGTCTTTTGATTTGACGGCTTCTCGAGACACATAGACGAGTTTACTGGAGTTTTTTCGCTGTTTCCTTTGAGAGGCCACCGTCCGACAGAAATCAGCTAGACATTTCGTGCTGAACATCGGCCATTATATGCTTTCAACTTGTATTCGAAAATAGAAATTAATTCTTAGCTTCACTTGTGACGGTGTAGTGTGTTGTTTAGATAATATTTAATTAGGAATTATTGCGGGTGGACTTATTGAAACCCAATTTTCTCAAAAAATCGTAAAAACTTCGAACAGAGTGACAGAAATCCATGTTATTCATCAACTCATTTCCACCAGAATTTAACGAACTAATCACATTTTTTGACGAATTCAATAATCTGTAACTTTTTCTCAATAGCTTCTAATTAAATAGATTCAAAAATATCCTTAATTTTCACTTTTTGATTTCCCTTTTCATGAAAAGCTTCTTATGAGTAAGCTACAATGTGAAAAAGTAACTTTGATGGCATCATCTCTCTCATAGTTGTACAGAATTATTTCTTCATCAAATTTCACCTGCTTTGAAAATTTTCGCTCTTCGGAAAACTCAATTTTTTTTTGAAATTCACCCTTTTATAACGTTTCATTGAAAATGTCTGTTTCGCAATTTCTACTATTCCCTCAAACACAATTCAAATTTTAGTGTTGATTAAGTTTCAATTTCTAAAATATACAGCACATTTCATAACGATTTCCGAAATTCACGATGGTATTATGACTCAATATGGGAAACCATTCCAATAATGCCTATAGTCATGTATCATTCTTTCGAAAGTTCGTGTTTCATAAATTTCTCCGTTGTCATTCCGAAGCATTATCTTCAAGAGATGACGCATTAATATTTTTCCTAACTATGATAGAAATTGCCAACTCGAAACCAATTAATCCCAAACTCATATCAAACAGGAATTTCAACCAGATGGAAAATGCTTCTTCAAAAGCAAAATTTTGGGTTCAAATATGGAAACCGCCCAATAATTTACTAAGATATAATCCCACTGTTGCATATAATATTTACTTATCCGAAATCTTGTTATGGAATAATGGAAATAATTGATCAAAATTGTAAATACGAATTTAAATCCACAAATGAATACCAAGAACTTGAGTAGCAGGAAATTTTCAACCCTACACATTATCGCCATTCCTAGCTTTGCGTTCATTTGTAGTCTCTTAGAGAAATTGGAACCTAAATTTAGAAATTTCACAGTAGGTTACTACTCATGAAAATACTAGTATTAATCAGTTTCCAGTTCATCCCTTTGTTCCTTATATTTATAATTTTTCTCATTATAAATAGCTCAACGCACACATATACCAAAAATGAGCGTATTCAGACGATCCTGATAACTGGTGAATGCTTGTAAGACTTTTAATAATTCTGTTAAAATAGCTGGGAAACTGCAATTTCTTCTAATCGAGCTGCATTTTTGATATGATGGCCAGTTGGCTTCGACAATATATTATGCGAAGAATTAAAACTTCAACCCGTTGCAATGAGTCAAAAATTCGATTTTTTCTCAGTTTTTTGAAACATCTTGTGAACGACAAGAGATAAGAGAAAAAACTGCAAATAGAAATTGTACGAAGAAACGGTAGGTACATCGTACGCAACATGCAACCCATTAAATGCTTTGCGACACTGACCAGTAGAAAATGGAGAGTGCGAACATATAACATGATAGCGTCAAATTGTTTGTCTTTTTCGTCTCTGTACAGATTTATTTATGAATAAATGAATTGATGTTTTGTTTCGAAATTGTTATGAATCGAATAGACTTTCGTTTACCATATATTTCGTCGTTCGCTTTATATTTGTTACATTGGTTTACCGATGACTTCTTGTCAAGAATGTTGTCGAAGTTGCATTTACCATTAATACAATGCACAGTAAATACCTAACTGATACAATATTTGCTGTTTTTCATTTTCATAATGTATAGATAATATCATAATAATACATCAACTTAGAATAATTATTTAAAAATACTATAATTATGTATTTAATTACTTCAAAAGTTGTTATAATTAAACAAAATTAATCATTCTCATCGAAAATGCACTCAACTAAAGATATGAATATTCTTGATGTTTTAATACTATTTTCTGGAGGTAAGGTCTGGCATTACACTTTCGAAACTAAAAATTATTTTCAAAGCAAACTTTGGGGTCTGAATTTCAATTTTCAATATTACATTCCCATTTTGAAAAATACGTGCTACACTCTTTCATAAATTTAAATTAAAATGCGTGTAACTTGTATTGAGTCATATTATAGATGTCTGTTCTTCTTTCCTCCGATTTGAAAATTAAACGTTCATAGATTGTCTGCATCTCTCTGAAGAGAGATGCAAAAATAGGATGGATATTTATAATATTTTGTGTTTAAGTATATATGGGTTAGTGAAAACATATATCGAAAGCTATTGATATATAATTGAACATATTTTCCTTGCATTTTTCATTCAATCCTAGACTACGTAATGTAGAAAATAAGTAAAACCCTCTTTTTCTATTTATGTCTACGCTCATGTCAGCTAAATATCATAGGTTCTTTCCATTTTACACATCATCTATGTGCCATATCAGAATAATTCGCTCATTATTTTGTCGTATTCCTGCAGAACACTGCACTTATTGATATAGTACCGCACATATAGTCTATTATCAAGGAGGGCGCCAGCAGACTGACTGTTTTGTACGTCAACTTCACTATACGGTGTGAAAACTTTATGTTGAAGTAGGTTCCTCATCTAGAGTATATAAATCATCTTTGTCTTAGAATGATAATCCATTGGCGCACTTTTTCTTTTATAGTGGATAGAACAGCTTTCGATAAGTAAATATTTAGATTCTTATTACAGAAATAGAGATATGACTTTTTTAGGAAAATTATAACAATACTTTTTTAGAAGTCAACTCTAAAAATTCGAAATAGTTTCATTATGAAGATTGCTAATATTACTACGTAAAAAATATCACTGTTCAAGATGGAAAAGTTCATTCAATGTTATAACTAATTCGAGCATTCGCTTATCATCATACAAGTAGCGACTTCATTCATCATTGCCAAATTTTTGTCACATTCCACGAAATATAACAATTTTTTTCAATACATATCCCGTATTTTTGATGAAAGAGTTTCTGGACCAATATTCATATGAACTCTGTATCCTCAATTCACTGAAAGTATTAGCTACTGATGTTTGGCTACATATTTGAAGAACACTTGCATATCTTCGAAAAATTTGAATTCTATATTGCGTTCATTATTAAAAATACATTCTAGAGTGAACTTCTTAGATAAACTCCAGAATATCACAGAATATATAATTTCTGGCAAAACTATCACTTGAATGTCTTTTCTTATAGCTACCGAGCCTGCAACCAAAAGCAACCAGTGAATTTGGAGAATTGATATTTTCGGACCTTTTTCATAGCAATATAAAGATAGGATATTTTTTACTTAAGAAAAGATATGCTGGCGATGATGGGAGGATTATGTCGTTGATAAGTACCACCAACAATCCAAATCGGAATGTTTATTGCATGTGAAACAATAACTACAAGACAAGTAACATGCAATGAATAGCTTTACATCGAAATATTTATTAAATATCTACGAGAGTATTGTGATCTTCAAGGTTCTCATAAGATATAATTTCTGTTTCTGAACTGTAAACTACTTCAAATGCATAAAATTATTCATTGAAACATACTGCTTCGAAACGGTTAACCCTAAAAAACTGTGGCTATGATTCCCTGTATAGAAGCAAATTTTGGTAAGCCCAATATTTCGCCCACTTGAGCAACAGAGAGTTTTTTGTATTTCTTTCTTTCTACAATCTATAGTGCCTCCTCGCCAACTCAATGCAATGGCACTGCCAGAGGCGTCAGACTAAATACAATGTTGTCAGATTGATTATGGATAGAAAATATCAATTATTTTATAGATGAAGAAAATTATTGAAAAAATTGCAATCTTCAACGTAGATATATATTTCCTTTCAAATTTCATATTATATGGAATACGAAAATGAAAAATTTTGTAAATAATTCAAAGCTATTAAGATTTCAAAGTTAAGTACCTGAAAATGCACGTTTCATCATATCGTTTATTAATAAAATAGATTGGAGCTTTCATACGATTTGATTTTATACTTCAGATTACAACGAATACTACATATAGTGTAGGCGAATACAAATATGTTCATAAAATAATAATCGAATATACCTTTCGTTCCAAGTCTTGAATATACAATTCATTTCCTCTCAAGATTCTTTACGGATGGTGCAAATAGTGGTTGAGTGAGACATTTCTCCATCAAGGTTTTCGGTAGCCTCCTGTGGATTATTTCCAAGAAAACCATTGGAGTTTCAAGATGTGATGAAATAATTTATTGTTATTTATTATTATTATTTTTACCAAGAATGGAATGGAAAGAGAACAAAGTAGTGTTAGAATAACAATTGAAAAGATAGCAGTCGGGACATATCCTGCAATCCTACGATTATCGTAGGATTATCTATGCTCGAATTTCCGAAATCATAACATTCATTTGAGGTAAATTTGAAAAAGAATACGTCAATTCCCTCAACATTCAAATTCTTCTGAAAAGTAAAGTACGAGAGGGAAGTTGTGGAATGTAAAATTTCTAATAAGATGTATTTAAAACTAGATATTGTTCATCCCTTTCACTACATTTGCAGATTATGCTCACTTCGGATATGAGTACCAAATTATGCATTTACTTGCTGAAGTGGAAACTCGATTGGAAGTAAGACCTAAAAACTCGTTAGAATTCAAATTTCAAATTTTTCTGATAGATGAAAAGGTTTGAAAATGGAGAGAAAAATGATGTTTTTGTTCCATTGATAGTCAAAGTGGACTTCACAAAAGTTGGTGGAAAATATTGTGGTTATAACCAGGGGAAATCTTTTGTCTAGTTAATTCTCTCAATCATCTGCTCTGTTTGAATGTTAATGCCACAATATTAAAATATATGCAATGAATATGAGGAGCTAATAAAATGTTTCAACGCCAACAAATGGCAAAAGATGTTAGATAATTGAATGTTCATATTGAAAAAATCTCTATTTGATGCTTTCCTTTGGAATATCTTCCAAACTTGGCGTCATACGCCTCAGAATTATTAAGTAAACCTTTTTCCTATAGACTACAGGCTTTCCAATAACCAATTCAAATAGAGAAATCAAAAAGTGGTTTAAAAGTCCCTCTTTAAAAATGGATCGCTGAAAAGCGTGTTACATCAATAGCTCAATTAAGAAAAAGAATGCCACAGCGCTTGAAGATGATAATACATTTTAATGATTTTTAGCCAATGTGCCATATTTCAGCTTTCTTTAATACATAGTTTCGTAGGTATGACAATTTCTCATTTCCGAGATTTTGACCATGGTACCCTGGATATTAAAAAAGAAGAATCTACGGACCTACGTTTCTTTTCAAAGTTATTATCATTTGAGATCGCAGTCCTGGTACTCAAAATTGGAAAACCCAGTAAGTATATATTACTGTTCCGTTTCGATAATCTCGACAGACTAGTTTTTCCGTAATGTATTCAACATTGCCTAACTACATTTTGAGCCACTATTTTCATTTTATTATTAAAAAACATACAGCAGCACTTTCGGTAAAATGAATGTACTAATCCTAGTTATACAGAAATGCCGAGCACTCCCGAATGCCAACGAAAATTTTCTTTTTTAATTTAAATATCATCGTTATATCATTCCTATCAAACTTATACAAAAAAATTAATCGATGTATATATCTACCATTTTTCTGTAATTCTATGTAATGATTATAGTTACTGTGATGTCATATAAATCCGGACCGGAGTATTTAATATAGAGAGCTCACCTATACTTCATCAAAAAATATCATTTGAAGAACTTAATTTATTCGGCAGCAGTGAATACCCGGAGAGCGTTGGAATTTAGAGTTCGTAGATCTTTTGTAAATTTAGATCCTAACATGCTGAAAAAAGCAACGATCAAGGATTATGTTTCCGAATTGAGAACTGTTTAGAAATTGATGGGAGAAAGTTTGAATATTTGTGAATAACGTTCTCGAATTTTCATTACGTGCAATTTTAGACATTATTTTATTCTCATCCATCATTTGTTATGTACTTCGATTTACAATAGTATCCTATTTTCCATAAGTAACAAGATTTAACTGCATTCTTTTGAATTTTTGACTGCTGATTGATTGATTATATATTTGAGTATATTTCGTTAAATCTACTGCAAGTTCTTAATTTGAATTGTCGACACTGATCAAAAAATTATGAATAATTTCTGTCAATGACCCTATATATTTTGATTCATTAATTTATTAATAAATGTTCTTTAGTTCCGTATTCTGTTACTCGTTATGGATGGATCACAATCTGGCAAACTTGTTTACCGAAAACCTTAGCATTCATATGCAACTGAACCAATAAAGTTATCCTATATTTCAATGGGTAGGAGGAACATTGAGAAAGGGGATGTCACTTTTTAAGAGTTCGTATATTTCTTGTAGTTTGAAACGAGAATTAGTATTTGGCCTGACTTTTGGTGTTTGGTGTGTTACTTTCCTTTTGATTGATTTTGGCTAGATCAGGTTTATTTTATATAGGGTCGCTGTCGATTAATCATTTTTGTTACTGAATTTACTAAAAGAGCTTTCCCAGTAATGGCGATGGTAAAAAAATTCAATAAGATCCAAGCAATCGTGAATAGATGTTCAGTGAAATATTGTGAACATCAATATCGCCGTGGAGGGGTTTCAAATGTTTCATTTTTCAGATTTCCGTTGGACTCACGACAAGGTGATTGGCTTCGGGCACTCGATCGGCGAGATTTAATTTAATTTGTTCCGCGTAAAGACATCAGGTACAAAAGAATTTGTAGCATACACTTTGCGGATTCATGTTTTACTGATCATTCGAAACGTCATTTACGCTCTCATGCAGTACCAACACTGCAACTCGATTTTATGGATTTCGGCGCTGATTCTGATAAGAACAAAAACATAATTACGTATCCTTGTGAGGCTGAAATGACTGGAGAACAACTTTTTGATGAACACGGAAATCCACTATCGACATATTTCTCCTCTACGGCAAACTTCGATTCTTCATGTTCCTCCCGCGAAATGTTCCAATTGGAACTTAAATTACCTGCGAAACGAAAACAAATCGATAAATTAAGGAAATGTATTAATGTTCTTCCTCAAACTAATCGTCGATTACGTCTCGGTCGCGCCAAAGACCAGATCTTTCTGAAAGAACATAAGAGAAGAGTGAAGCAACCATCAGGAAGTGTCAAAACGTTCATAGATCTCCAAACGGAACCTAAACCGTACATACTATTCGGAAGAAGAGAAAAAATTTGCTCTCACGCCCGGGATTATATAATTTCCTTCGAATTCGTCAAGAATTCACTCTCCCGCATAAAGGCACAATCTCGAAATGATTCAATTCGATTAAATTAGAGACGGGTTTTCTTGATAGCGTTTTCGAATATGTTCAAAATTTGATGGTTCTACCGAAGCAGAAAGAAACTGCGTCATACTTTTTGATGAAATCGGAATAATGAGAAATATTAGTTACAATTGTAAATTCGATTATATCGAGGGAGTTTCAGATTATGGAGAATTCGGTCGACAACAAAATCTTGGAAATCACGTTCTTGTTTTTATGATTCGAAGACTTTATGCGTATTACAAAATTCCGTTAGGTTATTTCGTCGTTTCTGGAAATATGGCGGGAGGTGAAATAAAAGCCGTACTAATAACCGTTATTTCAAAATTGAAATCAATTGGAATATTGGTAAGGGCTTTCACGTGTGATCAGGGTACGAATAACAGAAAATCTTATCGTGATATAGGGGTTACCGTGGAACATCCTATTGTTAATATCGACGGCCGAGATATTGCTTTTCTTTACGATTTACATTTAATAAAGTCGCTTCGTAACCAATTTGTGGCTCACGGTAGAATAGATGCCGGTGGTAAGACAGCGTCGTGGTCAGACATAGAGGAATCGTACATAATAGACTCCAAATTAGTTAATGCTCGTTCAATGTGTAAAATAACAGATGCCTATATACGTCCAAAACCATTTGAGAGAATGAAAGTGTCTCTAGTAACCCAAATTTTAAGCAACTCTGTATACGCAACCATTTCAATGGGGTTTAACACCAAACAACTCGAATCCGATACCTCAATCAATACTTCATAATTTCTGAAGACGGTTAATAACTTGTTCGATTTTTTAATGTGAAGAAAAAGGGAATTAACGCTCTTTCGCGAAAGAATTATCACCCAGAGAATAATTTAAGGCAATTTATTGATTATGTTCTTACTTGAGAAATTACTGATTCTACTTGTGAGCGCCCTTCTTGCTTTTTGGGCTCTGAACAAACGTTGATAGGCACATTATATCTTTGGTAGTCTATAAAACAGGAAAGTGAAAACGTGGAATATTTGTTAACGAATCGTTTCAAACAGGACCCATTGAAAATTTTTTTAAGTCATTCGGCAAGCTGGAGGGTTCACCCGAAATCCTACGGTTAAACAATTCCGCGAAAATTATCAGAAAATTTTTCTCGTGGGTTTGGTGTCTTTTTAGACTCCAGTAATTGCGAACCTGGTAACGAATCGATGGTGGAATTTAAGAAATCGGTCCGCATTTTATCTGATTTTTCTACGTCATCTGTAACAGCCGACACCCCAGTGTACTCGGATGCAACGATTCAAAATTGTAACGACGACCTTGGGGATGATAATGAAGACGTTACGGATGAAGAACACATAATTATAGATCATGGAGATTATTGCCTACTATTAGGAAAACACGAGGAACAAAACAAAGCTCACACCGTTGAAGTTTCTCTGGAACCAGCGGGCAATTCAAATTCATCATTGGCAGAATGTTCAACACCCTACTTCGCAGGTTATATCCTTCATAGATCAGACAAAAGATTCAATTGCCAAATTTGTCGTTCTTCATATTGGAAGTCAAATAGCGTCACAGTCGCGGTCGAGATTCTTTCATCATTTATAGAAATTTATTCAAAAGACTTCCATATTGAAAATATTTCATCTTCTATGATTATTTTAGCTAATAGAAAAATTATATCAATCTATCAAGAATGGTGTTTTGTTGACCAGGCCCGCCGCTAGCGGTTTGAACGCCGATGTGCAATTCCTATCGTGCCGCCCCTATCTAACTACAAAACCTAGGTGTTTATAAAAATGTGAAAAAAAAATGCTGTACAGTGAAAAACTATGTTGAAGTAGGTTATTTTATACAAGATAGATACACTAATACGACATTAAATGAAAAAATGAAGGCAAGAAAGGTGCAGTTTATACATATTATGTAGGTAGGTATAGGTATTAAGTTATTTTACAGAAACTGCACCTTTCTTGCCTTCATGTTGGCAAAATCAGCTATAATTTTTTTGGTGTCTAGTCTATTTAGAATCTCATGTTCAATTGAAATTATTGCTAAATTACTCAGTCTTTGCTGGTGCATAGTTGATCTCAAATAGTTTTTTATTATTTTTAACTTTGAAAATGACCTTTCACCAGATGCAACTGAAACCGGCAATGTAAGTAGTATCCTTAGCGCTATTGCTGTATTCGGAAATGTTGACATTAATTCATTAGCAAAAATGTATTGCAATAGGGTTTGTGGATCTTAGACTGGTTTTCAGTTAAATGCAACTTTAAAGCATTGATTTCATTAAACATATCTATACCGTCAATATCTGCGTCACTACTTGAACTATCTTTTAGCTTCACATTAAAATCTTTACAATGTTTCATTAAATCATCTTTGGAGTAACTAAACAAGTTATTATTGGTGAAAAAGCCAAAAACGTCGGTAAAAGTTTCCAACTCATCGAATCTACGTTTTAAAGAAGTTAAGGTTTGGTCCAGGATCCTAAAAAAAACATCTACCTTGTATTTTGTTTTAGGGTCTAATAAGACTTCATCACTCTGTTCATACTGAAATTGAGTTGGTTTTCTTCGTGGACGAATGGTATCTATAGGCGGAAAATCTTTTTCTAACACCCTTTCGAAATGCTCATCTGTGCGATATTCGGTGAATTTATGAATCAATTTATTTAACAAATTTATGCAGATTTGAGTATTTATTGTGGGGTTTTGCATCATTTTGCTAATAGCATTAATTTCGTTTAAAATATCAAACCAAATTACAACTAAGCAAATAAATCTATAATTTTGAATATTCAAAGCAAGCGAATGTGCTTTGTGAGTTATTGTACAATCCCATTCCGACGAATTGTTATCTGATATTTCAAGTAAAGCGTCAAATATTTTTTCGAGGTGATACCGTAAAGGTTTGACTGCATCGATTCTGCTAGACCATCGCGTGGCACTTAATGCCTTTAGTTTTAAATCAGGTAAATGCTTGCAAATTATGGACCACCTTTTGGTAGAAAAAGAAAACGTAAATTTCTTGAATTAAGTTGAAAAAGTTGACCGTGTCGTGCGTTATATTTGCCGCATCGTTAACGACCAAATTGAGACTATGCGCCGAGCATGGAACGTAAAATGCACGATTATTCATTTCCAATATTTTTTTGTAATCCATTGTGTTTTCCACGCATATTAGAACCATTGTCATAACCTTGGCCACGTAAGTTTTTAATATCAAGGTTTAATTGCGAAAATAAATCTAAAACGAAATTTAATAGTCCTTCACCTGTGGAGCTGGTTATCGGACAGATGCCAATAAAACTTTCGCATATTGTAACATTTTTAGTTTCACTGTTTAAAACAACATACCTTAGTATAACTGTAATTTGTTCTGTGTGACTTACATCTGGTGTGCAATCTAATATGATAGAGAAATATTTTGATTCTCTGACTTTGTTCAGGATATAATTTTTTATGGTCGTGCCGAGTAAATCAATGATTTCATTCTAAATCTGATCTCCTAAATAGTGAGTCATGCGAGTTGAATCGAATTTCGAGGCTTGAATTCTGTGAATATGTTCCCGCATAACTGAATCAAAGGATGCTATCATTTCTATTGCTCTGAGAAAATTCCATTATCATGCTCATATAATATTTTGGTCGAGCCCCTAAACGCCAGACATTGATGAGATAAAAATTTTATAACAGCTATGATCCTTTCCAATACATCACACCATTGTTTTTTTTTCAGATTCTAATAGTCTCAGTTGCATTTGATTTACAGTAGTTTTATTTTTCAACATATGATTTAGTTGGACCCAACATTTTAAATTTTCGCTATGGGAAATGCTTGTTTCGTGTCGTTTTAAGGTAGATGACAGATGTTGCCAATCGGAAAAAACGCTTGGAGCTAACAGACTACTTACAGTTTTACTGAATATTTTACAACAAAAACAATAGACTGAATCTTTTAACGTAGAGTAAACAAGCCATTCTCTGTTAATTTTTTCTCCATTAGGAAGATTCCTAAAGTAATAACTGTTTGCAAATTTTCTTCCATCGATATTAGCAGGAGAATTGTGGTTAAACAGCTGCACGGGACCACGGCTAACCAAAATATTAACAATATCATTAGTCATACTGGCGGGCCACGAACCGGGATCATCACCACAATCTAAACAGCTACTTGATGACGATAAATTGCTTACAGGTTTTTTAGCACTACTTTCTCTTCTTTCAGTTTCACTGGAGTCTCCTTCTGAAGGACTAACATTTTTCTCTTCAGATACCTCCATAACTTCTAGATTTAAAGCTGCGCTTGTTGAAGCTACATCTACGTCAACATTCTCTTGACATTCAGAGTCCCTATTTTCTGGTTTGCTAAAAAATTTCTCAGGAGATTGTTCGTATTTATGTGTAGAATGACTCCCTTTCGGGATTTAAGTTACTTTTGTTACACCCTGAGTAGGTATAATTTTAATATTTTTTCTATAAATATATAAATATATAATATCTTCACTCTTAAGTTGTATAACAGAAAAAAATACCCTTTAAATCACAATAATAATCACAATACTACTGCGAAAAAAAAATGTTCATACCTACTGCACACAAATGTAATGGAATAACTAATTTTTTTTTCGCGACTTCAGAGTTGACCCCATAGTAAAAGTTGTTCGTATTGATTAGATGGAATGTCTCCCTTTCGTTACTTAAGTTACTCTTGTTACACTCTGTATTAATTTTAATACATTTTTTGATAAATCTTTACTTTAAGTTTTTCAGTAAAATAACCTTTAAATTTTACATGAATACCTGCTGTTTATATGAATGCGCCCATATGCTGATTAATTATACAAAGACACTTACCATAATTATGATATTTTGCGCCGACGGATAATATAAATAATTTTCTAAATTATTTTTATAGTCACACTTCGCACAAAAATATACAGAATATTATTAATTTTAAGTACCCTGGACCGTTTCCGGATCTCACATTAGGGCTATAACCAAATAATTGAAGTTTGTTGTTCACTCACATCACTTTCGCATTTGTGTTAAATAAATAAAAACAAAGAAATGAGTATATAGTTTTAAGGGGATTTCCCCTGATATCTGTGGGATTTCCCTATTTCGCATAGAGCGCGATACGGATTAACTTTGTTCTCATGAATTTCAATAGATGGCGCTATGTAATGCTACGATATAAAAGAAATATTTGGGCGCCGTTCATCATATTATTTTTATAAGGATAATCTTTTTAGTATTGTGAGGTGACAATGTCTGAATTTTAGTCGATGATTGTCTGATTTGCCGCCCCCCTGAATGCGCCGCCCGCGTGCATTGCACGCCTTGCACGCCCGCTTACGGCGGGCCTGTTGTTGACAATTCATTGTCGAAACTTTATTGATTACAAGACTTCACAACGAAGTTAAGCGGGTGTCAAAAAATGTAAATAGAGGCGGAAAGAAGTTTTTTATAATCATCAGACACACCATTCATATTTAATCACTTTCACTTCGCGTATTACTCACAATACGCACAATATATACTTACAATTGCATAACAACATTCGACATTTTCACATCAATATTTTCCATGTTTGTATCACATTCTTAAAATTTGTCACAAAGCACGTTTCTTAATTTCCATATAATTCTTTCGAACCCATTTCCAGTCTAATTAACCCGTCCTCACCATGGAAGGAGCTGTTAAACCTCTATATGGCGCGTCTCCAGTTGGTGGATAGGAGAGTACATATACTAAGTTTAGACGTATATAAGTATAGAAGTATATAAATCATCTTTGGAGAGTGTTTTTATGGGTAAAAGAATTGCTGATAAGGTTCATTATTATAGTATTCATATTTGATTTTAGCAAGTGATCTTTACCTATAGAGAACAGGAGGAATTTTATTCCTCCCGCGTACCAAACAGACATGAAACACCACCAATACATGCAGACTTATTTTGTATATTTGTTATTTCGTTCAGATTGAAAAAACTTCCAACGTTTTTATCTTATTTAGCAAAATCTTAAGAGATTATCAATAATAATTAAAGATTAAAAAAACCCTTTGTTGCAGTGAGTGCAATATTGTTCGATCTCAATATCAGAATACCTTTTTTGTTTGATATGTATTTGTTCCAGCTTTGTATCTAAACCACAAGACTTGTATGTGATGAATCATTTGTTTATTTCTATGGATGATTTTTAAAATGGTTCCATTCGCGACCTCATTTTCTAAATACACTACCCTTTACTACGAAGGATATGGTTGACACCTGAACAGCATTACTACGCCTAAGATAATCAAATCTTAGGAAACAAACATAACCATCAGAGATGATTTGTGCAAGTACGTAGAGTACAAATAGAGCAGATGCTGGAATGATTACTTCTTGGAATCAAGGCACAAAAAGTATTTTAAATGTTTCATTTTGTAATCGAAGCCAATATTTCGTGACAGCAACAACACTTTTCATCTCTCCGCGTATATTGCCGAATTTTCCGTAGACGCAACGAGTTTTCGAGTATAAATTTAGTACCGACGTGCTCGTTGAAAGTTCGTTTTCGAAATGTGAACTGACTTACTAATTTCGATATTTCCAAAAATTTGTAATTGGAACAAAACGAAAAATTGGTTGAATTGAATATAAGTTGTGATTTGATAACTATATTTTCACAAGAAAAGCATTGGTGTTTACCACAAATGTTTGTGATTCAAATAACTACACTAATTCGCGAAATAACAAAATCGAATAGCAACAAGATAACCATTGCAATGATTGTCAAGAAGAAATTTATGAAATACAAACTTTGGAAAGAACGATACATGACTATAGGCATTATTAGAAAGGTTTTGCATATGGAGTCATAATACCATCGTTAATTTCAGAAACCGTTATGAAATATACTGTATATTTTAGAAATAGAAACTTAATCAACACTAAAATGAAACGTTATAAAATGGTGAATTTCAAAAAAATTTGATTTTTCGGAAGAGCGAAAACTCTCAAAACAGGCGAAATTTGATGAAGAAATATTTCTGTACAACTATGAGAGAGATGGTGCCATCAAAGTTACTCTTTCACGCTGTAACTAACTCATAAGAAGCTTTTCATGAAAAAGGAAATCACAAAGAGAAAGAGTCACGGAAAATTATGGATATTTTTGAATCTATTTAATAAGGAGCTATTGAGGAAACGTTACAGATTATTGAATTCGTCAAAAAATGTGATTAGTTCGTTAAATTCTGGTGGAAATGAGTTGATGAATTACATGGATTTCTGTCACTCTAGTCGAAGTTTTTACGATTCAGTGAGAAAATTGGGTTTCAATAATTCCTAATTAAATATTATCCAAACAACTTACTACACTGTTACAAGTGAAGCTGAGAATTAATTTCTATTTTCCCGGAATCTTGATTAGAGTCACGCAATGAAAAACTTTCTGAAATGACTTCGATGAAAATTTATTAAAACTGCTATTATTATATATATATATATATATATATATATATCTTTCACTTTCCTGTTTTATAGACTACCAAAGATACAATATGCCTATCAACGTTTGTTCAAAGCCCAAAAAGCAAGGAGGGTGTGCACGAGTAGAACCGGTAATTTCACACGTACGAACATAATCAATAAATTGCCGTAAATTATTCTCCTGGTGATAATTCTTTCGCGAAAGAGCGTAAATTCCTTTTTTCTTCACATTCAAATGATCGAACAAGTTATTAACCGTCTTCAGAAATTCGGAAGTATTAATTGAGATATCGGATATCGAGTTGTTTGGTGTTAAGCGCCGTTAAAATGGCTGCGGATACAGAGTTACTAAACATTTGGGTTGTTACAGACACTTACATTCTCTCAAATGGTTTCGGACGTATATGAGAATCTGTAATTTTACACATTAAACGAGCATTAACCAATTTGGAGTCTCTTATGTACGTTTCCTCTATGTTTGACCACCGGCATCTACTCTATCGTGAGGTACAAATTGGTTACGAAGCGATTTTATTAAATGAGGAACATCGTTAAGAAAAACAATATCTTGGCCGTCGATATTAACAATAGGATGTTCCACGGTAACCCCTATATCACGATAAGCTTTTCTGTTATTCGTACCCTGATCACACGTGATAGCCCTTACCAATATTCCAATTGATTTCAATTTTGAAATAAGGGTTATCAGTATGGTTTTTATTTCACCTCCCGCCATATTTCCAGGAACGACGAAATAACTTAACGGAATTTTGTAATACGCATAAAGTCCTCGAATCATAAAAACAAAAACGTGATTTCCAAGATTTTGTTGTCGACCAAATTCTCCATAATCTGAAACTCCCTCGATGTAATCGAATTTAAAATTGTAACTTAGACTCCTCTTTATTCCGATTTCATCAAAAATTATAACACAGTTTCCTTCTGCTTCGGTAGAACCGTCAAATTTCAAACGCACATATATTCGAAAGAAAACGCTATCAAGAAAACCCGTCTCTAATTTAATAGAATTGAACCAATTCGAGATTGTGCCTTTATGCGGGAGAGTGAATTCCTGACGAACTCGAAGGAAATTTTATAATCTCGGGCTTCTATAAAAAATTGTGGGAGCAAATATTTTTTCTTCTTCCGAATACTCTGTATGCAGTTATGTTCCGTTTAGAGATCTATGAACGTTTTGACACTTCGTGATGGTTGCTTCACTCTTGTCTTATGTTCTTTCAGAATGATCTGGTCTTTGGCGCGACCGCGACGTAATCGACGATTATTTTGACGGACATCAATACATTTCCTTAATTGATCGATTTGTTTTTTGTTTCGCAGCTAATTTACGTTTGAATTGAAAAATTTCGCGGGAGGAACATGAAGAATCTAAGTTAGCCGTAGAGGAGAAATATGTCGATAGTGGATTTTCGTGTTCGTCAAAAAGTAGTTTTCCAGTCACTTCAGCCTCACAGGGATACGTAATTATGTTCTTGTTTTTATCAGAATCAGCGCCGAAATCCATAAAATCGAGTTGCAGAGTTGGTACTGTATGAGAGCGTAAATGACGTTTCGAATGATCAGTAAAACACGAATCCGCAAAGTGTATGCTACAAATTCTTTTGTACCTGATGTCTTTACGCGGAACAAATGAAATTAAATCCCGCCGATCGATTTCCCGAAGCCAATCACCTTGTCGTGAGTCCAACGGAAATCTGAAAAATGAAACATTTGAATAAAAATAGTGGCGCAAAAAGTAGTTAGGTAATGTTGAATACATTACGGAAAAACTAGTCTGTCGAAATTATCGAAACGGAGGGGTAATATCTACATACTGTGTTTTCAAATTTTGAGTACCAGCACTGCTGATCGCAAATGACAATAACTTTGAGAAGAAACGTAGGTCCGTAGATTCTTCTTTTTAATATTCAAGCTGAAATATGGCACATTGACTGAGAATCATTATAATGTATTATCATCTTCAAGCACTGCGGTATTTATTTTATTAATTGAGCTATTGATGTAACACGCTTTTCAGCGATCCATTTTTAAAGAGGGACTTTTACACCAGTGTCTGTTTTCGTTATTTGAATTGGTTATTGGAAAGCCTGTATTCTATAGAAAAAAGGTTAACTTAATAATTCTGTTGCGTACGACGCCAAGTTTGGAGGATATTCCGAAGGAAAGCATCAAATAGAGATATTTTCAATATGAACATTCAATTATCTATCATCTTTTGCTATCTGTTGGTGTTGAAACATTTTATTGGTTCCTTATATTCATTGCATCTATTTTAATATTGTGGCATTAACATTCAAACACAGCAGATGATTGACAGAATGAACTAAACGAAAGATTTCCCCAGGTTATAACTACAATATTTCATACCAACTTTTGTGTAGTCCACTTTGACTATTAATGGAACGAAAACATAATTTTCTCCCAATTTCTAAACCTTTTCATCTATAAGAAAAATTTGAAATTCGAATTCTAACGAGTTTTTTGGTCTTACTTCCAATCGAGTTTCCACTTCAGAAAGTAAATGCCTAATTTGGGAATCATATCTGGAGTGAGCATAATCAGCAAATGTAGTAAAAGGGATAGACAATATCAAGTTTGAAATACATCTTATTAGAAATTTTAGATTCCACAACTTCACTCTCGTACGTTACTTTTCAGAAGAAGTTGAATGTTGGGGGAATTGAAGTATTTTTTTTAATTTACCACAAATGTATGATGTGTTTTCGGAAATTCGAACATAGATGATCCTACGATAATCGTAGGATTGCAGGATATGTCCCGACTGCTATTTTTTCAGTTCCTATTCTAAGAATACTTTGTTCTCCTTCCATTCTATCTTGGTGAAATTGATTTTTTTCCAAATTGAGACAAAAACATGGAAAATTCAATAGAAATTATCTTGAAATAAAAAGAACTCAACAATCAATTATTTCATCACATCTTGAAACTCAAATGGTTTTCTTTGAAATAATCCAGAGGACCTTGATGGAGAAAAGTCTCATTCAACCACTATTACTAAGACTTAAAGGTGATTGGATATTTCCACCATCCTTAAAGAATCTTGAGAGAAAATGAATTGTATATTCAAGACTTGAAACGAAAAAACGATTATTATTTACTATGAACACATTTGTATTCGCCTACACTGTATGTAGTCGTATTCGTTGTAATCATAAGTATAAAATCGTATGGAAGCTCCAATCTATTTTATTAATAAACGATATGATGAAACGTGCATTTTCAGGTACTTAACTTTGAAATTTAAATTGATTTGAATTATTCACAAAGTTTTTCATTTTCGTATTCCATATAATATGGAATTTGAAAGCAAACATATCTACGTTGAAGATTGCACTTCATTAATTTTCTTCATCTATGAAATAATTGATATTTTCTATCCATAATCAATCTGACAACACGTGTGTTTAGTCTGACGCGTCTGGCGGTGCCCGGAAGGAGGCACCAGCAGCAAAGTTACGGACGACAATCATCGTTCGTCGCCGTTTTTTCGTATCCAGAGGAAGTAAACCTCCTCCTCATTGCACTGGGTTGCCGTGGTGGCACTTTAGATTGCAGAAAAAAAGCAAACACAAAAAACTCTCTGTTGTTCAAGTGGGCGAAATATTGGGCTTACCAAGATTGCTTCAAATCATGGCCACCGTTTCGAAGGGTTGTTTTAATGAATAATTTTATGCATTTAAAATAGTTTACAGTTCAGAAACTGAAATTATATCAAATGAGAACCTAGAAGATCACAACACTCTTGTAGGTATTTAATAAATATTTCGATGGAAAGCTATTCATTGCATGGTACTTTTCCTATATCAAAATTGTCTTGTAGTTATTGTTGCAAATGCTATCAAAATATTCCGATTTAGATTGTTGGTGGTACTTGTCAACGATATTATGCTCCCATCATCGCCAGCATATCCTTTCTCAAGTAAAAAATATCCCATCTTTAGATTGTTATGAAAAAGGTCCGAAAATCCCAATTCTTCAAAAACACTGGTTGCTTTCTGTTGCAGGCTCTGTAGCTATAAGAAAAGACATTCAAGTAATAGTTTTTCCCAAAAATCATATATTCTATGATGTTTTGAAGTTTGTCTACGAAGTTCGAATCATTTTAGAATTTATTTTCAATAATGAACGTAATATAGAATTTAAATTATTCGAAAATTTACGAGTGTTCTTTAAATATGTAGCCAAACATCAGAAGCTAATACTTTCAATGAATTGAGGATAGAGAGTTCATATTAATATTGGTCCAGAAACTCTTTCATCGAAAATACGGGATATGTATTAAAAAAATTGTTATATTTCGTGGAATGTGAAAATATTTGTCAATGATGAATGAAGTCGCTACTTGTCTGATGATAAACGAAAGCTCGAATTAGTTATAACGTTGAATAAACTTTTCCATCTTAAACAGTGATTTTTTACGTAGTAATATTCGCAATCTTCATATTGAAACTATTTTGAATTTTTAGAGTTGACTTCTAAAAAAGTATTATTATAATTTTCTTAAAATGTCATATTTCTATTTCTGTATGAAGAATCTAAGTATTTTCTTATCGTAATCTGTTCTATCCACTGTATAAGAAAAAGTACGCCCTTGGATTATCATTCAAAGATAACTTCGAAATTTTCAGCAGCCATCTGATAGTAGTAACTGAAAATAAAAAATTATAGTATTCTGTTTTATCAAGAGCCATCTATGGACCATCTATGAACCTAATCTCAATCTTTCAATCCTGACCTACTCTAACCAGCCAGGATCGCGATTCTTCTGGCGTATAAACTTCAATTTATTCTAAGGGGTGCTTTGTTAATCTATACTTAGTCTATGGCTCATGTCTGCAAAATATCATAGGTTGTTTCGCCTTCACACCTCATCTATGTGCCATAATTAATTCGCTTATTATGCTGTCCTATTAGTGCAGAACACTGCACTAATAGATATAGTACCGCACATATAGGTCATTATCAAGGAGGGCGCCAGCAGACGGACTGTTTTTCAGGCGAAATACTCACAATTGTGAGCTAACACTACGTTGAATTGGGTTCTCTATGTACTAATGATAGAACATTCAATTCTCAGTTAATCATATTATGTTCACTTTTTACTCAAAATAAGTGGTAAAAATCACCTGAGTGTATACTTATATCCATAATGGATAATAGTTTTCACGGAGAATCTTCAGGAATACAAAACCATAATGATGAGAGTTCACCTGAACTTAAGAAAGCAAGATTAATTTCCAAAGTAAATCTAGAACATTTAAATCCATCTGCAGCCAATTCTTTGGAAGAAAATGTTTCAATGAATTCACAAGCGAATCAAATATCAATCGAAGCTCCTGCTGGAAATCAGAGAACTTCGCATGATAACCATCGATGTTGTGATGTTCAATCACTACTAAGAAGAACTGAAGAAACCTTCGATTGCCACTTACTAGAGAACGAAAATCGAAATGGCGAAGAAAGCTGTGATAACCTTTTCTTATTTTGGCATAACAGGCAAATGTTCCGCTGTTATATGGAGAATCATATCAATTCCGTTTTAGAGGACTTTATTGGTGATAAACCACAAATGTTAGATTCTTTAGGATTCTCTAATCTTGTAGAAGGTAGGGAAACAAATATAAAAAATGAGGGAATATTGATGGCAATTGAATCTCATGGACTAAAATCCAATATTAATATAATCGCAAAGTGTTCTGATGACCAAGAAAGTAATCATATTAGGGAATACTCACCAAATAGTGTAATGGAGCGTGAATTAAATAATACAGAAGCTTTCCTATCACGAACACCCAATCAACTTACAACTAATAAAGTATCGTTAGAACCTGAAGTGTCTAATATTTATCAAGTTAATTCTTCAGATTTTCTAACTACTGCAGTATCAGCTGCTATATATGAAAAAGGATTGTCACATTCAAGTTAATAATTAATATAATAAAATATTGGGTATTCTCGACTTCAAGTGAATATTTGGTAATTTTGAATTCCTATTGATTTTATATATTTTTGTATATATTAAATTTTCTTTATGAACCAACTAATATATTCTTGAGAAATGTTCTGCTGGATCAAATACAAAAGTATTTGATTATTAGTATTTATTCAATAAATTAACCACACTTACATGCAATCTTATGCAGGATTATTGTATTTCAAACACTTAGCTGCAATATAATTGTTCCCAAATGTGAAGATTCTGGTAGAGTATTTAATCAATTTAGTTTGATTCTGGACCGATTTCTTTTGATATTGTAAAGTAAAATTTGTTAATATTTCATAGGTGTGTCATATATTATACTTTGAAATAACACTAAATAAATGCTGTACTTGTGAAATTATTGTATTCTTGTAAGTTCTCAAAAGTTTAAAAGAATTATATTTTTATTTAGTTATAGTAAGCGACAAAAGAGAATTATCAGATAAAAGCATTATTTAGCTGTTATACTTGATAGTGTCAATTTTTCAAATTTTGACAAAGTTCTTGAGAAATTTAAATTCTCATGAAAATGTCGTTTCAGTTGCATTTATAAATCTCTTGCTAGTGCTATTATCCGTTTTTATATTTATGACTTATACCACTGGTGTCTAGTTCTAAAAATTATATATTGAATAAATTGTATTGGTTCCTGGAAGGATTGAAAACTGTAGGAAGAATTTTTTATTTTTATATCAAAAGTCATCTTCCTGCTCTGTATTCTGTTCAGGTGGAACATGAAGGTGTATTCTAACACTTGATGTTTTCATCAATGATTTAATTCTAGCGCTTTGTTAATACCCATCTCGTTTATAGTTTCAGGAATAATTTATGAATTTAATAGGTTTTTAACTTTTTTCTGTGTGTACAAGTGCTAATTTCTTTGAGCCAAATATAATGCACTCTTTCCTCAATAATAAAAGATAACCATTTTATTTGAGTTTTACCATTCATGGAGTGTGTCTAGGAAGCCATTAGTAAGAAATAAGAACTCTTTCTTGTTCGTGTTCAACTAACGAATAATAAAGCCCCAGCTAAAATTGTGCTAAGTGATACTGTCAAGGTGGTGCGCATGGGAAAAAGAGGTGTTCTAAGTCGTCCGACGAAGGTGGTATTTTCGAACTCTGAAATAGCTGCCAAAGTACTGAAGTGCAGATCATCAATTTTTTGTGCAGTCGAAGGAAAAATCTTCCTTCAGGCTGATCAAACCATGATGCAGCGTACTTGCATAACCAATGCTTGCAAACAATTGGATCAACAATGGCAAGCAGGTGAAATGAATCTTTCACTGAAGGTCATCAATGGTGAACCAACAATGATTGGGAATAAAAGTGAAAAAAAATCAATATACCTCCATCAGACCTTTTAGTATATTACCAGAATGTGGGTGGCATGAAAACTAAGCTCAGGAATGTCTCTTTGGTTCTAATATTGCAGCTATGATGTGATACTCGCTGAAAGTTGGCTTGATGCGAATATCTGGGATTCCGAAATTTGTTTTTCAAACTTCACAATGGACAAGAATAGCAATACAAGTTTTAAAAAGAAGGGTGGAGGTGTTGTTGTGCTTGTTCGGTCTTTATTGAGTGCTGAACTGATCTGCCATTTGTACAATGATGTAGAGCACTTATTTGTTCTGGTTTCAAATGGTACTAGTGAGTTTATTGTTGGTGGTGTGTATTTACCACCAGCTTCTTCAACTGAAGCCTTTGAGGCTCATGATTTAGCTATTGAAGAGTTACCTTTGTTACATCCTGACGTGCCAATGTATATATGCGGTAACTATAATGTTCCAGGTGCGAGCTAGTCGACTGGCGAGTTTGTTTTGTGTGGAAGCGATGATCCTGCAGCTGGTTTGAACGATTCAGTGAGTTTTGTTAATCTCTCGCAGGTCAGCCCGGTTATAAACAGCCGGGGTGTCCTCTAGGACCTTGTTTATATCCAGGACTACTCTACTGTGATTTCTCCTGCCTCGGAGTTGCTACAGGAAAGGCTCACAGAAAGTTCAAACTTTCTAGAGACCCTGAAAGTTACACTAGATTCAGTGAATTGCGCCCCAAATGTCTTTATAATAATTATCTGAGAAATATTGATCATAATATTCATTCGGATCCACAAAACTTTTGGAAGTATATAAATTCGAAGCTAAAAACAGTTTCGATTTACCAAACTGTATGGACTTAAACAGCGGATCCAGCTCAGATTGTGATGTTATTGTGAATTTATTCGCTGACTTCTTTTCAGAAGTTTACAGCAATGAGGTTAGATTATTATTGTCCCACCCGAAATCAAATATGAAAATACGATAAATATTTGTTCATGCCAGGTGTCATCTCGAGAGATTTTTGATTTGATCTCTTTTATGAAGCCAAATCTGTCATCTGGTCCTGATGGGGTGCCAGCTTTCGTTTTGAAGAAATATGTTAGTACTCTGGCTGACCCTATTGCTACGCTGTTCAATATGTCTTTGGATTTGGGATCCTTCCCTTCTTTTTGGAAAAAGAGTTTCATTGTTCCAATTTTCAAGTCTGGTGTTAAGTCTGATATCAGGATTTATAGGGGTGTAGCAATACAATCCACAATTCCAAAAATGATAGATAGTTTTTTTGTAGTTGCCTATCTTGGAACTGTACTTCAGTTTTAATCAACGAACAGCATGGCTTTAGAAGGGACCGTTCCACTATTTCGAATATCGTACTCTATGTTGGAGACATAATTGAATGTTTCGAATCGGGTTATCAACTAGATGCAGTATATACTGATTTTGAAAAAGCCTTCGACAGAGTCAATCATAACCTTTTACTCGCTAAGTTGGAGGCACTTGGCATATCAGATTCTCTGCTCCAATGGCTTCGAAGTTTTTTGTGTGATCGTTCTCAGTGTGTTAAATATAGACAATTCTATTCGAGAGAGTTTAATGTGGCGTCAGGTGTACCTCAAGGTTCACATTTTGGTCCGGTGTTGTTCAATTGTTTTCATTAACGACGTGACGAGTGTTATTTCGGTAAAGTTCTTACTATTTGCCGATGACATGAAGATGTTTTCAATAATACGTAATATTTGTGATGCCCGTGAATTACAGAGAGATATTGACAGGTTTTTTGATTGGTCCGTTTCTGTTACTGTTTGAGTCTGAATGTTGAAAAATGCCATTTTATATCCTTTCATAGATCAGACACTCCACTGGGGTTTGAGTACGATTTGAATAACAGAGTGCACCTAATGCGAGATCTTGGTATTGCTCTTGATCGTCGACTAGATTTCAAGGAACACTTTCGTGGGATCACTTCCAAGGCGTATCAGATGTTGGGCTTCATAATTCGCAAACCAGTAGTTTTTTCCCCTGATACAGTAAAAGTTCTATACTGTTCCTTGGTCAGAACAAATTTGGAATATGGTTCCAGCATTTGGTCTCCACACTATTTATGTGATATTAATTGCTTGGAAAGAGTCCAGCGGAAGTTTCTTCGTTATTTCTTTTTCAAATTGTTTTTGGAATTAAACAGTAATAACCCGGATATATTGCGTGACCGATTTAACTTGGACGCTTTGCGAGTCAGGAGTTACGTTAGTGACATGTGTTTTCTTTATAAAATTTCAAACGGGCATATTGATTGTGGGGATCTTTTGGGTTTAATAGATTTTAATTTGCCAGGTAGGATAACAAGATGCACGCCAATGTTTCGTTCTGAGACGTGTAGATTCAACTATAGCTGCAACTTTTACATCAACCGCTGCCTGTCATTGGCTAACAATTTCGGTAGAGAACTTGATTTCTTTTCATTGTCATTTGGATGCTTCAAGTCTAGTACTAGAAACTTGGCGTTGCACCTATAATAATTATTCACTACGTGTTTCTTTTGTTTTATCTGATTATTATTTATGTTGTTAAATTACATTCATTGGTTTATATAATTAATTTGACTCAATGTTTCAATGGAGGTTTCCCGTATATTCATACAAAATTTTAATGTGAAAGTTTTGTATGCTAAATAAATAAATAAAGTGTACTTTCCACTAACCCAGGCTTGCCAAATTTTAAGAGGCGCACGGGCCTTTTTCATAAGAAATATGGAGTTTCAAGAGCTGCATTATAACTGTTTGAATGCAGTTTTAATTGGTATGGTTGGAAAAAACGTGTTTGTATTATTTTCATTTTTCTAGCAATTAACAATCACAACTAGATTGTTGGCAGTTTGGAAAGGTTGGTTTTCAACTTTTCACTGACAAATACGTCAGTATCAACTTTGATTTTTGTTGTTGGTAAATGAAGCAATTGAGTAAGTGACTTGTTAGAGAGGAACCATCTTCGTTTTGACTTCATGAAATTTTTACTGGAAAGGTAGCTTCCCAGCAATGTTAACCATAAGTTCCCAACTTTGAGTATCGATCTCTCAGCAATTCATTGAAAAAGTTTAATCCTGTTTCAGTTTTTCCTTGTTGTAAAGGAACTGATTTCAAATCACACTATTCCAGGTGAAGTATCTTTTTCGGTTTTTTAAGTCATTCAACCTATTTCCAAATGCATATGCTATTGTGTGAGCAATCTGTAGAAAATAAGATCGCGGGCCGCATCTAGCCAGATGGCCCTATGTTGGACAGAACTGTTTCAACTTCTACTTTCTGTAAAAATTACCGAATCGAAATTTTGTTCGAGGTTCATCTGCCTTCGTTCGTACGTCTCTTAACTCGAGAACATAGTCCATTTACTCAGATGGACATACAGCTTATAGTGGATTCCGAACCACCCTCTTAAATCGTTCAATGATAACAGCCACCAGGCCACCACAAGGATTATAAGTTTCTGGTTCCGGAAGTTTATACCCTCTTTAGTCGACTCGTTCAAATTCAGCATTTTTTTGTTTGAGGACAACATCCATAACTCGAATCCGTATTCCAACCAAGCACGTTCATCTGCCTTAGTATTTTTGAATTCTGTAATTACAATGGAGTTATTATTTACGTTTATTGATCGAGCAATAATAGAATGTTAATTTTATTTGAGGTAGTGCTGTCTAGTGCGAATACTTCGAAGCTCTTATCTCAATTGTAAAGATTTCTGTTTCAAACAATCGTTCATCATTTGCACGTTGTAGAGAGAACTAGTGTTCCAATCATTGTGAGACTACAGTAAAGATACAAATGTTATATTGCATTATGTAAAATCTTACAAAATCGATCATGCTTACACGTTATGGTATATTGAGTATGTAGGGAGTTTTAATAATTATTAGGTAAACATTGAATCATGGTGATTCATATAATAAATTTCTGATTAAGATTACAGATATCTGCTACTATATTTATCATTACTGCTTACAACGTGCAGAAGATGCCGCTTTCTTCGAAATATTGTTCATTTTGATTTTCAGCGTTTTCACTGAGACTTTTCATAGTTGCTTTCAGTATCACGCAGCATATGAAGTAAGTTTCCAAGCAAGCAGTTATTCATTAATTTATTCTATTAAAAGATGAGCAACTTATATGCTTAATGTCAAATTTGGATGTTCGTCAAACACGATCGAGAAAGCACCATATGAAGAATGGATAAACGTTCAAAGCACGAAAAGACTCACAATCTCCCCTAAAGTGTAAGCGTAGGAAAATGAGGACAAACGGGTGAACAATATCTCAATCATATTTCATATGATACAAGGGAATAGAGATGAAATCTAATGAAAAATCCTGTCTTGCCCTTCACATATATATCAGTAACAGCTAGTCTGTGTGTTAACACACAGTATAATCAGTATAATTGTGTTTACGTTTAATTCTTCATTTTAACCAGGATTTCGTCTGATGGATGTAGTTTTACTGTCGTCTGACAGTAACCTGAAAAATCTATAGAAAAACATTGTGTCAGTAATACTAAATTTGTTTGAATGGTTCAATCAAAACAAGAAAATAATCTGATATCGTAGGTGTATATGGAAAACCATCTGGATATCAAGATATAGGACAATCCAACAATAATGAGTTATAACTTCCTCTGACTCACCACACTCGCAATTTGAACAATCTACAGAATTCCACTGGAAAAACATATTTCCTGCACTTAAGCACTATTTAGGCAAATAGAACATCGTAGTGCTCAGCTGTAGAAACAACAACTGTATAACAAGAGCAGCAGTTCGAAAAGTGTGATAATCGGCATCCACAGTGGACCTCGCTTGTTTTTGTAGAATTGTATTCCTTGTTTCCAATTTTTAACTCAGTTTATTGATATAATTATATTTTTCGAATAGATGAGATTCTATTTGAACAATTTGATTTCGAACGTAGGTACAAAGAGTATGCTTATGAATCGTGCTGACGCCAAAGTCATCAACAATAAAAAGAAAATAAATTCGTTCTGAAATATATTAATTTATTATGAACATCTTTGTGTATGAAAGACCGTGCTGTATATAATGTAATGACACATATAAATGTTATAAGGAACGCCCTTTCCTTTCTCCCACATATGCGGGCAATATTGTTTTCTATGTAAACGAATTCGGATTGGTATTTTGGCGGCGACAAGTCGGTTTTGTATTTTCGAGTGCGTATCGAAATCGAGAGAAAAGTTTTGGTTTTGAAATTTATTATAATATTTAAAATATTCGAAGTGGCATAATAACTACTTTCTATGACCTACCTTTAATAATTACCTGCAGCAGTGCCCAGGATCTCATGGGTTAAGTACACTTCATTTTCGACATTTTGGTTCGGGCATTTGATTTATCGAATTTCCCTTGTTTTGTTTGGAAATTACAGTCCGCAATTTGAATGAAGTTACATATCGACATAAATCGTGCCGGATTTGGTTATTAGCTTGAATATAATTATTGTTCGTTTCTCTCAGTTTCTATACCGCTTTCGCGTATAGGATATTCTCGTCATATGTTGAGTTTTTTGTGGGAACAAAGAACATCGTTCCTAGTTAGTTTGTTTTGATCGAATATTAAAATTATTCATTTGATTTGGATTTCGATTATTATACTGATTCATTTATAATAATAATTGGAGTTAATTATTTTGGTTTTTGGTTAGTAGTATATAGTTGGTCGAATATATTGTTCGATCGACAATTTTTATTTGTTTGGTAACCTATTTCGGGTTATAAAAATCTAATTAAATTACGATTATACATATATTCAAACGTTAATTGCTCACATAGATATTTGGAATTTTTTCAAGTGATTACTTTCGAAATTTATTGTTCATTCGCTCTTGGTTTGATTTTCGGTGAAATTATTCGGAATATTAATATATAATTTTGGTTCAACGATGTCGACTAAAGAAAGTAAGGAAAATTAGAGAGTCAACTGAAATTATATATTGGCAAAAGAGATATGCACTTTCAAATGGTGCAGAGGCTGTATGATTGGAGTAAAGATTTTAAAAATGAGAATAACTTGAAAAACTTCCAGAGTAAGATACATTCATTAGAGTAGACGAAACGTTAATTTCAATTAGTGATTGATAATTTGGTTAGTGTTGAAATGCAGTTGAACCCAGAATATATTGTCAATTTTGCAGCTCTTGAAGCATTCGATGATTCGTATTGTGATTTTTGAAATGCTCTAAAACCATCAATGAAAAGAAAGAGTCGAATCCATCTCGTTCCAGTGTTGTCAGATTGCCAGAAATAAATCTCCCCTCATTTTCGGGAAATATTCCCGATTAGGCAGTGTTTTTCGAATGCTTTAAAAGTTTGATTCATGAAAATAAGAACTTAACTGATACAGATGAAGTGAATTATTTAGTTGGTCAACTCTCTGGTAAAGCCACATCGGTTTGTTTGGGATTCCCTCCGATAGCCTCAAATTATTCTATTATTTGGAGTAATTAAGTAGAAAAATATCAGAATCCGAAGACATTAGCGACTGTATACTCAGATCAAATATTTGAAATAAAACCCAATCAGGTGGCTTCTGCAAGTTTGAATATTCTTTTGGATACATTCGATTCAGCCTTTCATGCTTTGGGAAAGTTGAACATTGATTATTTGGAAGATTTCACTCACTCTTATTTGCTTTTGTCTAAATTAGATTCAGAAACTAAATCCCTATTCGAGAATACTCGTAGATCTTCGTCACTTCCCACTTATGAACAAATTTTGAAATTCATAAAAGAGCAAGCCCGGATATACAGTATGTCTCTTGTAAATGCACGTTCTATATTTAACAGTCAGTAAATCCCATAATTACTTTGTCGAGAAGTTTATTTAAAGAAATTTAAATGTATAGTATGTGCTTCTACAAAGCAACATTTGATATCACAATGTGATCAATTTTTGGGTATGGATCCATTAGAGCGTTACTGTTTTGTGAAAACAAAAGGTTTGTGTATAAAATGTTTGGGCAAACATAAAATTGCTGCGTGCACAAGCAAATGGTAATGTAAGACTTGTAACTACAACCACCATAGTTTGTTACATTACGTTTAATCAAAAAGTGATGTTTTGGAAAAAACATGGGTTAGAGTTAAAGGGTGGGGCCTCAAGTCCCAAACAAGATCAGTCTCACATAACAAATGTGTATTCCACTTCTTACACTAAAAGTGGTTCCACAGTTTTGTTATCGACTGCGTTAGTTGAAATATTTGATAGAACAGGTAAAGCTAAACTTGTGAGACTTTTGAGCGACACCGGCAGTCAAGCCAACTTTCTTACCAAAAGTTGTGCTTATTCGTTAAATTTGGAGATCAAACGATGTAATTCGAAAATAAGATGAATAGGTACTTCGGATACCCCCTCGGGGATTCTCACCTTGTCGTGGTGAGGGGGCTTTGTTGATGAACCCAGGAGCTATGATGGCCGTAATTAATTACTGGCAGGGTCACCCATGCCGGAAAGATCCTGGGGGAGACTTAACTAGGAAGAATCCACTCCGCCCGGATGTCGTATCGTGGCTTAGGGCTTGCACGGAGTATAACGACGCCAGTTTTAGAGAGGTGAAAGCCAAGGTGAAACAGCATACGCCGATGGCTGCGTGGCTAGTGGGAGGACTAGTCGATAGTATGCGAACTCCGGATACCAGGCGCCCTCCGGTTTCAATTTTGCCTGACTGCGGTGATGCGGGGCTCTACCGCAGGTGACCGTTATTTCTCCGCTACTCGTGGGAACAAAATGGGTAACAAAATCAAAAAAACAAGGGCAGGTCCTGCCCCAAAAGGACCAAATCCTGAAGGCGATGAAGAACCTATGGAACTGGAAAGAGGACTAAACTCGGCGGAGCTGCTCGTAAGAGGATGAAATTCCTCATAAAGATGGGGATGACGGTAGAAGAGGCTAGAATTAAAGCCTTACAGCCATTGAATCCTAAAGATAAAGGAGCGAAAAGAGCTTGATCCGGTGGCAGTACGCCAAAAGGAAGGGAGCAAAAACGCCCGAAAAAGGAAGCACCCGTTGCTCCAAAAAATATGCAGGAGGCTTCGTTTAGTCAAGCGGTAGCTGGAATAAAGGTAGGAATCCTGCATAAAAATTTCTCGAGTGAACCCTTAACTGGGGACTAAGTTACGTCCCTGGAGGAGTTCATCTTGGAAAAAGTGGTAGAGGAGGGATTGAAGGCGGAACTGAAGCCTAAATTCCTTCAGCGCCACAGTAGACCAGGATGGCTCGGACTCACGTGCGCCGATGAGACCACTGCACAGTGGCTGAAAAGCATCGAGTAGCAGTTGAAACCCTGGATCGGTGCTAGTCTAAGAGTGGTGAATGAGGCAGAATTGCCTCACCCAGAAATCCTCAAAGGGTACCTACTAGAAAGCCAGGACTACTCTAACGAGAAAATCCTGGGACTAATTGAGGCCCCGAAGGACCTCACAGCAACTAGATGGAGGATTCTCAGGAAAAATCTTGTGGGAAACTCCCTAGAAGTAACCATTTCGGCAGATATACAATCTGTTGAGAAGCTGAAGAATACTGGTTATCGGGTTAGCTACAGATTCGGAAATATTCAGTTCCGACTCAAACGCAAACCCGATAAAACAGAGGTCCCAACCGCGGCCTCAACCATAGTTGGCCAACCGGAGGGGACGACCTCATCGAAGCAGTTAGAGGGAGGAACTAAGAGCACACCGCTCCAAGGGAACTCCAATACAGCTGCCGGTGGGGAAAGCTCATCCTAATGGCTAACAAATTCGAATGCTTTCAGGTCAACCTGCATCATGCAAAGGCTGCTTCAAGCATCCTCTGCAGGTTGGCCACAACAAGGCAAATACGAGTAGGGCTTATTCAAGAGCCCTGAATTAATGGGGGAAAAATTAGAGGTCTTTGAACTAATTCATATGAATTAGTCTACAATAGCAGGTGTGTAAATCCAAGAGCAGCACTAATGCTCAGTAAGAATATAAAATTTGCTTCTGTTCCAGAATTCATCACTAGAGATCTAGCAACAGCTCAAGTAGAGGTGCCAATGATAAAGGATAAGAGGCACATCATCATGGCCTCAGCATACTTCCCAGGAGAAACATCCTCCCCACCACCAGGAGAGGTACAAAAACTCGTAAACTGGTGCCACAAGGAAAACAAACATTTGATCCTGCGATGCGAACGCTCACCACACCGTATGGGGCAGTACAGACGTCAATGAAATGCGTTAAGGAAAGAGGTCCTGGATCTCAACCTTGCCTCGCCATTTATACTACAATCGATTAAGATGGCGCGTCATGGACGAAATATCTATGTCGGACCACCAAATGATTGGTTTCGAAATTGACTCAGATAAGATTCAAAATGTGGAATATAGAGCACCAAAAAGGGCGGACTGGGATCTCTTTGAAGAGAGGTAGAAGTCTGAACTGGATGGTCTCGAATATAACATAACCACAGTAGAAGAACTGGAAAATGCTTCTACTCACCTAATCCAAACACTAACATTAGCATTAGAGGAGAGCTGCCCAATGAGGAAAAAAACACTTCTCAAGGGATACGCCTTGGTGAAACAAGGAGCTTGTTCAACTCAAAGCTAGAGCCAGGGAAGCATTCAATAGATCGAAAAGAACAGGTGAATGGGACGCCCACCGAGAAGCTCTAACTACGTACAACAAAGAACTCAGGAAATCCAAACGGCAATCATGGAAATCCTATTGCGAAGGGATCAATGATTTTGCCCCAGCTGCACGAATTCAAAAGGTACTAGCCAAAGAAGATTCGAATGCACTTGGTCTCATTAAGGAGCCTGGAGGAGAGACTTCGGCGGAAGCTTGAGGGTACTTTTAAATACCCACTTCCAGGACTGGAAAATACTCCCCATCAACAACACCCAACAACAAGAGCTAGAACTGTATAGCTCCAGTAGGGAAAGCAGAAATCTAACGGGCCGAATCTTCACCCTAGATAAGGTAAAGTGGGCCACCAAAAGCTTCAAACCCTACAAATCACCAGGGGCGGACGGAATCTATCCGGTCATGTTGCAAAGAGGCAACACATATACAGCCCCATGTCTGAGAGCTATATACAAAGCCAGCTACTCACTGGGCTACATACCCCAGTCATGGCAGAAAATCAAAGTATTATTTATACCGAAAGAAGAAAATTCTCGACAACCATATGAGAAGTTTCATAAAACTTCATAAAAACAATTTGCCCACCAACCGGGCAAGTCCACAATTGTTGCCCTACACGATCTAGTCAAAGAAGTGGAAGGAGCACTAGAGGCTAAAGAAATAGCCTTAGGTCTATTTGGAGACATTGAAGGAGCCTTTGATAATACCTCCTATACATCCATTAGCAATGGTGCAAACAATAAGGGTGTCAAAACACCCACCACCAAATGGATTAAAGAAATGCTCAAAGGCCGGATCATAACGGCTACATTTGAAGACACCGAAATATCGGTGTCAGCAGTGAAAGGATGCCCCGAAGGAGGTGTCCTATCGCCGCTACTATGGTGATATAATATAATATATAAAATCAATATAATAAATTGCAAACTTTCCATGCGAAAATAGAACCGAAATATGATGAATTAGTGACAAAATTTTGGGAAGTAGAGGATATACCTCATCAAACATTCAATCATCCGGATGATATTTAATGTAAAGCCTTTTTTGCTTCTACTGTGAGAAGAGAGAACTCGGGAAAGTTCATTGTTAGACTTCATTTCATAAAAGATCCGTCGTTGATCGGAAATTCTTACGAAATCGCATTATAGCGTTTGATGAATTAGGAAAAACGTTTTATCAGATTTCCCGAATTCAAAGTGAAATATCAGGAAGGTCATTTGGCAGAAGGTTATTAATCGCGTGTTGAAAGTCCAGATTTATCAGAGGCACATTATTTCATTCCTCATCATGGAATTTCAATGCTTGATAGTGTATCCACTCCATTGCGATGTGTGTTTGATTGTAGTGCGAAAACAAGCAGTAAACTTCCTCTGAACGATCTGCTTTTCACCGGCCCTAAGTTACAAGCTGATGTGCTGAGTATTTTCGTTAACTTTCGATTATTTGCTTTTGTATTCACAGCCGATATCAGGCAAATGGATTTGAGAATTGGAATGCATCCACGATCGGAAATATCAATATATTTTGTGGCGATCTTCAGAATCGGAAACCGTTTCAGTTTTTCAGTGGAACACCGTTGTGTTTGGAAATCGATCCTCACCTTTTTTAGCTTTGAGAACTCTTCGACAGTTACCATTAGATGAAGCGGATGAATTTCTTCTCGCTTCCATAATAGTTTTACGCGATTTTTTCATGGATGATCTGGCTTCGAGTTTCGTTGATTTCGACGAGGCTAAACATTCATATAAACAGTTAATTCGTTGGTTTGAGGCTGGTCAGTTTCAACTGACTAAATGACCAGTGAAGAATGAACATTTTTTGGAGGAAATTCCAAGTTCGGAACGTTCCCCTAAAGTAGAGAATTTCAGTGATGATTATTTGAAAATCTTGGGACTTCAGTGGTTCCCTGATTTGGATGTATTTGCATTCCGCATAAACCATGAATACAAGGAGTGTACGAAAAGAAATGTTCTCTCTTGAGTGGCTCGAATTTTTAACCATATGGGTCTTCTTGCACCGGTTATTTTACTTTTCAAATTGATTATAAAAGAAATGTGGATTATGAAATTAAATTGGGATGAAACTCCTGAGTTGGTAGGAATACCTAGAAAATGGAATCTTCTTCAAGACGAAATACCTTTATTAGATTCCGTGCAAATTCCGCGTCATTTAGGGGTCTTTAAAAATTCGAAGATATATTTGATACGATTTTGTGACGCTTGTTTGGAGTTATATACATCGTGTATATAAGATCTGAGTTCGCAGGTCTCGTTAACACCCGATTGGTGTGTGCAAAAACTAAGGCAGCAAGTTTGAAAATACAGAGTATTCCGAAGTTGGAATTTTCTGCAGCGGATCTCCTATCAAAATTATTAGGGTTTGTAAGAAAATTCCTTAGAATCAAAAATATCGTTCGAAAAAACTTTTGCTTTCAGCGATTCAACAGTCACTTTTAGTTGGATAGCATCTCCCCCCTGTCGATGGAATATTTTTGTCGCTAATCGCGTCGCACGTATTCAAGAAGTTGTGCCTTCTGACAATTGGTTTAATGTTTTTCGGGTCAGAGCGATGGACTTTCACGCGCTTTACTTCCCTCGCAGTTTATTTCGAATGAACATTGGTCTCTGGGCTTCCGTGACTCCAAAGGGATAGACTTTTATGGCCTATAAAGCGGGTTAATCTTGGAAGTGAAAGGTTACCACAGGAACGCTTAATGTCCCTATTTGTATCTAATTCCGAAAAACGCCCGCTACATGAACTAGTAGAGCGGTGTTCTTCTTGGACTCGGTTGATCAACACAACAGTTTACGTGTTACGTTTTATTCGAGTTCTTCGATCGAAGGGACGATTGTCGATAGAAGATCGGGAAGAAGCAGAGCAAACTTTTGTGCGAGTTATTCAACATTTTCAGTTCTCATCAGAGATCAAATGTTTGAATGTAAACAAATCATTAATGTCGAATATTCGATTTTTGGATCCATTCATGGATGAAAATTCAATAAGGGTAGGAGGTAGATTAAGAAATTCTGAATTATCATTAGAAAATCAACATCCCCTCCTTTTACCGAAAAACGATAATTTTGTCACTTTGTTGATTGATCAGTGTCATCAACAAAATTTACATATAGGTCCAACTTTGGTCATGTCCATTTTGAGGCAACGATATAGGATTATTAACGTCCGTAAGGTCATACGTTTTAGATGCAAATGTAATCATTGTTTCAAAAAGTCAACTTTTCCAGAAATGGGTGATCTTCCGTCTGTTCGAGTAACAGAAGCGAAACCTTTCTTATATTGTGGAATCGATTATGCCAGACCTTTTTTCGTTACCTTGGCTAGAAAGCGAGGAATTAAGAGTAATAAAGCCTATTTGTGCCTATTCATTTGCCTTTGTACGAAGCCTATTCATTTGGAATTGACATCAGATTTGTCGACGGAAAATTTCTTGAATGCTTTCAAAAGATTCTTATCGGAGCTAAAATTGAGCTTGATGAACCCTATAAATTCGTTGACTCGGAAGAAAATAATATGCATTTGGAAAATGAATTGGGGGTAGGCTTAAACTAATTTGGAAATTGCAACATCCATTGAGTCCTTATTTTTCGGGAGTTTGGGAATCCCAGGTCAAATCTGTTAAACTCATTTGAATAAGGTGATTGGTTTTCAGATATTAACATATGAGGAACTCAACACGATTTTAGTTCAAATCGAAGGGTTGATGAATTCTCGACCCTTGTCATGGATGAGTACTGATCCTTCTGATCCAGTGCCCTTATGTCCAGCTCATTTTCTCACACTAGGTCCTCCCAATTATCTGTCGGTTTCTGAAGTGTTTGAACTGCCTAAAAATCTTTTAGATAGAAAGAGGCTTTTGGACCATACCGTACAATCGTTTTGGCATAGATGGCGGTTAGAGTACTTGAGCCAACTACAAATTTGCCAAAAATGGTGTGAATTAAGCCCTTCCTTAAAGGTCGGCACCCTGGTTATCATTAAGTTGGGCAATGCGCCTCCTTTAATGGGGCCAGTGGGTATTATTGTTGAAACACTCCCAGGACGGGATGGTGTTGTACGTGTTGTGAACGTGCGCACGAGAAAAGACATTTATAAACGACCTGTTGTTCGTTTATGTCCCTTGCCGTCATAATGAGACATTATTAATTATTTTTCTTTTAGTTTCATTTTATTTTATTTATTTTTTTCCCATGAAAACACAATTTTAGGGGTTTAAAACTTAAATTATATTTGGGTTTCTTTTTTGTTATAGATGGTTTCTGAAATTCCTTCAGGGGTAGGCGAGATGTTGACGCCAAAGTCATCAACAATACAAAAAAATTAAATTCGTTCTGAAATATATTAATTTATTATGAACATCTTAGTGTATGAAAGACCGTGCTGTATATAATGTAATGACACATATAAATGTTATAAGGAACGCGCTCCTTCCTCCCACATATGCGGGCAATATTGTTTTCTATGTAAACGAATTCGGATTGGTATTTTGGCGGCGAGAAGTCGGTTTTCTTTTTTCGAGTGCGTATCGAAATCGAGAGAAAAGTTTTGGTTTTGAAATTTGTTATAATATTTGTAATATTCGAAGTGGCATAATAATTACTTTGTAGGACCTACCAGCAATAAACAGATAACTTCCTTCGATCCCATCCTTTATTAATTACCTGTAGCAGTGCCCAGGATCTCATAGGTTAAGTACACTTCATTTTCGACATTTTGGTTCGGGTGTTTGATTTATCGAATTTCCCTCGGTTGTTTGAAAATTACAGTCCGCAATTTGAATGAAGTTACATCTTTTTTGGTCCGAAATCGAGCCGGATTTGGTTATTATCGTGATATAATTATTGTTCGTTTCTCTCAGTTTCTATAACGCCATCGCGTATAGGATATTCTCGTCATATGTTGAGTTTTTTGTGGGAAAAAAGAACTATCGTTCCTAGTTAGTTTGTTTTGATCGAATATTAAAATTATTCATTTGATTTGGATTTCGATTACTATACTGATTCATTCATAATAATAATTGGAGTTAATTATTTTGGATGCTGCAAGTCTAGAACTAGAAAAATAATGCACTACGTATTTCTTTTGATCTATGTGCTAATTATTTATGTTGTTAAATTACATTCATTGGTTTATATAATTTATTTGACTCATTGTTTCAATAGAGGTTTCCCGTATATTCATACAAAATTTCAATGTGAAAGTGTTGTATGATCAATAAATAAATAAATAAATAAATAAATAAATAAATAAATAAAGTTTACTTCCACTAACCCAGGCTTGTCTAATTTTAAGAGGCGCACGGGCCTTTTTCATAAGAAATATGGAGTTTCAAGAGCTGCATTATAACTGTTTGAATGTAATTTTTATTAGTTTTAATTGGTATGCTTGGAAGAAACGTGTTTGTATTATTTTCATTTTTCTACCAATTATCAATCACATCTAGATTGTTGGATGTTTGGAAAGGATGGTTTTCAACATTTAACTGACAAATACGTCAGTATCAACTTCGATTGTTGTTGTTGCTAAATGAAGCAATTGAGTAAGTGACTTAATAGAGAGGAACCATCTTCGTTTTGACTTCATGAATTTTTTACTGGAAAAGTAGCTTCCCAGCATTGAGCCCAATGTAAACCATAAGTTTCGCAACTTTGAGTATCGATCTCTCAGCAATTTATTGAAAAAGTTTAATCGTGTTTCAGTTTTTCCTTGTTATAAAGGAACTGATTGCATCACACTATTCCAAGTGAAGTCTCTTTTTCGGTTTTTTAAGTCATTCAACCTATTTTCAAATGCTTATGCTATTGTGTGAGGAATCCGTAAAAAATTAGAACGCGGGCCGCATCTAGCCAGATGACCCTATGTTGGACAGAACTGTTTCAACTTCTACTTTCTATGAAAATTACCGAATTGTAATTTTTTTTTCGAGGTTCATCTGCCCTCGTTCGTTCGTCTCTTAACAATGTGCTCGGGAACTTAGCCCATTTACACAGATGGACATACAGCTTATAGTGGATTCCGAACCACCCTTTTAAATCGTGCAATAATAACAGCCACCAGGCCACCACAAGGATTATGTTATCTGGTTCCGGAAGTTTATACCCTCTTTAGTCGACTCGTTCAAATTCAGCATTTATTTGTTAGAGGACAACATCCATAACTCGAATCCGTATTCGAACCAAGCACGCTCATCTGCCTTAGTATTTTTGATTTCTGTAATTACAATGGAGTTATTATTTACGTTTATTGATCGAGCAATAATAGAATGTTAATTTTATTTGAGGTAGTGCTATCTAGTGCGGATACTTCGAAGCTCTTATCTTAATTGTAAAGATTTCTGTTTCAATCAATCGATCATCATTTGCACGTTGTAGAGAGAACTAGTGTCCCAATCATTGTGAGACTACAGTAAAGATACAAATGTTATATTGCATTGTGTAAAATCTCATAAAACCGATCATGCTAATACGTTATGGTATATTGAGTATGTTGGGAGTTTTAATAATTATTAGGTAAACATTGAATCATGGTGATTCATATAATAAATTTTTGATTAAGATTACAGATATCTGCCACTATATTTATCATTAATTTTTACAACTTGCAGAAGATGCCGCTTTCTTGGAAATATTGTCCATTTTAATTTTGAGCGTTTGAGCTTTTAGTATCACGCAGCATATGAAGCAAGTTTCCAAGCAAGCAGTTATTCATTCATTTATTCTATTAAAAGATGAGCAACTAATATTCTTAATGTCAAATTTGGATGTAAGTCAAACACGATCGAGAAAGCACCGTATGAAGAATGGATAAACGTTCGAAGCACGAAAAGACTCTCACAATCGCCCCTAAAGTGTAAGCGTAGGAAAATGAGGACAAACGGGTGAACCATATCTCAATCATATTTCATATGATTCAAGGGAATAGAGATGAAACCTAATGAAAAATCCTGTCTTGCCCTTCACATATATATCAGTAACAGCTAGTCTGTGTGTTGTTAACAAACAGTATAATCAGTATAATTGTGTTTTTGTCTTACTGTCGTCTGACAGTAACCTGAAAAATTTATAGAAAAACAGCCGAGAAACATTGTGTCAGTAATACTAAATAGGTTTGGTTCAATCAAAACAAGAAAAGAATCTGATACCGTATGTGTATATGGAAAACCATTTGGATATCAAGATATAGGACAATCCAACAATGATGAGTTATAACTTCCTCTGACTCACCACACTCGCAATTTGGACAATCTACAGAATTCCACTGGAAAAACATATTTTCTGCACTTAAGCACTATTTAGCTAAATAGAACATCGTAGTGCTCAGCTGTAGAAACAACAACTGTATAACAAGAGCAGCAGTTCGAAAAGTGTGATAATCGGCATCCACGGTGGACCCCGTTTGTTTTTGTAGAATTGTATTCCTTGTTTTCAACTTTTATCTCAGTGTATTGATATAATTATATTTTTCGAATAGTTGAGATTCTTTTTAAAAACAATTTTATTTCGAGCGTAGGTACAAGGAGTATGCTTATGATTCGATACAATGCATTTAACTTAAAGGCTAACTACGCTGCAGCTCTATTTATCTCTTCCCGCAAGTGGGAGGCGTCTTGGTCCAGGGAATGATGTCTCATCTTTTTCATCAGTATGGTTGGTGAATTTTGTACCATAAAGATAAGGTCTAAAATGTTTTGTTGCCCATACTTTAGCAAGTAATTCTTTCTCTATAGTAGAATACCGCGTTTCTGCGTCATTAAGTGTTCTAATAGTATATGCAATTGCTAGATCATTTGATGGAGTAACTTGAGATAATAAAGCTCCTAGACCGTATCTCAAAGCATCAGCTGTTAGACAAAATGGTTTGTCAAAATCAGGATAGATCTCAAAGCATCAGTTGTTAAACAAAATGGTTTGTCAAAATCAGGATAGATCAGAATAGGATGACTAATTAACAAATTTTTACCGATCTCAAAATATTCTTCTTATTCTTTGTCATTCAAATCAGTTTTTTTATCTTTACGCAAGTATTTTGTCATAGGTTTTGTGATTTTGGCTAAATTAGGAATGAATTTTCGATAATAGCTTCATAAGCCTAAATAAGATTTTATTTCTTTTGCATTTTTGGAAAGTGGAAAATTTTCGATGTCCAAGGAATTCAATTTCAGTTTCGAAAAATTCACATTTGTCTAATTGAACTTTCAGATTTCGACTACGAAAGTGGTTAATAAAGTATGAATATCAGCAAGATGCTGTTCTTCAGATTCTGAAAAACATCGTCCATGTAAACATAACAAATTTTTCCTATATATTCTCGTAAAAGGTTATTCATTAAAATTTGAAACGTTTGATGAATAGTAGTGTCCATTATTTACAGTGAAAGCCGTTTTTCTGATTGATTCGTCGCCTAACTCAATTTGGAGAAAACCACTGGCCAAATCTAATATTGTAAACTATTTTGCTCCTTTAAGTTCCAAAATAGCATCAATTTGCGGTGTCATTAATAGTTTATTCATTTAAAGGGCGATACTCTATGGCCATTCGCCCCTTCTGTATTCCTGATTGGTCGGGTTTCTTTTTAATTATCGCCACTGGAAAAGACCACAGAGAGATGCTGGGTCGTATAATTTTCTTTTTTAACATATTATTAATTTGGTTTTCGACTGCTGTCAGATGTTCTTCTGGATATCGATACATTTTGGAATGAATAAGAATTTCATCGTTGGGACGAATATTATGCTTTATCTTGCTTGTAAATTTTAGGGGTGGTCTGGAAGTTGAAATGCTTTTTCAGCTACACTAAAAATTTTGATCAATTGATTACGTAATTTAGGAGAAAGATGTTTCAAATCTATTGGACAATTGTCACGTCGTGTGATTACTTTTTGAAAATATATTGGTAGTTGGCAATTTAGAACAATTAAAAGTCGTTTTTGTAGATAAATAACAAAACCGTTTTCTTATAAAAATTTATATTCAATAAGTCTATCATAAAGTGTGTGGAACTTATACAAAACAAATGGATAATTTCAATTAAATCCAAAATCATTTAGAGGCCTTCTTACTTTTTCATTACTCATTTCTGACGCATGAGGGATACAGATAAAAGTTTCTTTGGAATAAATTTTGTTTCTTAAATTACGATACACTATTCGAGGGTCAATTAAACATACTGAATAGCCACTATCTATCAAAAGTTTGATTTTTGGATTTTCTGATATTATGTATGACAAATGCGTATTTTTGAGTTTTTCCTGTCCACGGTGTATCCAAGGCAGGTGTAAAAAAAATTTTCGTCCTGATTATCGAAATCAGTGTTTTCTTCAACGTATTTTCATAATTCTTCAACTGTTTCAGGTTCATTAACAATTTCAGGTTCATTTTCCTGAATGTTAGTTAGTTCTTCAGAAATGAAATTTGGTGGTTTGTTACCAGATTGAAAGATTCTTGAATTTTGATGTTGGGTTACGATTTGTTTGATTAGAATTAATATATGGTCTCTTTTCTGAATAATTCCTATGAGTTTGTGTAGACATAGGCGTAGGTTGATAATTCGGTGTCACATTTCTAGGTTTGAAAACATTTTCTATTAGTTGGATAATAGTTGGTAGGTATTCTATTCTTTTGTGTTACTTGAATAAGTTGTGATGGAAAGCTGATTCTGATTCTGAAATTGCCTATTGAATGTTTTATTTTAGTTGCAAACAAGATCTAATTGCTCTTTTTGAATGATAAAATTTTTAATCATATTCACTGCCCTACCAAAGGTTAAATTAGGGGTGGTTAGCATAGCGGTTTGTAAGTCTATAGGAACTTACTTATTAGAACGTTCTTAGCTCAGCCTTCTACTAACTGTTTATGTAACAATTTGAGCGCATGGTGAAAAGTACCTCAGCGTCAATTCTGTAATTTATGTGTATTTTATATGTCTTAACTCTATCAATGAAAGCTAACAAATTTTCGTTTTACGTTTTTCGTAAAAATTGAAATTTGATCTTGAGCACATCAAGACTAACTCTATCGACAAGTTTCGTGTTGAGAAATTCTCTCAATGCGACCATAGTAGTTACATCAGATGAATGAAACTCATCTGCTGCTTTACTAATTAACTTATTTTTAATTACAGCTAAACAATACGTTTTTAAGATTAAATCAGTAGCGTTGAATTGTGTCAAATACATATCACAAGTTTTCACGATGCATTGAGTTTCTTTGAATCGCCATTAAATTGGGGTAATAAGGCACAGAATTTTGATGCAATGTCTAAATTTTGTGCCATTATTGATGACTTGGTTGAGTCTTTTCGTGTGCTTGTTTGTGGTTTGTTTGGGTGTGTGTTTGGGTGTGTGTGACCTGCTTAGTCCGGGTAGGAAAAGAAAGTCTTATATTTCAGGCTAGGGAAATTTCAAAAACTAGGAAGTAGAACGCACTTGCACTTATGGTTGTCTTCAATTGTTCCAAGAGGGATCGGGTTTGTTAGGCCTCGATTTGCCACCTGTTCGAATCTCGCCTTGAAGGTTGGTCATTAGGGGTCGGGGTGTAACTTAGTTTTGCACTTTTCACACCACTGTGATACGAGAGGGAGCTTTTGTGTTCTGGGTTCCTTTTTGAACACTCTCTTAAGAATTGAAATTCACTTAACTCGCGGTGCAGTTAATGAGACCATCCTCGTCTCCAATGAAATTTTCGACCCCTTGGGATTCTTTCTAAAAACAATTTTTTATTTTGAACGTAGGTACAAGGAGTTTGCTTATGATTCGATACAATGCATTAAACTAAAAGGCTGACTACGCTGCAGCTCTTTGTCTCTTCCCGCAAGTGGGAAGCGTCTTGATCCAGGGAATGATGTGTCATCATTTTCTTTAGTATGGTTGGGGGTTTGAATCTCGTAATTATATATAACTTAAAGGTTGATGTGGTATTCAGTGTGACGCCAAAATATTGGAGATGAAAATAATGATTCATAGATTCATTAAAAAGTACCCTGAATTGTTTATCGTTTCGATGATTTTTCAGATAAAAATGATAGTTTCGAAGAAGGATAACAGCGTACACGACTCTCTCTGAAGAAATTGTTGAAAACTTCTAGACCACTTGTTTCATCTGAAGGTAAGCAAATTATTATACAAAGACGTAAAAAATTTTTGCCCGAATGTTTGACGAATTCTGGGAACATACCATCAAACTTGCAGCTTTGAGTACATGACATTAATTTTAAATCACATTTTAGCTCTTCCATTATGATCGGTTTGTATAAGTTCACATCAGGAGGTGGATATTGTTTATGAAGAATTCATTGAGTAAGGTCGATATTATTCTTATTCTTCTGAATACTGTTTGAAGTATATACTCACAAGTATAGATAACATTGAAGCAGGGTTAATAATAGGGGGACAGGATTAGCGCTTTCCAATTGTCTCCCTAAATCCCAAGAACATCGAATACAATGACAAAAATTCGTGTTATTCATTAACCCATTCCATTTATTCTTTCTACCTCAACTCAACAAACTAAGAAGAGTCCAATAATATTCATTATGGAGAAAACTCATAACACTACCACATTATTTCTTTCGGAAAGAAGTCTATGAGGAATATAACAATATACTTTTTTATCCAATTCTTTGGATTTATCTTCCTACAAAGCAATTGCTGTGAAACATTTTCTCACAATTTCTGGTTCGAGTAGTATAGGGTCCATTGAGTTCTTTCAAGGTCTTTGGTTATAAAAATTATTATATTGTTCACAGTAGCATCATCTGATAAATCGGAATCAGGATAGTTGTATTAGTATAAATTAATCTGCATTGAAACTTTAGTTGGTCTATAATCAAACTGCTTTGGATTTTTAACGATAGGTAGCAGTATGTAAGTAAATAAAATAAGGCGTTCAAAATTAATGAAAGGAACAATGTTATCAGAAAATTGTTAGACATGGGGCTGTTTTTACCTTTGGACATCAAGTGTTTATTTTTCAATCTAATATCGTAGGTATGAGAATTCTCTTTAATTTCTTAGATAAGTGTAATATACACTTGTGAATACAAAGATTTTAATAATTGTCAATATTACCATAGGATGAAATGTAATTTATTGCTGTACTTATTAAAGTTGGGCTTAATAACCCTTGAAGGGTTCTATAGTTCTAATAAAAAATTAATATTTCATCTTGCAAAAGAAGAAATATTGGAGACATTTCAATAAGTAATTTGTTTCGAACAGAGTGTAGTGGAAATGACTCTGTGATTCAAGTTAGTTCAGAATTTGCACCTAAGCAGGACAACTGTAAAAGATAGCCTGGGAAATAATTCATTTATAAATCACCCAATTAAGTTAGATCATTTTTTTAGTAGTTATGATTAAGAAGTAGTTGGTACCGACGAACTATTAAAACAGTTCTTTGAATTGAATAATTATAGAACCAGTCTCACAACATGAATTGATGTCAGTATGATGACTACTCTATTTCTGAAGGCAGTTGATACTGTTTCGACAGAGTTATGATATAATTATGGACAGTATACTGCTGTCTATCTTTAAAAAATCTAAATCAGTTTGATTATGGACCAAGTATAGTTTCAATGCAGATTAATTTATACTGATATAACTATCTCAATTCAGGGTTACTAGATGATGCTACTGTAAATAATACAATAATTCGAATTACTAAATAACATGAAAACAATGAATTGACCCTATACTACACCAACCAGAAATTGTGAAAGAATGTTTCCAAAACATTACTTCTGTGGAAAATAAATCGAAAGAATTGGATAGAAAAAGTATCCTGCTATATTCTTCTTAGACTTCTCTTCGAAAGGAATAATGTGGTAGCGTCATAAGTTTTCTTAATAATGAATACTATTTGACTCTTTTTAGTTTGTTGAATTGTGATGGGAAGAATGAATGGAATGGGTTAGTGAATAACACGAATTTCTGTCATTGTGCTTGGGATTTGTACAGAAAATTAGGTAGCGCAAATCCTGTCCCACTATTATTTACCCTACTCTAATGTTATCTTAACTTGTGAGTATATACTTCAAATGGTAATCAAATGAATGAGAATAATATTGAGATAAGATAAGATCTAATCCAAACCGATGCTAATGGAGGAGCTAAAATGTGCTTTGAAATTAACTGTACGTAAAGCTGCAAGATTTGATGGTAAGTTCCCAAAATTCTTCAACCATTTGGATAAAAATTCTTTACATTAGCAATTGTCTTTCGATAATGATTTGCTTGAGGTAAAAAAATGGTCTAGGAAGTTCAGAGAAAGTCGTGTATGGTTACGAGTTACGAGTTACGGAGGTAACTTGTTTTATGTGAATAATCATCAAAAGGATAAACAATTCGGGGTACCTTCTAATGACCCTCAACCGAATTATATATATATATATATATATATATATATATATATATATATATATATATATATATATATATATATATATATATATATATGTATAGTATGTGTGATAATTCAACATTTCTTGTCATACTATCCAGCTTTATATATATATATATATATATATATATATATATATATATATAAATATTTTCATAAATATATAAAATATTTGTACAATTATTGAAAAGTATGGGGAACTTTGTACCATTTTCTCATTGATATATTAATTAACTCTTATAACTCTGTGATAATTTTGGAAAATTCGAAGGACTGTTAGAATTGATCCTTTTGAGATATTTCAATTGAAAAATATTATAAATATAAATTAAGGTTTTTTGAGGATGCTAAATGTGCTTTGAAATTAATAACTGTACGTAAATCTGCAAGATTTTATGGTATGTTCCCAAAATTCTTCAACCATTTGGATAAAAATCCTTTACATTAGCAATTGTCTTTCGATAATGATTTGCTTTAGGTAAAAAAAATGGTCTAGGAATGTTGAACAAGTTCAGAGAAAGTCGTGTATGCCCCTTCTTCGAAAACGGAGGTAACTTGATTTTATGTGAATAATCATCAAAAGGATAAATTTCTAATGACCTCAACCGAATTATATATATATATATATATATATATATATATATATATATATATATATAAATATATTTATAAATATATAAAAATATTTATACAATTATTGAAAAAGTATGGGGAACTTTGTACCATTTTCTCATTGATATATTAATTAACTCTTATAACTCTGTGATAATTTTGGAAAATTCGAAGGACTGTTAGAATTCATCCTTTTTGAGATATTTCAATTGAAAAAAGAAATAAATTAAGGTTTATTTGAGAAAGAAACAAATAAAAGAAAATAAGAGACTCTTTCCGCAGTAGTAAAAAAATTGAAAATCTAACCTACTCCGTGAGGTAGGTGTTTTTTCTCGACCTCAGTAGCTTGTGTTACCTCCTTTTGCCCTGATACAAGCCAGAATCGGTCAAGCATGCTTCGGATTAGGTTTTCATCCTTCTCTGTGGTAATATTCTGCCACTCTTCTGTGGCGACGTGGATGAGCTGTTGTGGGTATTCTTGGATTATCCTGGCACGATCTAATTATTTTTTGAGATCATCCCATAAACGTTCAATAGGATTTAGGTCTGGAGAGCAATCTGACCAGTCCAAAATAGCGATTTCCTCTGTTTCAAGGAGGTTGCTGATATGAGGGGAGCGTTATCTTACATAAAAGTGAAAGTCTCATCGTGGGTACCTTGCCAGAGTCTCACCATGAGCTCCACGAAATTTGTAGCCGTTACACTCGCAGAAAACTAAATCAAATACGTTTTGTTTCCCAGCATAACACCACTCAAAACATCACACTGCCCCTTCGTTTTTCAGAATTTGTCTTGATGCTCGGTGTCAAGCTTGTCTTCCAAGACCCTTTAAAACCCGAATGCGGCAGTCATCTGATCGAACACCAATTCTGGTCTCCTCCAAGAAAAGAAAATTTCGCCAATGCTCAACAATCCAATTTTGGTGCTCCATACACTAATTAAGCCTGTTAATTTTTTTTGTCCGGTTAGCTCGGAAACTCATAAGGGCCTTTTGCTGTATAAGCCCCTTGAACGAAGTCTTTGACGTATCGTTTCGACTGATACACTAATGCCTGTTGCTTCTGGAAAATGCCTCTGGACTATGAGGTGCGATGCACTAGGGTCTGTTCTTGCAGTTTGGCACAAAAAGCGGTCTTATTCTTCAGAACTTCAGAAATCTCAATGACGACTGAGTACAATATCCCGAGTATGTGGTGATAATTCAACATTTCTTGTCATACTATCCAGCTTTATATATATATATATATATATATATATATATATATATATATATATATATATATATATATATATATATATATATATATATATATATATATATATATATATATATATATATATATATATATATATATATATATATATATATATATATAAAGCTGGATAGTATATTCCAAAATTATCACAGAGTTATAAGAGTTAATTAATATATCAATGAGAAAATGGTTAGGTTCCCATACTTTTTCAATAATTGTACAAATATTTTTCTTTTGCTTTTATTTAACCTCTATTAAAAACTATTTTGCACTTATCATCTCAAGGTTCTATAAAAGCATGTTTTTCAGTTTTTTTTCTAATATTTGAGCGATAAAATTATTATTTTCAGTCAAATGTCACCGAAAAAATAAAACTTCAACAACGCGAGGAGCAGAGAGGCACGACGCTAACGCGTTGAAAGAGCTCATCAGTTGGCAGAACAAATCGCAACAAGAAACACAGCTCAAATAATCAGGACAGTAAAAGGTCGTGCACAAGAATCTCAAGAACAGCGTGACGAACGTTTGCGACAGACTAATACGAGAACAAGAGCGGAACGAGAACGAAACATAGCTACAGCTACAACTTATATCGGAATGTTTAATGCAATGCAATGCACAATTTCAAATATTGAAAAGTTTAATTACTTGATATCTTCTATTGAAGGTCCAGCGTTGTCTAAAGTAAGAAGTGTTCCAATTTTAGGAGATAATTATAAAATCGCATATGATACGTTAAATAAGCGATTCAAAAATAAACGTATTGTAGCGGCTTCCTATTGGAGGGAAAAAATCCACATATGCTTTCCACTTATAGTTCAGTAATGAAACTTTTTATCTTCCACATTCTTGTGAGTATCGCCCTGATTCAGAGAGTACACCTGCCAGGGTGGTCTATGGTGCTTCCAGCAGAGCTCAAGGTAAACTATCTCTAAACGACGCTTTATTCGTAGGTCCTAAGCTGCAAACAGATATTGCTTGTATTTTACTCAATTGTCGATTGCATAAATATGTATTTACGGCGGACATTCGACAAATGTTCCGTATGATTTGCGTTCATCCAAGCCGAAGAGATTTTCTTCGCATATTTTGGCGTTTCCCTTCTAAAGATGGCATAAAGGAATATCGTCTGAAAGTTCTACCTTTCGGTCTCAATTGTAGCCCTTATCTTGCGATAAGAACTCTCATACAAATTGCCAATAAAAATCGAGCAAAATATCCTTCCGCTCTTTTGGAAAATACGTAGGTCGATGACTTGGCTGACGGTCCCAATAATTTCGAGATAACTACAAAAAATACAAGAATTGTATAAAATTCTTAAAGATGCCTGTTTTGAACTGCGAAAAAAGTCTTCTAACCGTTCAGAATTACTTAGAAACATTCCTGAATCGCATATTCAACCTTATCTTTAAGGTCAGATGGTCTATCAGAATTGAAAGTCCTAGGTTTGAATTGGAACCGTTTTACTGCATGTTTCTTCTTCACTAAAATAACGCCAAACAGCCAAAGTACAAAAATATCTATTCTTTCATATGCTGCACGCACTTACGATCCTCTAGGACTTATTACACCTTCAACAATTTCAAAGAAAATTCTGATTCAACAGTTGTGGACCTTGGATGGGATGATACAGTTCCTGAGGAAATTGATCTTGTGTTCAAACGTTACAAATCTGAAATGCATTTATTTTCAGAAATTCAAGTTTTACGTCACATCAATACTGCAGATGCTCCTGTATTCGAATTACATGGATTCTATGAAGAGTTACTGTGCTGTAATTTATCTTCAAGTTACTTATCAAGATGGGAGAATCAGAGTATGTTTTCTATGTTCGAAGTCCAAGGTTGCACTCTTGAAGACCTTATAGTTACCTAGGCTTGAGCTATGCTCGGCAGTACTCCTTGCTAAACTTATGCAACTAACTAGTAACGATAAACGATATCGTATTTTAATTCCTAGCAAGAGTAATTTCACGAATTTGCTCATATCCTATATTCATACAAATCATTCACATGCTGGAATAAATACTACTTCTTTTCTTCTATCGCAGATATTTTGCTTTCTTTCAACAAAGAAATAAATTCGCAGTGTTATAGCAAAATGCTTAACTTGTTGGAAAATCCATCACACTCCTTTTCAGCCACCTATAGGAAATCTTCCAAGTTTACGTGTAGCATCAAGCCCATTACCAACATAGTAATTCTGAAAATACACGGGGGTATTTTCAGCGGGGTGGGAATGTTTGGTTATCACTTCTATCAATTTTTTATTTAATTTTTCTTCAATTTCTAGTTTTCATTTTTCTTATTAATAAATCAAAAATTTTATTATTCAGTATATTTTCTTTAATTTTTTCAACCACTTGCACATGTCGCGGTCTGTTCTCAAATCAAATTTTTGGCTTAATTTCATATATTGGTTTGAAAATACCTTTTTTCAAAATTTGGACTTACCTACTTCCTCTCTACCTTCCTTCCTTATATCTTGGAAACACTGCTCAACATCAAGCGAGCAGAGAAACTGGGTACGACACAATCAACAACAAAGAATACGCACGCAAGAAGGCGAACCACATTTTCTTAAACTTTTCTTTTCATTACGAAAAGTGTTAACAATAATCGTATTGTTTGTACTTTTTCACAATTTGAAACGTAAAGACGGATTCCGTGTGTGTGTGTGTGTGAAAATGTCATTGCTTTCCTTTTTTGTCTTGCTCATCTTCCTGTACACCCAAAGGTAAGTCTTTTCTTTTACTTTTCTTATCTAACCGTCCAAAACAATTTTCGATCATATTATTGCGAGTATCTTTGCGAAAGAAAGAAGCAGGATGTCCGCATATAGGAAAAATTGTAACAGCTTCTCCTAATGAAAAACAGTGTGATAAAAACGTCAATTAATCAAAGATAATTTTTCTTATTTTCCGTAAGGATAATTTTCGCTTTTTACTACAGGATAATTTTTTTCATTTCCCTGAATGGAAAACATTTACTTGAATCCACACATACTTCCATCAAATGGAACACCTTGTATATACAAATATACTTAGGTTCTTTCATGGGTGAACATACCTTGCATGATCATATGAATAAGCAAAACGTCTTCATTTGATATGCCTGGTATATTCCTATGAATGTTCCATGAATGTAAAATTTACATTTCCTGTAGAGAAACATTTCTTCCAGTCACATATCTAGAATGTGCAGCACAGTTCTCATGTAGGTTCTTGGCATATACGTTTTCGTGAAACGAATATTCTGAGAACATTCTAGGAATATAATTTTGCTTACTGGGCACAGAAGATCTCTCCATGTTTTCATTTTCATTATGAATATCTGAATGGGATGTACCCATTGTGATTGGTTTAGACAGTAATCTCACTAATACTCAGACCATATAATTTGCGAGATTCCATAGAAAATGAATGCAAGGAATACAGTTGGCTGCAGTATGAATTACAAATCGAATACATACATGATATTGCTTCCATTAAATAGATAATATCTAGAGAATCGTTTGCTGAAGCAGACGGTTCAAATTATTTTCACAAGTATGAAAAACATATTCTCAAAATATAGATGATTCATGCCGAACATTATTTCAACTATAAACTAAGTTTTAATGCAAATTCTTTTACCTACTTCGAATTATCCATGAAAACACTAAAAAGCGTGAAGGCATCTCATTGTTACGTCGCTTTTGAATAATTAGTGCGTTGAATCTAATCTCAATGGAGATAGACAACAGAACTTTTCAATTCCTTTGTTAAAATATAATCGCAAAGTAAACAAATCAATAGCAACATATCATTGGTCATGTACGAAACAAAAAAATAGGGCAAGTTGAATGACCAAAGCAAGTTTTAATAATATGAAAAGTATTGAGGTTACTTTCACTCTAGTTTCCAGAAATAATTCGAATATTAGTCCTGTAGATTCCTCATATCAAATATCAAATATGGAAGACGGAATTGAACGGAGTTTATATCACCTATTACATAATTGATTTAGCCTCACCGTAATCTAATGGAATCTGACTGTCTCAAATCATGGTATACGAAAACTAGAATAAAATTGATTTTCATTGAAATGAAATCTAGATAAGTCGATAAGGAAACGTGACGATCTTTTTTCACAGGGAAAATAGCTCTCTTCGTCAAACAGAGGAACGTTAGACGAGGTTATTGAAAAAACATTTGAGTTTTTCGAGGCATTAGGTTGGCCGATCCATTCCATCCCATTTAGTTTCAATCCACGGACGATCTCTGCGCGCAAACATCAGAAAACATCTCATATGTTAACTTCGAATGAAAAACGTTTCAACAAATAAGGGTGATAAATTATTCAACAGCCTTGAAAATAAGTCCGTGATTGAACTTCAATATATTTTGAAAATCCAATTCGGAACGAGTAACTCTAGAAATACCACATGGGAAAGAATATATCACAAAAAGTGCGATAATATACAAGGTTGGGGAGAGAATCATCGATACTTTGGTGTTGGCTCTGTGACTGCAGGCGAATTGATGGAAAGGTGGAAATCGATCAAAACGATGCAGTAAGAAAGGAAGTTTTCAGTTGCAATCATGCTATGGTCACGCGATTAACGGGCCTCTGCCATCCAAACGTACTTCTCTCAGAATCGGTCCATCATTGCAGTTAAGCTTGCGATAAGTTCTACTTGTGGTAGTGTTTCGAAGAGAAGATCACCTAAAAATACCAATTGTTTGAGAAGGTTTTAAACGTTTCGCTCGCAAGTAGGCGTCCGCTCTAGAGATTTCTAACCGTACTGTGTGTCGGATTCTTCACCAAGTCCTTTATTTCCATCGTTACAAAATATATATTGTTCATGAGTTAGTACCTCAAGATTTGAAAAAATGGAATGAAAGGCATGATATATGTTAATTAAAACTTTATCTCAGGATACAGATATTTTATTTGCATAGCGTTTTCCCCACTGCACCAAATATAAGCATCCTCATATTGGTATCGAACGCATTGCATCCACGGATTTTCGTTGGCCTTGTATAGAAACTAATGTTACTGCTTCCATTTATCTGCATGAGACCTGTCGGTAATGCTGATGAAGTAGCTCAAATAACCATTTGTTCCGATGTGCACCGATGAGGAGTCGTTCGCTCGCTACGGAATATGGCGATAGCTGGCCAACTGTGACGGTATTTTGGTTAATACGAATATGTAAATGTGCTGTCTGCAGATGCGTTCTATATGATCTGTTCGATGTGTATAAATCTAATCTTTGGATGCTTGTTTTCCTTAAGATACTGAAAATTTGTAGTGAATCGGGTGAGTGTTTGAGAGTTTGAATATATATATATATATATATATATATATATATATATATATATATATATATATATATATATATATATATATATATATATATATATATATATATATATATTTATATGGTCTCTTCAGGGTATTCGTCCGTTTTGAACTTAAGTTCCTTTCGAAATTTGGTTTTGGCGACGTTTCGATGCAATCTTATGATGCACCATCTTCAAAGCCTGTTGAGGTTTTCGTTAATGCGTCTTGTCCGGTGTGGCACTCCTATATATAACTCTCGGCTGCGCAAATTGTAGTGGGGTACTTGTGCGTTCAGTGGTGGGGAAACTGGTTCATCGAGAGTTCGTACTTTGACTCCTCCTTTTCGAATGTTGACCGCTGGTGTTTTGGGATTTCTTCGATGATTGGTAATTGCTTAGCGCCACTTTCATATAGGAGTGCCACACCGGACTAGACGCATTAACGAAAACGTCAACACGATTCGTGAAAACATACAAATCAACATATATATATATATATATATATATATATATATATATATATATATATATATATATATATATATATATATATATATATATATATATATATATATATATATATGTATGCCAGTGGTGTGTAAATATAAATCCACCACTCGGTAATTAATGCCACTGGCAGGCAATGATTATAATCAAAATATACCGCGAAACGACATATATTTGAATAACGTTAAATGTTACGAAAATATATCAATTACCAGAATAAACATATATCCACCTAGGCTGGACAGGCACACGCGATGAAAACACTCTTATCATGGGTGCACATTTTATTGCACACATAGTTAAATACTACAAAGAAAACATAAATCAGCTGCTTGTCTACATCTGCCCTGCATGCCCGTATTATGCCCAAACTCTTCTCAAATAGGGTACGGTGGATTTTGATAAATAATAAATTGTCGAAAGCTGAATAGAAAACCATTAGAAGCAGCATCTGGCCAACCACACTTATGCCGCAAGAGGAAACAGGCACAAACCGCTCGGTATCTGGAAACGATATCACGAACCATGAGGAAGAACAGGAATTACCAGAATTTGAGAGGCTACTGAAGGCAAATCTCATCCGATATAGTGACGTAGCTCCTAAAAAACGCCCCACTGTCCTGAGATTAAGATTCTTTAAGAAAATGGGAGAACGCGTTAGAAATTTGAATAAAATAGTCCTCGAATACATCCGAGTAAGACCTTCACTAACTTAAATAGTATATGTCATTTGCGCTTGCGCTGCTGCATTCTGCCAGTTACAAGGATCGGAAAAAAAACCGTTTCTTGTGTGACAGAAGGCGACCTCCTTGGAGAGCCCGCCTAGAACAAAAAATAACAACACAAAGAAAAAAAGGTTTATCACATATTAACCTCAACACTGAGGGACCATCACGCAAACTCCTGAAATCAATGCAGATAGCCTCACAATAACGCATTAGAACCAGGGAAACGAATTTCAGGAAAAATTATTATTGTATCGGACAACCTGAATTCAAGGCGTTTGGGAACCGGATAAGGTGATATAATGATAGTGTAGAAAGATACCATAATGACAACATGTATCAAAAAAACAAAATCACTTCTTTTGGGCTCTGGAAACTGACGTAACTAATGTAGAGACATCCCCAGACAAGAACACGATAAAGAAATTTTGGGAGAGTATCTGGTCCGAGGAGGTTCATCATGATGATCCAGCATTCTGGTTGGAGGAGGATGAACGATAAGATCCCAAAGTTAACATGGGTGGTATTAACATATAAGTTGAACAGATAGCGCAGGTTTTGAGAAGAACTAACAACTGGGCCGCTCTATACCCAGATAAGATCCACAACTACTGGTGGAAATATTTCACCTGTGTACATCCTCTCCTTGCACATCTATTCCAGCAAGCACTATAGGATCCAATCGTCATGCCAGCATACTTAAACCTAGGGAAAACTGCCTTGTTTTCCAAGGAGGGAAACCTGCAGTTCTCGAAGAATTACCGGTCGATCACCTGCCTGCCTACAACCTATGAAATCTTAACTGGTACCTCAACGCTCCATATCAATAAACACCTAAAAGCTCCCCATATCTTAGCTCATGAGCAAAATGGATGTCGCAAAGGTGAAATAGGCTGCTAGGAGCTACCAGTAGAGGACAACATCGTGACGAGACAAACCAGGAGGCAACTCCGTAATATTCAATAGTCTATCTGTTTCCTGGATAGACTATAGAAAGACATTTGACTCAGTACTGCACACTTGGCTTCTGAAGGTACTGAGATTGTACCGAATATCCAACGTTGAAGTCAATCTGCTGGAGCATATTATGAGCTCATGGTGCACTACGCCGAGAATAAGAACCAAAAAGGGAGAGGTCAGGACGGAGGAGATTAGGATCGGAAGGGAAATATTACAAGGAAATGCTTTCAGTCCGATCAGGTTCTGCCTGGTTCTCAACCTGCTCAGCACTCTTTTGAACGGCAATAAGAACAATTATACGATTGATAAGAACCAGAAGTCACCAATTGTACATGGATGATCTGAAGCTTGACACAACCAATTCAGATCAAATGAAGAGACAATGGGAAAGGGTAACGGCATTCAGTTATTCCATCAAGACGCAGATGGGGGTGGAGAAATGCGTGGTAATCAATGTCCGGAGGGGAAAATTGGCACAGAATCAGGCAGGTGTTGAGCTCATGAACAATACAACTATTCCCGTAATACAGACAAAACAAGGGTACGAATAGCTGGGTATGCGACAGGCCCTGGAAGTGAACATGAACAAAATGAAAAATGCTTTCGAAAGATCAAGAAGCGACTCTGGGCAAGGCTGAACTCCAAATCACTGTTCCTGTCAATAAATACGTGAGCCATACCCAGCATATCATATTCATTCGGTGGATATGAAAATAAGATGTATACTCACTATGTTCGGAGTCACCGCCCCCATGCATTAGTTAATCGATTGTATCTTCAGAGACATGAGGGTGGAAGGGGTTTATCTAGCCTCAAGTCAGTCCACGCCAAGCTGTTTGAGAACCTTCGGAAATATTTTCTTAGTAGGGATACCCCATTTCACCGAGCCCTGTGAGCAGCCGATGAGGTTCACTGGGCCTTGCGTCTGGAAAAAGAAAAATATGTACCTATTATCCGCTCATCATGCGAGATGCTTGGAGACTGGCAATATAGAGCACTTCTTGGCAGGTACGCAAACCACCTGAAAAGTGACAACATAGATAAGAAAGACTCCCTTACTTACCTTCGAGCCAGATGCCTCTTCCCGGAGACTGAAGGATGGATTATAGCCATTCAGGATCAGGTGGTTCCGACCAGAGCGTATCAAAAAGTATAACCATGAAGAGCGTACCCTCAGATAGGTGTCATAAATGCTCTAAAACACTGGAATCAATTCAACATGTTACATCTGGCTGCTCAATTCTAGTACCTAAGGAATACTAAGCAATATAACGCTATGGCGAGAATTTATCACCAGGAAATAGCTGTCAGTATGGGATTACGCCAATGGAAAGTAAAGCAACATCAGTACCATCCGGATAATATTTTGGAAAACTAGAAGTCAAAGCTCTACTAGGATACCGCACCTATAACGGACAGACCAATATTCCATAATAGACCAGATATTGCGTTATTTAATGAAGAAGATAAAACGGCATTCTTTATTGACGTCAGGATGATGGCAGACGATAATGTGATCCGAGCGTATACAGAGAAAGTAATGAATTATCATCATTTGGCTTTCGAACTGAAAGAAAAATATAACCTTAAGTCGGTTAATATTTTGCCGTTGATTATCACGGTGAAACGCGTAGTTAAGGTGCATCTCAAGAACAACACCGATATATTAAAGCTCGACAACAGTGTAATCTAGAGTGCCCAGAAGGCACCACTCGCGCGAGAGATCGCCCGCAGTGTTCGTGTATAGTCGTTCAGAAATCTAAGCCTCCTTTGCGGACTTCAAGTAGGTACGTAAACTACTACGTTTTTTCGCCATAACTTGAAAACTTGAAATCTCAGGTATATAGTATGTAGGAGGAATTTCATTTAGTTTCTTACGGCGAATCTAAGTAAAAGAAGAAAATATGGGTTACAATTTGGAAAAACGTAGTTTTCGATGTTTTTTCGTTTCGAAATGTGAGGCGGAAAAAAAGAGCACTCAGTCGTATATGAGTACTGCCTCGCATGGTTTCTTGTTTGCAAAACAGCTTTCATTATTTCGGTAACTCACGCTATTCTCAATTTCTTCAAAAAGCAAAAAAAGCGATAAACAAAAAGTAGGATATTTCATGAAAAAACAAGATAGATTTATACAGCCGGCTCGGTGGCGTAGAGGATATGATGCTCGTCCCCTGCGCAGAGTTGCCTGGGTTCAATCCCCCACAAAGTCAGTATGATTTTTCGGGTTCTGGGAATCGCTTGAGTGTCCATCTTTCGGAGGAGATGTAAAGCTGTCGGTCCTGTCTAACAGAAATATGTTGGACAGTAAAGATCCCTCTCTCGACACGAGAGGGGTTCGGCAAAATTCCCGGGTTAATGAGGTGATAGAATTCCCCAGCGTGTAATCGGCCGAAAGACGGAAATAGATCACGTTAAAGGAATAACAAACGAACAAACCAGATAGACTTATTTGTTAGGTGTTTTTGTAATTGGAATAACAAGTGTTATCGAACCAATTATCAATATATAAGGTGTTTATACTAAATAACAAAGTTTGTATGCACTTCCGATATAACCGGAAGCGCCATTGAGATGAAATATTTCAGAAATAGGGTTAAGGACCAGCTAAATCAACTACCCAAATTTCAGAATGATAACATTCTTAGTTCTCCATAAACGTCTGATAAGCCACTCAACTTGGGATACTATATATATATATATATATATATATATATATATATATATATATATATATATATATATATATATTTATTTATTTCTGGTTTTCGTCCGTAATTGAAGGAAGAGGAACTTACGTTTCCTCCGCGTTGGAGACTTTTCGAATGAATCACATTTTCCATTTTCATAGCCTCCGAAAACTATGATAAAACTCTTGTTGCAAAACAGTCTGTTTATTTTCTTCCCGGCCGCATATTGTACGGCATACTGCAACTGGTTGTCGAGTGAGAGTTGACATTCCCTTTTTCGTGATTTCCACTTTTCGTTTTTCATATTACTGTTTTGGATCCTACCAAACGCCTTCTTAATTTGCTAAATATTATAACCATTTTGTTCGAAAGTGTGCCTTCAGTTGGACATTTCGGCTTCCTGTTGTTCGGTTTCTGTTGGTCTTTGAGAACTTTTAATAAGGGTTTGCAAGACACCACCAATCTGTGATGGATGATGATATATATATATATATATATATATATATATATATATATATATATATATATATATATATATATATATATATATATATATATATATATATATATATATATATATATATATATATATATATATATAGGGGTTTTACCCCGACGAGTTGCCCATATATCTGTTCATGCAATCAAACTGATTTCATGAAAAATATAAATCCACCACCCGGTAATTAATACCATTGCCAGGCAATGATTATAATCAAAACATATCCTGGAGTAATTATATATTAGGATAACGTTAAATGTTATGAGAATATACCAATCTACCAGAATATATACATACAATAGCATCATCAGACAATGATATCAATGTACCAACGAGTAGTGTCAGAGGCTTTCTCCCGGAAAAATCCAGTGTACGGACCTTAGTCAAGTTACACTGAATGTTACTCATTAATAGTTTCCTTTGTGTGAAGTGGTGAACGATCGAATAGAATACTGCTCTGAATATAAATATGACAAAATTGTCAGTTAATTATATTACATTTATATATATATATATATATATATATATATATATATATATATATATATATATATATATTTATAATATTAATATATTCTCATAACATAACATTATCCTAATATATAATTATAAATATATATATATATATATATATATATATATATATATATATATATATATATATATATATATATATATATATATATATATATATATATATATATATATATATATATATATATATATATATATATATATATATATATATATATATATATATATATATATATATATATATATATATATATATATATATTGGGATAATGTTAAGTGTTATGAGAATATATTAATCTACCAGAATATATACAAACTATAGCATCATCCAACAATGACATCAATGTACCAACGAGTAGTGTCAGAGGCTTTCTCCCCGGAAATTTATATATATATATATATATATATATATATATATATATATATATATATATATATATATATATATATATATATATATATATATATATATATATATATATATATATATATATATATATATATATATATATATATATATATATATATATATATATATATATATATATATATATATATCCAGTGTACGGACCTCAGTCAAGTAACACTGAATGTTACTCATTAATACATTTCTTTGTGTGAAGTGATGAACGATCGAATAGAATACTGCTCTGAATATAAATATGACAAAATTGTCAGCTAATTATATTACATTTATATATACAAATAAAAAAATATGAAATGAGGTTCTGAGCAGTATAAACTAAAGAGAAAACTTATGACTCTTCCTCATTATTTTTTCAGAAAGAAACCTACGAAGAATATTAGAAGATTTGATGACTGTTATTTTTGTAACTGTTCAAACAAATATTTTCAGACCCAAAATCTCAATACTTTTGTGCAGATTCCTAGGAATAACACCTGTTGTGGAAATAATAATCGGTAGAATAAAAATTTTTTCATTTTCCACATTTTTCAATCTCGTCGCCAAGCATCATATATTTAGGCATTTTTCCATTGTATTTATTTTATATGTTATGTGTTGAGCAATATCAATTATATATGTTATTCGATTCTGTTCATCAGAAAGAATGATATCTGACCTATTGTGTTTTATAGCTCTGTTGCAAAGAATTGTTTTATCAAAATAAAGTTTATTTTGTCATTTTCACAAATAATCTCAGGTTCATATTTGTAAAATATTTTTCTTTAGGAATTAGGTCATGTTTAATTCCTAGATTGAAATGAATAATATTAGCGACGACATTATGTCTTTCTAAATAATCTGTTGAAGCAAGGACAGAGCAAGATGATAATATATAAAAAACTGTTTCTGAAGAACAAAAACATCTACGGCAAGAATCATCTATATTTTGCTTGATGATGTGTTTTCTATAATTACTCGTGAAAACAACCTGATCCTGGATCGCAATTGCCAAGCCTTCTGTTTCAGCAAACAATTTTCCAGAAACTAACCATTTATTTGATGTGATTTCATCCATATAATCATTCTTCAATTCTTTAGGGTGCTTTCCGTGTAATTCCTTCAGCATCCAACTTTCTATTTTAGAATTATAATCAAATATATCAAAATCTACCTTTTGCATTGTCAAGTTCAGAGGTGTAAGATTATAATCTGAAGCAACAACAATATCATGTAATTTAGACGTTCTCTGTTTATCATGAAAATGGAACGTAGATGAAAAATCTGTTTACTATGAAGATTACTCTAATCAGTTAATCCACGACCTCCAAGATGTCTAGGTAGTGTAACTCTCTGAACAGCTGACTTTGGGTGGTGCTTATGATATTTACAAAGCATTTCCTCGTTGGACATTGTAATTCATTTAGATCAGTTTTAGACCATTTAATAATTCCAAAAGAAGATGTAAGAATAGGAACTGCATAGGAGTTGATAGCTCTGATTTTTACTATATATATATATATATATATATATATATATATATATATATATATATATATATACACTCGGAGGCAAAATTAGCTGAACACTCGAAAATTTAACCAAATTCGAAGTTTGATATTTTTCCTAATTCTCAACCGATTTAGATGATTTGTTCGGCAGGTTATACATCAACTCTTCTGCTTTGTAGAAATTATAAGAGAAAGCAAAAAAAATCTGAAAAAAATTTTATGCGGGGGCAAAACTAAAAGTGATTTTTTTGTCAAAAACTCGTAACACCCTGTGGAATTTCGTGGTCCGAGTTGAAACGTACAATATCATGGTCTGTCAAGACACATCTTCCTACAGTAACGCCCTTCTTGTTTCATGCGTTGATCTCTATTTTTGCAAAATATATTTAATTTCAAGTGGAAAATCACCATTTTGGAGAAATTTCATTGAATCAAGAAATTGTCATTAAAATTCGTCTATCAATTTGGAATTATCTTATTGTCACTCAGGCGTGTCGAAATTGGCGTTTGCGATTTTTATGTTCGAATTGCATTAGTTATTGAAGACAATTTGGTTAATTTGGTGAAAATTAGGAATTCATAGGAGATAACAGTCGGTAGGTATTAAAATACACAACCGAATTCTGGGACCATTGATAAAACTTTTCATTTACACATGTGCACACCTTTTTTTATCAAATATGAAATAAAACACACGTTTTTTTGTATATGACCGCAATTGCACTTGTTAAAAGAATGAGAGTTTTCCATTCTTTGATTTGATACAAATTCGATCGGTTGCGGTGTTTTGTGATTATATTACTGTTTACGATTCGAAACGGTATTTTTCATTCAGAATGAGAGATTTACCACAAACCTCAGTTGAAAGGGCAGTTACATTGATCGTGGAAGGGCGCACCTACCGCTCAGTCGGTACCATGTTGGGTGTCTCGACGTCGGTTATCCATCGAATCTACCGACGTTACAGGGAAACTGGATTGTACGTGAGGAGGCGAGGACAAGGAAGAAATCGGGAAACCCGTGCTATACATGACCGTTTCATCGTCAATCAAACCATAAGAAATCCTCGTCTTACTGCTGTTCAGGCACGTAACCTTTTACAAGAAGTGGATAACATTAACGTCAGTGTGAGGACAGTCAGAAGAGGATTGAATGAAGTTGGTCTGAGATCATACGCACAAGCAAGAGCACCAAGACTCGATAGAGCCCATCCGGTAGCAAGATTGGCGTTTGCTAGGGAGCATGTAGCATGGACAATCAATTAGTGGAGACGAGTTTTATTTAGTGATGAGAGCCGATATTGTGTGAATTTCGTGGATGGTAGAGATAGAATATGGAGGCATCGAGGTGAACGGTACAATCAAGCGAACTTCGCAGGAACTGAGCAATACGGTGGAGGGTCAGTTATGATATGGGGTGGCATATGCTTGGGAGTACGAAAAGAACTGGAGATTATTGGCAATGGATCACTTAATGCCCATCGGTATATAACAGAAATCTTGGAGCCCCATGTTGTGCCTTTTGCTCCTTACATAGGGGAAAATTTCCTTTTTATGCACGATAACGCGGGCCCTCATACTGCGCGCATAGTGATAGAATATCTCAATGAAGTTGGGATCACATGAATGGACTGGCCGTCGCGGTCACCGGATTTAAACCCGAGCGAATACGTTTGGGACATTCTTGGAAGAAGGGTTCGACAACGGAATCCAGGCAACGTTGAAGAGCTGACATTGGCTTTGGTGGAAGAGTGGGACAACATACCTCAACAGATGATAGACAACATCATTGGGAGTATGCGAAATCGTATGCGCGCTGTAATAAGAGCTCGCGGGGGGCCATACTCGCTACTAAAATCAAATGTTTTTTTTGTGGGTCATCATGAACATTTTTCTCAACATGTTCATTTCATTTCACGAGTGTATCGCCAGGATACACACCTGCTCTCAATTTTGGACAGGAATGATAATTATTATAGAGTGTCACACAAAAATTCGAAAATAAATGTGCAAAATCAACGATTTTTCCAGTGTACTTCGAGTTCTCCCGGAGCGTGAAATTGGCCAGTGAATTTCAAAAATTCTCATTTCGTTAGATTTCCGTTTCTCTTATTTTGATTTTATTTTTTGGCTAACCTCCGATGTTATGCACCAACGCAAGATTAAAAATAAATTCTTGAAATTTGTGACTTTTCGCTTCAAATTGGATATCTCTTGTAAAAATAAAGATAAAGGCATAAAACAAGAAGGGTGTTACTGTAGGAAGATGCGTTCTGACAGACCATGATATTGTACGTTTCAACTCGGACCACAAAATTCCACAGGGTGTTACGAATTTTTGACAAAAAAAAACACTTTCAGTTTTGCCCCCGTATAAAATTTTTTTCGAATTTTTTTTGTTTTCTCTTATAATTTCTACAAAGCAGAACGGTTGATCTATAACTTGCCGACAAAATCATCTGAATCGGTTTAGAATTAGGAAAAATATCGGACTTCGAATTTGGTTAAATTTTCAGTGTTCCGCTAATTTATTATATAATTATATATATATATATATATATATATATATATATATATATATATATATATATATATATATATATATATATATATATATATATATATATATATATATATATATATATATATATATATATATATATATATATATATATATATATATATATATATATACATTGTATTATTACAAATCCTCATACTCCATTGGTAAATATATGAGTTCAGTTGAGTAACTGTTTCCAAAGACTGAATATGATAAGTACTGCTGAGGACATGTGTGCGTAATGATCTACTAGGATTGCAAAGTTGGTTTAACTGAAGAACTGAGTCTAGATAAGTTGCACCGCGCAGTGATGGGTGATGGAAGCCCATCACGGGCAACTATGTTTCGATGGTATAGTGAATTTGAAAGAGGACGGATATCGCTTGGTGATGAGCCACTTACTGGTAGGTCCTGTTTGTCAGTGACTATTAACAATATTGTGCGAGCGAGGCGTGAGATCGAAGAAGATCTAAGATGCACCTATCAAGTGATTGAAGCAACGCTTTGCGTTGGATCTGCAACAGTCAGTTCAATTCTACTTGAGCATCTCCATATGAATAAAATTGTTAGTCGTTGGATGTTTCATAAGTTGAACGATTTCCATAAAGCAGAGAGAGAGAGAGAGAGTATGAATCTCACGAGAGACCTTAGAAATATTGAATAACAGTGGTCATCGTATTGTGTCTGAAATCGATGTAGGTGGTGAAACATACATTTTATTTATTGATGTTCCAACCCACTAGGAGAGCCGTGCGTAGATTCAAGAAGATGACCAAACCCCAATCATTGCGAAAAAGGAAATATCTATTCGCAGTTTTCCTTCGCAGTTCACAATTAGTGAAAATAATTAAGCTTGAAAATCAACGTACAGTGACAGCCAACTGGTATACCACAAAATGTTCACTTGCTGAGCTTGAATTAGTCAAGTGTCGTAGGATAATGTTGCAATGCGACAGTGCATCGTGAAAACATGGCACAGCAAACACTTGCTTTCTACGTGAACATAGGGTGAAAGTCATTTCACATCCGACTTACTCGCCTACTTTAGCTATGTGTGATTTCTGGTTGTTCTTCAACCTAAAAAAACATTTATATGGTCCACGATTGTCATGGGAGAAAAAGACTGTTGAGGCAATCCATTACTTTTTTCAGATGTGGAAGCTTCAGTTACAATAATGCATTGATGAGCATGAGGATTACTTTGAACATAAATGAACCAATTTGGATCATACGCCTCGTGTATTTCTTGTATTTCAAAGTATACAGCGTATTCTCCGTAGCACTTAACTTGCTACACTTTTCATCTCACAATGGTGCTCTTTGGCCGCAGCTTATGTTTATTGATATCCTGATATCCTGACAATTTAAAAACGAAATAACTTTTGTCGTCTGAAATATCTTCAATAATCAGCCACAGCAACACAGTATCCTTTCTTTCCTATCGGAGAGGTCAAATGACCTGGTCCAATCTTTCAGGTGATGGTGATGAAACTAAACTGCAGAAACAGAAATACATAGAAGACAAAAGGAGGGCTACCTTTCTCACAATTCATTAACTAATATTAATATGTATGGAATTGTCGCTTAACACTCGGTGAAACATAATGAATAAATAATTGGTTTATCACTTGGCTAAGGTTTCACAAATATTTATTAAAATATTCGACATATATTTCGGGTTGTTAGCCCATAATCAAGAGTAATACAATACTAAATTCAAAATTAGTGATTTCACTTATGTATAACGGCATTCACAACAGAAGGTAGATTGAAGTCTAGTTGGTCGTTGCAAATTGGCTGGTTTTTCCTACGAGCCGAGGTAATGTCAATAATCCCCATGATGTCCATCCTTTTTCCTTTTTTACCTGGATGCAAGAGTTCTATATTCCAGAAATTTATGAAATGATTTTTGTTGATGCAGTGGTCCGAAAAACCTGTAGAATTTTTATTTTGGAGAATAGATCTTTTATGTTCTTCAACTTATTTCTCGATGCATCTTCCGGTTTGGCCTATATAAAATGTCTCACATTCACTGCAGTGTATTTTATATACTCCGCTTTTGTCCAATAATTTTGTTTTATCTTTATTATTAACCAAAAATGAACCCAAATTCTTTTTAATAGTGCTGATGGTCTTAATATTATTTTTGTGTAATCTGTTACTAATATGTTGCTAATATTAGCAATATAGTTAATTGGAAATTTTCTGTTAGATTTATCATTATGCAACGGATAAGTGCTCTGCATTAAAAAATTTATGTCGTTTTTGTCTTATTGAAGTATCAATTAATTTTGGTTCAAAGCCGTTGTTCTCAGCGATTAATTTCAAAACTTGAACTTCATTCTCAAAATCGACAGCTGACAAAGGAATAGAAAGCCAATCTGTGCATAAAAGATTAAAAAGCATTAAATGTGATACTCTGGGATTGGGAACTACTGTTATGAATCAGGGTATCCGAATAGGTTGGTTTTCTGTATATCTTAAAGGCTAGTGAGTTATGAGCCCTACTAATCGACAAGCCCAATAAGTACAAAGATTTTTCATAATTTCCATTTTCTATTGTAAATTGAATCGATCGATGAAAAGAATTCAAAAACTGTAAGAAACTATTAAGTTGTCTATCGGTGCCAATCCAAATACAGAAGATATCATCTACATATCTTTTCCGTGAAAATACATTCATAATTAGGATGTTGGAGGAACTGAAAATTCAATTTTCTAAATTTGTCATAAATATTTCACTTAATAACGGAGACAATGGAGAGCTCATAGGTAAACCATCTAATTGTTGATATATTTCATTATTGAACAACAATTCAACTTTGTTGAAGACATAGGTTTATAGCTGACATCGTTTCCTCTATATGAGTGGAACTTATTGTACCATTGGATTGAAGTTGCTGATTAATTGTGGCTTTGACATCACGGCAGGGCGTAGACGAATATAGATTGATTATATCGAACGATACTAATTTAGCATTTATCGCAATTTAAAAATGTTAGTCGTTAACTCAGAGATAGCTCATAGCTCAATAGAAAATGTAGATAATAAAGGTTATAAAGAAGTAGTCTGTGCTATATTTAAGAGATTCTAGATTGACGAAAAACAATACGGAATTAGCAATTGTTAGATCCACACAAACAAAACATAAAGACCATAATTTAACCCTTTGTAAAGCTGACAAAGGTAACCCCATTATATATATATATAATCATTGCCTGGCAATGGTATTAATTACCGGGTGGTGGATTTATATTTTTTCATGAAATCAGTTTGATTGCATGAACAGATATATGGGCAACTCGTCGGGGTAAAACCCCCTATATATATTGAAGAAACAGAAAGACTATTTATTCCAGAGAAATTTATAGAACTACATGTTGATCCTACTAACAAATTTCAAACCGAAAGATGGTTTAAAATTGACTGTTTAGAATCTGAAAGCTCTAATTCTATATTCATTACCCAAAAGGTAGATTGTTCCATGAGATCTATTGTTTCATATGTAAGTGCTCCAGCTACGAAATTATGTGAATGTTTAAAACAACATACATCCAAATTTGATACAACAGAATCCAATTTATTCAAAACAAAACTCTATAGAATTAACCAATCATTTGAAATCTCCCAGAATTCCGATAAATGCTAAATTAGTATCATTTGATATGATTAATCTAAATTCGTCTATACCCTGCCGTGATGTCGAAGCCATCAACAAAACTCACTTCATAGATTTCGAGGATATCGAACTCATGCATCCAGGCAATAGAGGAAAAATAATGGACATCTTGGAGATTATTGACATTACCTCGGCTCATAGGAATAACCAGCCAATTTGCAACGACCAACTAGACTTCAATTTACCTCTTGTTGAGAATGTTGTTAAACATAAGTGAAATCACTAATTTTGAATTTAGTATCGTATTACTCTTGATAATAGGCTAACAACCCGAAATATATTTCAGTATTTAAATAAATATTTGTGAAAACTTTGCCAAGTGATAAACCAATCATTTAACTAATATTAAATCGAAAATTCATGAAAACTTCGCGATGAAATATTTGACATTGAAAATAATTCCACTCAACACATAAGCTATTTCCTCCACATACTGTGTAATTTTTATGATAACAAATTGATTCGCCTTATTTTCCCGAAAGGTTGATTTGTTTCTCATTTAGAGGAGATATAATGTCCGAGAGGCTTACATACCCGTTACATGCAGAGTTACCTGACCTAAAATGTACGTATTCATACGAAAACTGCTAAATCTTTAACGAGTTGATGAATTTTTATTTTACGAGTTCACTGTCATTCGATTTGTTCACATTCGAGTATCAGATGTAGTTGCACACAAAAAAAGCTTCAGCTGGAATATCTCCATATCATCTCCATTTATTATATTACATTACGTTCGTAGTTGGAACCTTATGGTGACTCGTTTATTCATTTTTTCTTATTTTTCATTTGGCGCCTGAGCTCCGAACGATTTTTTAACGTTTCCGAAATCAAACTCGTGGTCGTTAAAGTTAAAAGTTAAAAGTCCTCTGAAAGAGCAGTCCATACCTGCAAAATTGAATTTTGAATAATAACTTATTGAATTCGATCGCATGTGAGAATGTGTTTGTTTAGGGAACAATGATGTGAGGGACAATGAATCCTTACAAAAATATCTATAATTCTTATTCTAGGTCAATATGCAAAACACAAAATACATTTTTATGCACAATACCAGATTAAACAGATAACATGAAATTTATTCTACAATATTTTCTATGTTTACTCGAAATAATCGAAGATAACCTCAATTTTGTGATGAAACAACTGCCTTCTTAAAAAAGGATGGCTTCAAGTCAATTTCTAATACAGTTATTCAATTAACGTCCTAATAATTTTTAGTCATATTTGATCAACTCAAGAGCCAAAAGCCAAAAACCTTTAAAATCAAATGAATAGTAGCCATAACAGAATCGGGGACTATGTTATCAGTGGAACGCCTCAAACAATGGGCTGCCTAACTTATATTACCGAGTAAAATGACGATCCCTTTTTGTTGATGAGGGATGAAGCTCATTTGCACCTCATGGTGAGTCAGCAAAACTGTTGTTATATGTGTTCTGAAAATCTGAGAGAACTTAACGAAGGTTTATTCGTTCTTCGACACCGAAGTAATAGTCTGAAGCGCTCTGACTAAAACAGTCAGTAATCAGTACGTATTATTCGACAAAAGTTTTATTTTCTCTTATTTTATCTTAGTTTGCGAGATATATATATATATATATATATATATATATATATATATATATATATATATATATATATATATATATATATACCTTTGTATCGACAGAACAACTGGAAGATATGTTTCAAGTTGAAGGATTTGAAAAATCACTACTATGTATTTTCTGTGGAGAAAGTTTAAATGGAATTTGCTATTGCAATTTCGGACATGCGTCCATCTTCAGACTTGTAATCAGAATTGAAGATCAAATACATTAGCGAACATCGAATAGGAGAGGGTGAGTACAATAGTTTTTCTGGTCGTTCCGTACGATTTGGTTTATATAATTTTGGAGTATGACAATTTCAACTATTCTAGATAATTCTATTTCATGCCTATATTAGATATTAAAGAGTTTCCAAGTTATCTATCAAGGGAAATGGGTGATTTCATTTTAAACAATGTTGGACCATTCTGCAGTCCGCTTTATTTTCATTGAAAGAAGGCTGGTGTTCTGAGTATTTTGTTTCAAAAGAACAACCTGTCTGACCTTTATTGGCACCTTCACTTTGAGGATATGCTAACTTATATACGACTATTTTGTTCAGTCTCGGTTAAGTAAGTTCTTTGGTGTTGAATAATAAGTGTGGCTGTTTTAGTGCTGGTGCGGAGGCTACTTTATTCTTAGAGTAAGAAATGAATTTTCCGATTTTGTCATGTCTTTTTCTAACATACGCGATTAGGATGTATTTGTGGTTTTTAGCACTCCTGACTCAAGAGCCAAAAGTTAACCAAGGGGTAAATGCTGTGATATGCGAATTGTTTTCGTTCTTCATATATAATTTGTTCTTTTGCTGGTTACAATAGTTTTTCACACTTTAAATCCAGTTGGCGGTTATCAATCGAAAGAGGAATTGAAAAGGCTCGACAGATGAGAGATCTGATGAATATTAGTAGGATTCTGGTGTCTGAGAGTCTGGAGAATGCAAAGTTCAGTAGATGTAGACTTTCTATGAATGTTAAACTCGCGATGGCAATATTGTGTTTTCGTGTATTGAATTTATAAATTTTCTCAAACTCTCTATAAGTACCATTGAAGCAGACCAACACATCGTTTTTATATGTGACCTTGTTTGGCTTGAAATGAATTGAAGATTTTATGTTCTTTGTGATTCATGAAAATGTGGGTTAATATTGGACACATTTAGAAACTTAAATAAATGTTGCAAGTATTAAAAATATCACATCAGAGGTAGGCACATGTCACCTGGGATATTCTAATATATACTGTCAACATTCAGAGTGATGACGAGGAAATTCACCGGAATGGATTCCTGTTCAGGTTTCTTTGAGTAGGTCTTCGAAGTTTTTTATTGTGAATTTGGGCGTAAAATGCGCAGAGCTTTGAGGATCGTTTTGAGTTCTTTTCTCAATTTGTATGTTGGCCTATCGACTTAGAATACCACGGGGACTCATCCTCATATGTTTTCATTAGGATATATAGTTTGGGTAGGTTTGGAATAATATTAAAGAGAAAATTGTGAGGTTTTAAAAGGGGCAGCGAAGACCTCAGGGAGGTTTGTTCTGATATTTTTTTGAATTTGGGGGGTGGGATATGGGGAGATTTTTACCACTTTTTTTTTATTTCAAGAGGGCACTTTTTTTGACACATAGTCGATTTTGTGTAGAATAACAATTGCGTTCGGTTTGCGAGCTTCAGTTCAACAACATAATGATATTATGTTGTTTTGTTTGCTGTTTGAGAAATTTCAAAGCAATTTCAGGGACAATGTCTGATTCTGGTTCCAAGTTAGAAATATGCTTGAAAATTGTGAAATCAGTGGTAACTGGTGGTCACAGTGTTCACATCTGATTTTTTGACTGCTATTATCGACTTTTTGCTAAAGTCTATTTTGTATTTTGTGGCATTTCACTAATAAAGCTGACTCACCCAATGAAAATTCAATGTTCGTGTATTTGACTACTCTCTTGCTGAATTGATTGCAGGAAGCATATTCTTGCCACCGGTAGATTTGTGAATCTTCTGTGGATCAAAACATATCATAATATCATAAGTTATTCTCTGATTGTATGGCCCAGAAAGTGGTTTTATATACTAATGCACCCGGCTCAAAATTTTGCAAACATCTCAATCAGCCTTCTCAGTCCAAAATATTTGACAACTAACAGAATATTTAATACACTCAATATTTCCTCTAATACTCGATTCGTTTCTTTTGACTTCGTGAATTTGTTCCCATCAACATCGAATACAAAACTCAAAATTATTATCAATAATTAATTACTGAAAAATACAAAAATGAGCCCTCGAATCAGATTAGAATCGAGGCTGTTTGTAGAAGTTTGTTTCAAGAATAATTTTTTCAAAAACAAAATTTAACAAAAACAACATGGTCTTCCAATGGATTCCCCTTTCATCCTCTTCGAGCCAAATATTCATGCCTTATCTTGAAAATGAACTTTTTCCTCTTATGTTTCATTTCAGTTGCGAACGTTCACTATTGGAGAAGTAGAAGTGATGATATATTTTGTATTTGGGCAGATACTAATATACAAGTAAATCTCATTTCTAAATTCAATGGAAATTAGAACATATGCTTAGAACACTTAATTTTTATATATTCAAATTATCAGAACAAATAATTATCTTGAATTTGATATTTATAAAAAGCAACCTTCACTGATATGTTTGATATATATATATATATATATATATATATATATATATATATATATATATATATATATATATATATATATATATATATATATTTATATATATATATATATATATATATATATATATATATATATATATATATATATATATATATATATATATAAATTCTTTCGAAAAGAGAGGATTTATGAAAATTCAAATAATTGTATATGCTTATATCTATAATTTTGATGTTTGTCAGGAAAAAACACAAGTATGAGCTCAGAAAATGGGTTTGGGACAGGAAATCTGTAACAATGGAAAAAATAAACCAGAAGAAAAATATTTCAACAATCAAACCAGACTCTTTTATGTCTAAACTCACTTGAATCTAAGAAAAGATTTTACATAGAAAGCAAGGTCATGAAAAGGACTAAGGAGATAATCAAAAAGTACATAATCTGCGAAATTTCCTCTTTCGCGGAGATGTTCTTCCGTCGCGGTGTGAGTCTCCTGTAACATAATCACTTCCTTGTTCTTGCTTGCCAATTTTGAAGTATCATCGCAAAATTCCTTTAATATTCAAACTCAACAAAACAATTCCCTCTCTGTTTGACCGGGGGAGCCTCGATGGCCAGGTTCGGTCTTCTAAGTGATGCCGATTATGATCTATAGATGTTCTAGAATCATTATTTTATTAGATTTTATGTGAACACATGTCGTGATCGGACGTACAACAAAGTCGATCCGCAATTTTCACCGATTTACATGGTAATAAGTGGAATTTAATTTATAAATTCAGTGCAATATTAAAGTGGAAAAATTAGAGATTAAATAAGTGTAACTCATAATCATAGTTTGTTTGTAAACTCAGAAATTAGATCCATATTCCAAATGACGAATGAAGACATTATGAATAATGAAAACTGGATTGAATCCGTAATACAGTGACAAAAACAAGTGCCAAGATTAGTGAACTGAAACAATCTATGAACGACCTCAAAGCAAAGAATGAATCGGTAGATAAAAAACTGTCATAGCTGGATGGAAAATAAATATGCTCGAACGGGAATTGAAAGTTTTATTTTTTTATGGAATTCAAGGGATAACTGAAACTGGTAATCAATTTCTCGAGGATATACTCTTTAATATTATAAAAGAGAAACTGAAAATTGAAATCACCGATAAAGACGTTATGCATATAAGTTTAATTGGGAAGAAGAACTCGAATAAAAGACCGATCCTGATACGACTCAGTAATTTTGCTGTAAAACAAAAGATTTGGAAAAATGTAAAGGTGTTGATGAACACCGGTATATTCATATCTGAGTATTTCAGAACAGGCAAGAAAACAGGAAAAGCAAGCCTATCTCAGTATAACAAGCTCGTTATGGACAAAAAGACTTATACTTTGGAGGAATGTCGAGAAACTTTCAGCAGTAACCGAAATAATACTCGAAAGGGTACAGTTGGAAACAGGAACAAGAACACAGGCTTGGAACCATCATAGGTGACTACTCGAAGTAATTCAAAAAACTAATACAGGAAGAACACTTTACTCTATTCCATCTAAATATATAGTGTGCTCGTCAGAAGATGGGTAAGTTGGAGGTGTTTTTAGAGAACTATCTGCAACGTGAAAAAGAATTTATTCAAGTTATATGTTCAACAGAACATTGGTTAAAACGGGCAGGAATTTAGTTTTCTCGATTGCTAACTATGAATTAGTTTCATATTTTTGTAGAGATGATTATAAAAACGGAGGTATTCTTTTTTTTGTTGATGGTAATAGCAATTATGAAAATGTTACAGATTTAACTGTTGCATATCAGGAGGTATTATTCAAATATTCTGCAATAAAAGGTTAAACAAAAACAATAATTATAATAGGTGTACACAGCGATGGTCTGTCTGAATTTCTGGAGTTACTATGGAATCTCTTCTTAGGTGAATACGGTGTATGGTGTGGTGATTTCAATATTGATTTTTTGATCGATAGTAAAGAGAGAAGAAAATTTTTTAATATGATTTCTATGTCCAATTTGAAGATCCCAATCGAAAAGCCCAATAGAATCGCTAGAGCATTAGATAACATCTTGATAGATTGCGAGAATTCATTTGAAGCGGATGTGATACAATTAGGTGTTAAATGAGATGAAAAACACAAGGTTTAACTTTAATCTACACTTTATTTGAAAAAATTCGACGACGTTTCGCTGACACAGCAGCTTTATCAAGAATACAAGGAATAAGGTGTTTCTGACCACAATGCACAGTTCAAAAAGATTAAACGTATTCGTGATAAGACCGTGATTTTGAAAACAGATGACAAAGTAGGAATATTTATTGAGAAAAACTCGAGAAAGTTTTCTGAATATATCGAAAACTGCAACTGGGAAGAATTATATAAAATCTCGAACGTGGATGGAGCCTTCAAATTATTTCATGAAAAAATTATTACGAGGTTTGAACTAGCTTATCCGGAAAAACGAATAAACGCAAATTCTGAGAAAAATTGCCTTGGATAAATAACGGAATTCGAATATCCTGCCGAAATGAATATCAACTCAATTAATTCAGGAAACTTTCAACAAACATTTCATTACTTATGTTAATAGATATTGTAAAATTTTGAATGAGTTAATTAAACTAACTTAAAAAAGGTACTACACTAGTAAGATTATTAACTCATCGAATAAAATAAAAACAACATGGAATATCATAAATCTTTTGGAAATGGTTCTTGCTGTCATAATTAAATTGTTGAGTTGAAGGAAAATGGTAATATTATTAAAAAACCAACAATCAATCGCAGAGACGTTCAACCAATTTTTTGTTCATGAAGCTTCTCGTTTAACAGCTGATATAAAAAGTAAATATAGATTCCGTGATTACCTAAAAAATAATAAGTTCAGTTCTGCATCATCGTTTTTCATCAAGCCAGTTGTAGAATCGGATATAGTGTCAATAGTGAGTGGGCTGGCAAATAAAATGACTTCTGGGGATGATAATATACCGATTACTGTGATTAAGCGAAATATAAATTCACTGAAGGCCCCTTTGGCCTATCTATTTGATATGTCGCTAGAGCAGTTTTTTATCTCATTTGTAGACTACCACACTACAAAGGCACTGAGTGGACATGGGTGCTGTGGTAGCTACCTCAAAAAGATAGGGAAAACAGACTTGGACATTTGTTGGTTTTGCGATGCTGTGGATGGTCCCCAACACATCATATTTGAGTGCACTCATTGGAGTACGAAGAGGACGACCTTGGAGCAGGAAGTTAGACATTCCGTACACCAAGGAAATTTCATCCGCAAGGTAATGTCCGAGGAGGAAAGATTTGAGAGAGGAAGAGGAAATACTAGTGAAGTCGCAGATAATGCGAATTAATTCATATACACCCCATCGTACAGATGAATGCCCATGGTGATTCCTGTGCGAGTAAGAAAGAGACGTCATACTTTTATGAAACCGGCGATGGTTTTCTTAGTGGGTCGTGCAGTCTGCTTGTACTGGACTCAACCCCACACTTGCCTACAGATTGCCGGCGCTCGAACATTAAAGCAGCGAGTTTCTTCCCCGCCGGTATAAAAGTAAAAAAAAAGATTCTGGACCAATGAATCCCTAGCCTGTTCCTCTTTTCCTCAATGTTCGAGTGTCCAGGTACCCACATCAGAAGGAGCATGCTCCGTTCTGCCAGTTTGGCAAAGTTAAATCAACATTCCTGAACCATAAGTGACGGATAATTGATGCCTTCAGTGCAGCTTGGCTATCGGAGATGAATTTTATTTACCTATTCGTTAATCCTCCCGCAAGCAAGAGGTAAGCAGTAGCCAATGGGGACTATTTCTGCTTGTAAAACAGTCGTAAGCCCGCCAAGACAGATCTACTTTTCTTTGGCAGCACTTTTGCAGTTTTTGAGCCGTCTGTTTACCAACAGGGACCCTCAAGTAGACGGTCCTTGGAGCTGGTCCATTCCTGTCTACTAGGAATGATGATCTGGAATGGTCGCTCCATATTACTTTCAGGTATTGCTTTGTCAGACCTCATGCCTAGCAACTCGTTGTCCTCGATTTCAGACTGTGAAGCGCCGGGAACGAAGCCCAGTATACCCGTTTCATTTTGGGAAAGGTGGTGGAATATGTAGGAAGCCATTCCAGCCGCTACTCTTATCACTAGGTGAAGAGGGGAAAGGCCTAACAGTAGTTCCATGGCCGCAGTGAGTGTGGAGCGAACAGCTACAATAATCATCACGCAGGCCGTTCTCTGCAATTTAGAGAGATTGAGTTGGACTTACTTCTTAAGACTGCACTCCCAGTCCATTATTTAGGCTATAATTTCACAGAAAACTATAGGGGATCTTATTCGCAATCAGCCGAAAACTATTTATATGAAGGGTGGAAATTTAAGCCAGTCTTTGGGCCATTAATTTCAGTATTTATTAGTTTAGTTATTAACGAAAATAGTTGAAAAAAATTATGAAATGAAATTAAATCAGTAAAATTATTTTGCTTAAAATTGACCATTTTCGGTCAATGTCAACAAAGCATAAGTCGAATTTGCAGAAAATTTAACATAAAGTACCCGAATTTTCAACGAATCTGCAGAAAACAATTAAGAACAAATTTTGTAACTTATGAGATACAAAAAACTGAAATGAGTAGCGACATGAATATTGAAACAACATTTCTAATATTTATGAAGAATAGTATTATCAAAAAGCTGTGAGCATAATTAAAGTAGTAAAAATGAGATCACATTAAATGTGCAAATCATCCACCGTTGTTTCATGATCATTTTTCTATCCTCGAGCTCACTCCATTAATATTTGCTGCTTGTACTTGATTGATTCTGCGAGGCACGTCACACTTTTCGAGATCTACCTCCGAATTTATCGGCTAATTATAAACTCTGTTCTCTGTTAGGTTAGGTCCCCCCCATAGATAAAAACTAAAAGGGGTAAGATCTAGCAGGCCAATCCCATGGACCCAGTCATCTCATCCATATGTCATCAAACGAGCTGGTTAATTCTTCCGATACCAGTGGTGTGCAATGAGCCGGAGTATCATCTAATTGGTTTCAACATGTCCGGTGATTGTCTGGGAATTCCGATACAAATGATATAAGAATCTTTGAGTATTCTACAGCATTTGAATCTTCTTCGAAAATTGAATACTGACATTAATTTTGATACCTTAAAACCGAATACATTAAAGCGAAAACGATGTTGAAAATTCCGCTTTTTTGTTGGATGTGAATTTTCAGCAGTTCCAATATGAGAATTCTACCGATTGAAAATACCTTCTCCCGAAAATTTGGACTCATTGGGTAGAAATCGTTTTTGTCCAAAATTTTATTGATTGATAAACGTGCTTCTTCTAAATCCACAACAGCATCACGTACTGAAACGCATACGGATTGGCCTAAAAATAACCCAAGTAGCAAACGGCAATGTCCTTATATTTAGTATTGAGTCTAATTCCCTTTGCGCTCTCTGTTCCCCATGGTTCGATTGTGATTCTTTAAAATGTACTCCTAAATTTGGGTACTTATCGTTAACTGTTCTGAAAGTTTGACTTATTATTCGTTGACATTAACCATGAATGATAAATAAATTCATAAGATCCTCTTTTGAGTATTTATTTGCCATTTTATTCTATAGAAAATTTATACAGAACAGAATTGATAATATTACTATCGGTAAGTACGTTGTCCTCGAAAATAACACTTTTTCGTGGAACTAAAAATAATTATAATTTTACTCAAATCTGAGTCTTTTATATAGGATAAATCCTAGCAAAAATGGTTGAAAAAGATGCCCTTTTATATAAAATATTGAAAAGTACACCATGCCATTAGAAATTTCAAAGTTGATATAGATGTCTAGTATAACCGGAAACGGTACCGCTTCTCCAGATACTTTTAATGGAGCCTTTAGGTCAGGCGTGAATGAAATATGCTATTTCAATATTCTGAAATATCATATCAGTGCACAATGTTGTTTTGACATACTGCTATGTTTTCTAAAGCATTGTCCCATCTTAGTTTCGCAGAAAACTGCGAATGGTAGTGATAGATGTTTTTTCATTTTCGGTGTTTTCAACATTTAGTTGATTTTTAGACGCGAAACCCCTGTTCCCTGAAAAGAGCCTACCCAAAATTAACTGCGAATGAGTATACTCAAATGATACAACCGGCAGATCGTGGTAAAATGCAATAACAGTCAACCCTCACTACTGATGCGTTCAAAGAGTGGTAAGTAGAGATTTGAAAATATTTCGTAAATACAATAGGAAAGATGAAACTCACGAGGATAAAAGAAAATGCCGCATATCCGCCTGACAATATCTTTTTTTGGCAAATAAGCGAAAGTGGCATAAAACTTGGGACCACTTCTTTTATAATAATGGAATGTACTTATAGTTTATAAGATCAATAATAAAAAACAAGTACTGTGTTTTGAGAAATCTTACTTAATAATTGCGATTCGTAACACGTTTCACTACACCGTAGCTTCTTCAGACGAATGAATGTACAGAAAATATAAATGAGAATATAAATATAAATGTTCTTGAACAATTAAAAGCTTATTGGGTTGCTTCTTCTTAAGTGGTTATTTATGACAGGTATATCCAATAAAATTAAGGAATAGATTGCTCCTCGAAGAGATTCAATAGAGGTGAAGGGCTTAAATCGACTTGTTCATTGATGAGTTTACCTAAGTGTTTGTATTTATTGATTTCTAAAGTTTCCCAAAGATCTACCTTCCAATATTTATTATCTGTATGCAAAATTTCAAACTGTGGGTCGAAAGAGTGATTATTTTCTGAGAGATGATTCGCGTAATTTGAATCTGATTTTTTATTTGAAAAACTGCGTCTATGTTCCGATATTCTGATATTAAAATTTCTATGTGTTCTACCAATGTAGAAATTATCACAGTCATTGCAATTCAATCTTAAAAACACCTGATTTATTGTTTTTACCTGATTTGGTTTTATTATTTTTATATATTTGCCTAAATTATTATTAGTTTGGAAAGCTATGTTGAAATTATTGCTACTCAAGAAGGATATCAGTTTCTCACTTGTAACGCCAACGTAGGTTAAGGTGTTGAATTTTTGTTTCAACTTATCGACAGGGTAAACTTCATTCAATGCGATTCTACTTTGTTTTTACAACCGCGGGCGGAATCCTGTCGGGAACTGGCGCTTCTGTTGTTTTCATCCGAACTGCAGCACCTCTGACCTCCTGAGTTGTGAACGGTGGAACTGTTCTCGTCTCCATGAGGATTCTAGGCGTCTCAGCATGCTTAGAGAAGAGGTGATCGGAAGCCAATTTCGCCACCTCTTCGCATACTTCGGTATAGGCGTTTCCGAACTTTCCTCTCACGATTTTTTATCCGTGGCCCCATGGGTTTTCGTCTATTTCCTCACACAACTCTTTTCATTTTGCTTCCTTGCTCCGGGCAATCTCTTTTCTTAACTTTTTTTTTGTTTTTACTTTTGGAGAAGGCGCGTTATTTCTTCTGACGGATATTTTATTATAACAAGAGACTTCTCTTCTCGCTGCGTTAAGCTTTCGCCGCTATCCAGCGTTTACAATTTAACCACCTAAATTCTTTCACAGCATCCTCAGTAATCTTTGAAATTTTTGGCCTTTCCATATTACTATTATGTATATACATATACGAAAGAAATTTTCTGAGGAATAGTAATAACCAGGGTCTATACAAGGGAGTGACGATGACGGTTGCGTAGCACAGTTGTCCTGGGGCCAATTAAATTCCAGCAAATAACCTTTTACTTCCGTTTTCCTATGTGTCCCTCTACTGAGAAATACCTTATATGACACCCATAGTACTTCGTTTTCAACAATGGCAATTATCACGTCATCCACCATACCGAACAACTAGGATACCCACTGACAAGTAGAATGGAGTTTCGTTCTGTTAAGCGGCCAATAAAGATAAGGTATTGTGAAGCTGTGTTTGAACTATTCATATCTGGTACAGAAGGATAGAAATACATCAAAAACTGTCTGCACAAAGCATGGTTCTCTTTCAAGCTGACTCACCAATGATTTGTGCTGGCATATGTTTAAATGGACGCCCTGATTTAGTAATTTGTGAAAGAAGAATGATTGGACAGGAGTACTCAAGACATTGTTTGGACTAAATTATTTCGAGAATTAACTTTTTTTACGAGCTTTTGTTGACCATCAACCACAGCCTGAAAACATTGAGCTGTTAACGGAAGCATTTTTATTATGATAGGCTCAAATTCGCTGAAAATTAAAGAAGTTCTTGTTCACAATATATCAATGTATATGTATTAGTATAAGGGATAGAAATTCTTGATGTTAATTAATTTCTGAACATAATTCTGTTATTCTTGTGTGGAGTTGTTGTATAGCGTTTCAATTTTCAACCAATAAATTACAAATACGGCGAATAAAGAAGCGCATTCGAAGAAATATTCAAATATCTCTAAGTTCTCGTGCATAGTATATCACACAATATTCAAAGGTGAGTTAAGTATACTATTAAGTGAAAATATCTTTACCTACGCTATATTGGTAAGGAGCATCAAAGTCCTGATATTGTGAAGAAGAATTTTTTTACCTTTGATGATAGAATACGTAGAGATTAGCTAGAAATAATTAGATACACAGAATAAGAACTAAATGTCCAAAATACGCTAATACGCTAATACGGTGTTGTCAGGCATCACGACCAGTTCGTATTGATAATATGACGGAAGACGAAGACTGAGGCTGTCCGTATAGTTATAAAGTCTGATTGAAGACAGAATTTGACGATAAAATTCTATTTATTGCACTGTTCTGTACAGTTATGCTAGTCATCTGCAGTGTTAAAAGTACAACTGACTTATAAGTGACTAGTTGAATGGTTTGAATTTATTGAACAGTAATAGGTAAGCATTTATGACATGGTTTTGATCAGACGTAAAAAGAAAAATGAACGACAACTGCCACAATCGAGAGTGGAAAGGTACACAATGGGAATGATAAGGAAAAAGTTCTAGACATATGTTGTCTTTCATAAAGAAATAATATTTGTGATAATTTTTGTTAAGAAGTTATCACCTACTGTTACAGGGTAGTTGAATAAGAAGAAAAGAGAGTAAGGAAATTGTTTTTGAAAAGAAGCAGTCATATCATCAGTATAGTTGAGTTTTGTTGAACTATTGCAGATAGTTGATTTTTATAATAATATAAATATAAATTTATATTACTAAGAATCTTTAGAAAATTTATATTTTTCTATGATGGATATCCATGTTCAGGTCCTATAAATGTAATTGTAAATTTCCGATGTCTATCTCAATATTTCTGAAACAGTGTATTCTTTTGAATGCATTGTTTCAAAATTATTCGTAAATTCATTTCGTTCTTTGGATATTTTCTGCAATATGTGTACTGAAAAATCTCAGAGAATTACATGTGGTATTACTGGAGGTGGTGAGAAATATTCAATTCTGGCAAGCTAAACTGAATTATTGAAAATTTGGAAATTTTACTATGTAGGTAAGAGTTCACTTAGCTGAAGACTTTTGACTTTTGCTACATCATCAGTAGAAATATTTTATTCATAGTTGGTTCTATAGTATTTTTGGATTTGAGGTGATCTAGTAGAAAAATAATTTGAAGATAATTGAGATGAAGAAGGCGCTTCAGTTCGTAAAGAATTCTTGAGATTTCATCCAAATTCAATAACGAGTGAAAATTTTTCCTTTTGGTATACCTAAATATTGGATAGGCACCAGTCTAAGAAGTCTATTTTCCAAACATTCTCTGTATTCTGAAAGCAAGCACTACCAAATACGACTATTATATATATTTTTTGTAACCCGTGATCCCTACTCACAGAATACTAAGACAATTGGTATTTAGAAAAATCTCATGAACACCTAGACAGTTTAAGAGAAGTCATTTGGACCGATGAAGCATGTGTTATCTTTGTTATGCTATATAGTTCGCACAGCATCAATGATGATATGTCTTTAATGTGTGATGTCCCTTAAAAGATAGTAGCATTTAAGATTTAGAAATTTTTGATGAGAACCAGAATATGGGTTGTTATAGAGAAATCATTAATAATAATATTATTGGAGAATTTCTCGATGAACTGACCCTAGCACAAAAATCGAATACTTTCTTTTAACAGGATGGTGTCCCTCTGCACTAAACAACTGCTACCACTGACTTGTTGAACTGGATTTTGGGTATAATTGAACAGGAATTAGAGGTCCAGCGACATGGCCCCTTCGTTTTGGTTCATTCCTTGGGATATAGAATTGAGGTCAAGAGGTCACCCAGAACCAACAAGAAATCCTCGGAAAATCCCTCGGTACGCAGCAGCATCTCCTTCTGTGCGCTGGGGATTATTCTATTATCTATCGATCGCTTATATATATATATAAGTGATTGATAGAGAACACTCTATCCCTTGGCCTTGATAATAGAATAATCTCCAGCGCACAGAAGGAGGTGCTACTGCGTACCGTGCTCGGATTGTCCGAGGATTTCTCATTGAAATGTTTATTGCGTTGTTTTGTATGATTTTTTCAATTTGGCCTTTTTCAAACAGCAATAACTCAAGTTTTTCAAAATGCACGTGCCAATTTTTATATCGCCATCAGATGAAGCGTCCAATTTCAGATGGAATTGTATAAGCATATGCTATACCCCTCTCTTATAGTTCCGAAATAATTTGGGAATATATTGAATTTTGATGATTTTGCAAGAACTCACAGAGAATGCTTTGAAATATTTGAATCAAGTAGCTGAACTGGCTACGCTCACCTGACAGGTGACTAAAATTAATATACTTGCCACTTCGTTCGTTCGAATTCGATATTTCAACAAGAATTGTCGTTATTTCAGATTGAAAATATCCAAAAAATACAACACATTTGGAATAAAGCCACTAGTTATTCAAACGAAAATATATTTAATCTTTTTTTAATTCATTTTAGAATGTCAAAAGTAGTGGGTAGAAATTGCAGGCAATTCAATAACCAATCTTCAAATTTACTGTCTATGAATGAAATAAAATTTCGAAGCATTAGAAGCAATATTCTACAATTCGGATGAATAAAAATTTTAGGAACTAAGCGAAAACCAATCATCGAAGATTATTACTTCAATACGAATAAATGAAAACACTATCATAGGAGAAATCTGATTTACGATCTGAATAAATGTTCAATATGGGCCCCATTTTGCCAGATACACTTGACAGCTTGTATACGAACATGATGAGTTGCCCTCCTAGTTTCCTCAGGATCAATGTTACGAAAAGCATTATGAATGCACTCTAGTAACTCTTCTTTACTTCTTACAGGAATAAGATACACTTCACACTTGATTTTTCACCATAAATAAAAATCAAGGGGCGTCAGGTCCGGAGACCGAGGAGGCCATAAATTTGGTACTTGATTAGCCCACCATCTATCCTCGAACATTTCTGTTAGCTGCCGATCTACAACTTGTGTTTTATGTACTGGTGCACCATCCATTTGGTAATAGCAATCCCTCAGAATGTTAAGGGGTAATCCATCTAAAAAAATTCCAGGTATCTTTGTCCATTAAGATTTTCCTCAAAAATGTGATAAGCCAACAAATCATTCATTAAAATTGCAAAAACGTTCACGCTGAATTTATTTTGGAAATCAATAACCTCAATGAAATATGGATTTTCTTTGGCCCAAAAATGTCGATTTCTCCTGTTGGTTATTCCACTTTCATTGAACTTGGCTTCATCAGACCATATAATTTTTTGCAGAATTGTCTCATCTTCTTGAAGCCGAATTAATAAATTTTCACAGAAATGTAGCCGCTTGGGAAGGTCGGTTGGTTTCCATTTTTGTTGTCTGAATAAAGAATACGGGTGCATGTTATGTTTCTTAAGGATCCTTTGAATGGAAGTATAACTCAATCCAATATACATTGATGCTTACTTAATGGACGCATGTGGATTGGCACGAAAATTCGCTAGCGTATCAATTTGATTGTTGTCGTCCTCGAGAATTGGTTTTCTTCTAGTTTCTATGTATTTTGTTCCTCCAAATTGCAGAAAATTGCTTCCAATCCTTCGAAATTTTGTTTTACTCATAGGCGCCAAATTTGGAAATTGGTTATTGAATTGCCTATTCTATCCACCACTCTTCGACATTCGCCATGAATTAAAAAGAGATTAAACATATCCTCGTTTGAATAATCAGCCATTTCGTTATCAATCTGGTGTTTCTCAAAAATTTTCACTTCAAATTACCAACAATTCTTGTTGAATTATCAAATTCGAATGAACGAAGTGACAAGTACATTAATTTTAGGAGTCTGTCAGGTGAGCGTAGCCAGTTCAGCTACTTGATTCGAATATTTCAAAGCATTCTCTGTTAGTTCTTGAAAAATCATCAAAATTCAATATATTTCCAAATTATTTCGGAACTATAAGAGATGGGTATAGTACATGCTGATACAATTCCATCTGAAATTTGACGTTTCATCTGATGGCGATATGAAAATTGGCACGTGCCTTTTGAAAAACTTGAGTTTTTGCTGTTTGAAAAAGGCCAAATTGAAAAAATCATACCAAACAACGCGATAAACATTTGACATGGGTAGACTGCTTAAAAAATTCCTTGATCCTGCTTCTATCCACTCAAGCGAAAATTGTGTCTGTAGTGCAAAAGATCTACGAAATACAATTTCAAACAAAACAAACAAAAAGAATTAAATCTGTCAAAAGTTCTGACAGATAAATGCCACCAACTTGGGTATTTTATGCCTTGCTCAAATGTCGGTTCTAGATGTATAATAAAAAAGGTAGATTGCCATTTGAAATAACGAAGTGATGACCCACTTCAGGTATTACCGAAATGGTATCACTTTGAAAATATTTCACTTCAATTGGAAATCGCTAGGTATGGCCGTGATAATATATATATAATCCAATATGATATTCAAAGTTAAGTGATACCTAGGCATTTATATATATATATATATATATATATATATATATATATATATATATATATATATATATATATATATATATATATATATATATATATATATATATATATATATATATATATATATATATATATATATATATATATATATATATATATATATATATATATATATATATATATATATATATATATATATATATATATATATATATATATATATATATATATATATATATATATATATATATATATATATATATATATATATATATATATATATATATATATATATATATATATATATATATATATATATATATATATATATATTATATCGATTAATCCGGAATAGCTCGAGAAGAAAAGAAGATAGCTGCACTCGCTGATTTTTCTGGAAAATCAACAATATAGCTGCCGTACTGAAACGTGGAAAAAAGATACAGAGTAAAATAATTGTTTTCCAATGATATTTCAGTCACTATATAAAAATGTGAGCATTGTTCAAGAGCTTCTCATAACATAAGTCTATCTACTAGTTAGGGTAGGCTACGTTTTTTGATACTGTATTGAAATAAACTAATACACTTGATTTTACATGACATCTGATAATTATTGCAGTTCAACAAATACTTTCTGTGACATTATTTCATATTCCGATCTTTTCATGGAAATTAATATTCTCTATCTTGTATTTTCCCGTTAAACTAAGCGAGATATCTTACACAGCAGTAGAAGGGATTAAGCATTACTATAACAACAAGGAAATGACTATGAAAATTAATCATGAACACTTTGCGGAAATTCATAAGAAATTTAATATCAGCGCTTAGTTTTGTGCAAGATTGGGGAAAATAAATACGCTGAAATTTTTAAAAGGAGCAATTGCTTCGATTGCAGCCGTATTTGTATAAAATTCGGAATGGTATTAAATCTTTAATGAATTATTCAGAAAAGGTTCTCCTAATCGATTGAAACGAGTTAGTCGTGAAAAAGACAAGCAGATGTACTTTTTAATAGCAGGTTTCAAAATTGATTGCGGAAACAATGATTATTCCCGAAATCCCGATTTGAAATATTCTATTTATTCAGGAAGGGCGCTTTGAATTCCTCAACACAATTCCCTTTAGTATTCATGAGACGATGTGTTGTCAGTACTTAGTCTGCATAAATATCGGGATTTTCGGGAATCAATACTAAAGCTCTTTGTGAATGTGATGAAATCCAGCTTTTCCAAATATCCGTCATGAAAAAACATACGGTAAAGAAAGTTTGCCTCCGTGGTTGCCATTCTTACGATGGTTGGTATTGAGGTGTTGGGAAGAATGAAAACAAGTCGCTCATTTAAATCGATGTTATAACTTTTTCAAATTTCTCTTCCTAATGATCCAGACATACTTGGCTAACATATCACCTACGAGGGGGAGCAATTGTGATGGGAAGAAAAATTTAGAGCATATGTACAAAATTTCAAGTAAAAATTTGGTTAAGAGACTGAATAACAGTCAGTTTCTTTAAGACTTTGTAACTGTACAGTATCCTAGCCACCGTACCAAACCGAAGTGTCATCTCTGGTCGGACATAACCGTGAGTCTTCGGACTCACTCTCTAGCTCACTACTCCGATACTTTAAAATAACCACAATGTTGTTGATTCTAATAAATCATATATATGTATACTATTCAATCTTATTTCCATTTAAAATCAGTTCCCCACTCCTAGTAGAGTGAAAACTGATCTAGAAACAATTCAAGTCCAAATTTTCGAGTCCAGGAAAGCGGCGGAATGGTACTAAGCTACTCTCCCCCTGAAATTTCAAAATCAAGTGATCAATTCGTTCAGACCTAGAAATGTACAAGGCGAGTCTAGGAAAACGGCACGGCGGTACGAAGTACGTATTCTCTCTCTCTCTCTCTCTCTCTCTCTCTCTCTCTCTGGAACATCTGGCGCATCCAGAAATGACATCGAAAGAGCCTTGAAATTCCAAAGAATAAGCACTTTGACATTGACGTTGACGTTCACATTGGAAATGAAATTTAGAACTTCATTAACTTTTTAGGTAAAGCTAGATCCAAAATTGTTTTTCTATTTTCCACCATCTCATATATATATACTAACTTTCATAATGCTTCCGCACATCCACATCAACATAAGATAACATACCATACCATACAACAATATGCATGTTGAAATTATTATGAAACTTACCCTCCTTCTCATTGGAGGCTAAGAAAAATCATGTATTGATCTTCCTCAGTCATTTCTTGATCAAAAACGATAAAAATATCACAGTTGAGATTTTTAACCAAGTCAACTCTGATTGCGGTGAACGAAGCCGGAAGAAAGGACCGAGTTAGCTTTCCGCTTCAGCCCGTGAAAACGATTTTCTTATCAGATCTCTCCCTTCTTTTGCGCGTAAAGGTATTATTATTCTTCAATGAATCAATATATTCGAATAATATGATGGATCAATTTCAGCATCACGGTTCATTACCAGAGGCGGCGCGCTAATTGGGACAAGGTGATAATAGAAAAGAAACGTTACGGACTTTGACAGGTAACACTCTGATACCGAATTGTAGTTTACGGATGTCAAACCGCACTGTATCGCATGCTAGTGCCATATATATGTGAGTCCTGTAGTTCATGTACAAAAGGAGTTATCGTTAGAAATTGTGTTCAGTTTCTTGAGTTTGGGAGTTGAGATCATTTCTTGATTGATGGTTGATTTGGAGTGTGGAAGAATGGTCACCCTGAATGGAATTTGAATAAAGTGATAAAACTTTTATTCTAGGAATTGTTATTCTAATAAATAACTTTTATTATCACGAAAGAATCTCAATGAAATGAGAAGTTGTACAGTGAATTAATTATCACAAAAATAATTGCCAGTTGTTTCTGCGATGAGGAGTGATATATTATGATGATTAAATTCCAGGAAAATCGCAGTAATGGCTGAGATAAGTGAATGCTTTGTCCGGATACTTGGCTTAAAACAATATCAGCAATAGACTATGAAATATAGTTGACATAATTCATGTACTCAAGATTATATAAATCGCCTCCATCGTTTATAGTCATGCTACTCTTACTGAATTGACCTAGTTTTGTTGTGTTACAGTAGATTTCTATTTGTTCTTTATAATACAACAATGAATTATCTCAAATAGAAGAAATTCAAAACTGTTTGGAATACAGAGTTTCGAGGCCTTTATATTTATGAGGTTTGATGAAAAAATTCGCAGAAATAGTCACAACTTTTATCCGTAGTCTGCGATGGATGTTAATATTGACAGTTTTACTGAATGACTGCTTCACCAGTCTCGACTGGTGTCTTGTATGAAGAAACTATTTCTGAGTATCTAGTTTTATTCATGAGGATTTCTAATGATAAATGAAAGAAAATTTGATTCACATTTACAAAGATCTATTTGGGAAGCGTTTCGCCGATGTTACGCTTTCAGCAGACAGATACAAAATACAAACTAAATTCTTACAATAAAAACGTAACATAAGATTCTAGCGGATCATCAAGTGAGGTCTGTGGCGGATTAATATTGAAAATCACAGAGCAATCTTCAACGTATTGTAGAGAATGTCATTCGAACTTGAAAAAGAGAAATTATAAAAGATTGGTATCTACCCGATATTTTTGTTAGTGTTCCGTTTTTTCTTCTTACTGTCTTCTTTGCGGAGAATAAATAAGTATGAGAGACGAAAATCAATTGAATACAGACATGATGAAAGTTTCTTTTCAATCAAACAGTAATAGCGCTCGAGTATGTCGACTCTATCGGAACGATTTTCAGATCGTGATGAATCAGAACACTGCAAGTTTATCATACTCGAAAAAAACTTCAGAAATTGAGACATCTCTTTCAATGAACTGAAAACATTGAATTGAAATGAAGCAAGTCACCATCAAACAGGCCCATTTGTCTCAATCAAAACTATTGGTTAGCCAGTTCGAGTTCAGAGCTGCGTTCTGAGAAGCAGTACCATCTTGTCAAAAGTAGATTTTTCTACGTTCTACCGTGGGAAGATCATCGAATAGCTCTTATAATATTCCAATGGGAATTTCATTATAAATGTTCTCATTCAAGTTTCCTTGGTTTATTATGTTAAGCGGATTCTGTTGGGTCCAATGTCTGAAATTATTTCCTCTGCATGACGATTGCTGTGAAAAATTCACAAATCAAACCAAATGATGGTTCCGAAAAAAAAAAATAATTGAAATACATTATATCAGTAAAAAAATTCTGAAACTGAAGGCGTTTACCAATGAAATGTTCTTCAAGAGTTTGAGCTTTTCGAAAAATTTGGCTTGTATTGTTTGTTTTCGTATAATTGATGAAGAGTTCTCACTGACGTCCCGGTTTCTACAGAAATTAGTGGAACAGATGTTTCTGGATTCGCTTTTACACTCAACAACGAACTCAATTCCGTCTCTCCGTTAATCCTTTTGAGAATTTTCGGTTTTTTGAATTAACCGTATTTGCGTAAGTTTTTTTTTGAGTCTGGAATACTGGCGGCACTCTGGTTCATCACGATTTGGAAATTTTTCCCGATAGAGTCGAAATGATCGAGCACTATTTTTGTTACATAGAAAATCATGTCTGTATCAACTAGACTTTTGTGTTCCACATTTATTAATTCTATTTGAAAAATACTCGAAACGGGAAAACAAAAATAATTAGTGAACCTAATGTGTTTCAATTTCTCGATAATAGCGAGTGATGTTCACTATCATTCTATGAAGATTAATCTGTGATTTTCAATGGTATTTTGCCATACACAATACTTCATGATTCTTCAGAATCATTCGTAACGTTATATATATTTGTTTACCTAAAATAGAGAATAATTTCAGTTATCCTAACAAGAATAATGACCAAAATGCTTTCTAGGATAGAAAAATGATTTTTCAAACTTGAACAGTCGCTCTTTCTCTGAAATATATCGATGAATTGAAAATGTAAGTTCTCTTCCGAAATTTTTTGGTAATTTAGTTTTTCTCAGAAAATTAAATGTTTCAAGTGATATGTTTTCCACAGAAGTGATAATAATTACATAATGAATTATGGAGTGGTACTCATCAACAGGAACACTGGATACTTCTGATGGGATGAACATGATGAGGGTGCCGAAAATATCGGTAGTGATGTTGGCGAACTCGTTACAGTTCAGGTTATGATGTCAGATGAACAATTTGACTAATAACAAAAGGCCTTTAGCCAACAACAAAACACGAACAAGTAGCCTGAATATTTAAAGAAAGGAAAAATAGGAATACAAAATCGTGAAATACAGTGATCACCTTGTTACCTTTGGCTGGTGAACGCTTCACTTGCTTGGTGTCAAAGCGTTGAATATTTAAGCCCGTGGTTCGAGGAAATTTCTCCAAACTTCTCAAAATATTAAAATTATCTATTCAAAAAAGAAAATGAAAATGATTAGATCTCGAATATTTAAAAACACTATTGAACTGCCACAAAAATATGTATATCTTCTAAGTCATTAGCTTTAAACAACAGGATATAAAATGTTTGAAAACGGTCAACGCGTCTCACGACTACTGAATCGAATCGAAATTCGCTCAGGTCATCAGAAAACATGTGTTGTTATACTACTAGTAGTATATAACCTTGCAGTTGACTAAGACATAATATATTATCCTAGTAAAATTCTAAATCGTTTGATTCATTTTTTATTTGATATGGAATTCTATCAAGTAAAAGCCTCTACAATTCAAATACTTTTCAATGCCTCGTACAGAATTCTAAGCCATTTGATCTATTTTTCAATTGAGGAGTATGTTTGTACTATAATGGGAACACAATTCTGTGAACTGGTTACTGCGAAATTTCTCCATTATCTGCGATTAATTATTGTGGAATCACATTTTTTCATATGTGTGAAAACATGGGATCTCATTTTTGGCTAAAATATTGCTGTCTTAATTTGTGATAAGTTTTAAAACAGCGGGATAACTTGTTGTAGGACTAGAATGAATGTGACTCATTAATTTCCTACGAATTTCTTTGAGAACAAATAAATTCAAATTGTCGTCATTAGAACCCAACTCTGGAATGTTCAATTTTAAATATTTACATACTTTACCATCGTACACATGCCAGCTCTGTTTAATACAAAGTCTCATTCTGAAATAAGATTAATCATCGGTATTACTATAATCATCTTCATTATCGGTTTTTGAAAATGAACAAGTCATCGTTTGGTACAATCGCGATAGACAAAGAGAAACAGCACGTTCGTTTCCTTTCTTGTGAAGAATTTCAAAATCGAATTGTTGAAGTCACACGGCCCATCTACTGAGACCACCATTTGCGTCTTTCAGGTTATGAAGCCAAATAATGTGGTAAGTAATGACCTTGAAATGTGATCCCTCGATATAGGGGGCAATTTCTCTAGAGCCCAAACAATACATAAGAGCTCTTTCTCAGTAGTGGAGTATGATCGCTCAGCTATCGTGAGGAAACGACTGAGGTAGCCTACTACACTTTCAACTACATCAGTATTTTGAGTAAGTACCCCACCCCAACGGAATTCACTAGCATCTGCTTGAACCGTAAAACCGATAGAAAACTTGCGGGTGCAACAATTGTGCAGTAAGTCTAAATAAAATATCACAATTGTCATCACAGTTGAATTTACTATTTTCCACAAGTTTACATAAGAGATGTATAGTAGGGTAGAAGTTAGGAGCAGCTTATATATACCAGGAGGCCATACTCATAAGAGATCGAACTTGTTTGACACTAAAGGACATTGGTATCTTCACAATAGCTTCAACTTTTTCAGGATCGAGACGTAAGCCATGTTTATCGACGATATACCCTAAATATTCGAGTTCAGATTCACAAAGGTGACTTTTTTCTTTGCTGATAGTTACACCAGCATCGAAAAGAAGATTGAGAAGAATATGTAGTATGATGTTCGAAAGACTCAGTAACTACAATAATATCGTCGAAATGAACAATCGCAAAAGCCTCTAACTCCGGACTTATAATCCTATCCATCAAACGTTTCCAACAAGCAGGTTCATCAATCCAAAGAGCATTCTTCTGAAATGGAATAAATCTCTATAAGGTCTAGTAAAAGCAGTAACTTTTTTTCTGTTATCGGCCATGGTAATCTGCCAATAAGTGGACTTAATGTCCATTGATGACAGAAACTTAGCTCCTTTCAACAAATCAAATATTTTATAAATAGAGGAAGAGCATATTCATTACGTTTAGTAACACTATTCAATTTTCGAAAGTCAACAAAAAAAGTCACAAAATCTTTAGTCAGCTTCCCTGTTTTTAACGAGTAAGATCGGAGATGACCAGGCACTATTCGTTTTCCCAATAATATCTAAATAAATCATTTTATCGAATTTTTCGTTAATGTGTTTTTGTACATATGGAGAAACATACTATTTTTGTCTAGTAGGTAACGAGTTCGTTTTTAATTCAAATTCCACCAAATCGGTACATTCGAATTGATTACCCATTATACAAAATTTTTCCCTTATAGATATCTGTATCGTGATTCTCTGTAAACCATTCAAAATCCGACTCAGATACTTGTCGTTGCTACTTAATCTGTTCAATTCCAATTTTCGAACATGAGAAATTCCGTACAACATTCGAATTTTTTACGATTTCCATTTCCTTCCAAAAATCCAAACCAAAAATAAATTTATATTACAGAGATGGGACTATGAGAACGTCAATTAATTGAATTTTACCCATCAATTGTATGGGAATGTAACCTGAACCTATGTTCTTGACCATAAGCTACACATATATTTCGTGCATAAACCTAATTTAGGAAAACATTGAGCATACTAATAACGTTCCTAACATTATGATCTAGAATTGTTCGCGTAGCACCAGAATCTAATAACCCGACAAACTCCATTCCGAACATTTTGACTTTCAAATAACGTATTTAATTTTCTCCCAAGTGCAAGATTATACAATCTGAAACGACCATAAGTATGATATATTCTCCATAAGAACTCAAAAATGAAGCACAATAGATGGTAGCATAAAATGCTTCAGAGAGAACAACTACCGGAATTCGAATCCCTATCTAGATTGTTGGATAAGATGTACTCGATGAACAGTAGTCGCAAGTCCTAACAGTAACGTTAGCCTTACCACATCTGAAATACTGCAGAGTCTTTCTCGATAAACAATTTCTAGATTTATGACCGTACTTTCTATAATTCCAATAAGTTTATACAAAAACCGAGCTGCAATCAGAACTGCTTGAGGTGGATGACTCATATTCACATAAGCAAGATCAGGTTGAAGATCAGTTTAATAGTGGTTTGTTAAAATTTTCAATATAATGCTTTTTTTATCCAACTTGGTGCATAACATAACTAGGTGATCTGAAGAAGTAACATCAATTAGCCCTAAAGTTATCTGATATTATGGATTCAAGTTTTTCAATATGATTTTGAGCTGAAGAATTCGATAAGACGTACGAGAAGAGAAATTCATCATATTTGCTACAAGAATATCTATATTCTCATCGTCACATTGAGTATGTCTTTTAATCTCATCAAATAAATGATCATCATAATCAGGAGACTGAAATTGTCGTTTCAAAGCACTAGCAAGCCCAAACCAATTTATAAAGTGGTATTTATTCGCAATAAATAGATCATACGCAGAATGAAGAAATCTATCCTCTCTAATATTCATAGCTAGACGAAAACGTTCTACAGATCACTTTTTTGTCATTACCAGAAAATTTTATATTTCATTTAAATACTGGAAATCATTGCGTAGGTTTAACAAAAGATACTTGTGCATTCGATGTGTTAGTCTAAGGAATGTTTGACGTCAACTTGATGCATGGGAAGATGAAACTGAATCGTAATATTGTTCGTCACTTTCAATATGAACATTCAGTATCCAATACGTTAACTTCTTTTAATGGCATAATACGTAATCTAGTTTTTAATTTTGTCACCAATGTCACAGACATTGAGGGAAGTGAACTTCCTGTTTTACGTTTTTCATCGTTAGTGTATTTAATCCTATCGATTCGTTTAACGATATGTGCAATTTTAAAAACGATTTTATTATATGTTCCACTACAAATTTCGCCTGAAAAAGCTTCTATCGACCTCAAGATTCCTTTCAATTTAGCCTTAAGAATTTTGAACTCATCCACACAATTTAAAGTATATGGAGGATATGTCAAAGTTTTGCCTGCACGCTACATCGTCAAAATATAACAACCTCGGTAACTGCACGGTTAGTGTGCAAGGATATTGGAACTGCTTAGCCGAGGTGCCTGGTACGAATCCGGGTTCAAGTTATGGATGTTGTCATTGAACAAAAAGTCATGAATCTGAAAGAGTCGCCTAAACAGGGCATAAACTTCTGAAGACGACTTAACTTTCAATCCTTGTGTTGGCAGTTGTCATTGCACGGTCTAGGAGAATGGTTCGGATATGTAAATGACCCAAGTTCCCGAGCACATTGTTAAAAGATACAAAAAACAAACAATATTCAAAACTTTTCTAAGTCACATTCGAATTTCTCTTACAGAACCTTCATCTTCAAAACCTCGTATTCTGAGTTCATAAGTCAAATCATTCTTAGATGACCGATTACATTCAAAATTTAACCCCATATTTCTATTGAAAATCTCCGATACATTGCGAACACGAAAATTGCAAGTCTCACTTCCAGGTGATTAATCGATATTATTTATATTTACAACAAAATCTGATGTTCCTTATTATTCACAATGATAAATAAATAAATTTAACGATGAAAAACAACGCAAAAAGAGATTGTGAAATAAAATAATACTTATTTCTTTCCATCACTAAGTAAACAAATCCAAACTGAATTCTTGGCAGATGAAAGAAAAATTTCACCTCTATTTTTTTTATACCAAAATATATGACTTAAAAAAAAAATTGCAAATACTCAATTTTTACCATCTGACTGATGTTCGAAAATATACTACGAAAACAACAATTCGAAATTGAATATCTCGGAGACCCACCTTGAGTGACAAAAATTTATGTTACAAGTAAAAATTGAAATGGGTTCAACTAGCCAGTTATATAAACACTCTTTGAGCTGAAGTGGTGAAGGGCGGGATCATCAAATTGTAAGAAGAATTATTTCAAGCGCCTTGTAGTTTAAATAAAAGCAGCAAAACCCCTTAAAATAAAAAAATAAACTACCAAAAGTGGTTCAACGGAAAATATTCGATAAATTGAATACGAATCATTTGAATTAGAATTAATTTAATATTTGATGATGAGTTTGAACAAATTGAATTGAAAATTAGATAAGTAATCTTACAGAGATGGTAAATACTTCTTTTACTGAAACAAGTTTTAATCAAAATTGGACAATACTGTCTAAAGGGTTTATTTAATTATTATGAAGTGGTACTTATGAACGGGAACTGTGGATGCTTCTGATGGGGTGAACGTGATGAGGGCGGCAAAAATATCGGCAGCGATGTTGGTGCACTCTTGACAGTTCAGGTGGTCTTGTCAGTTGAACAATTTGTGATTGATAACCAGCAACAAGTGATCCAAGACTAATGAAAAACGTCCTTCATAAAACAACAAAACAAGAACAAGAAGCCTGAATATTCAAGAAAAGAAAATATAAGAATATAGAATTTCAAAATATAGTGACCATCTTGTTATCTTTGGCTGCTGAGAGACTTCGCGTCGTAGGTACCAAACATTATTGTCCATTCAATACACAAAATGTAAGTTTCATGAAAACAATCAGATTTCGAAAATCTTAATCCAGTACTGAACTAATTCAAAAACCTATATATCACTTTCAAAGTCTTTGACTTCAAACAACAAGATACAAAATGATTGAATACGGTCAATGTATATGCACAGGTCATCGGAAAACATGTATTGTTGTTTATCCACTTATAGTACTTGATACGCATCCGCCATAGAATTGGGATAAAACGAGATTGAACTGACTGAAAAATATATACGTCACAGGCATTGCAGTCTAAAATAAAAAAAGATTAGGAAAACTATAGAAAATCATGAAAAGCGTTACAAATAGAGAGAACAATAAAACGAATATAAATGAGTAGTTTTGCAATTTTGCAATTTTTCAGATGATAACTTTAACAGCTTCAAATCTAATCCATTCAGGTGGTTGGTTTCAGAACCATAATATATATATATATATATATATATATATATATATATATATATATATATATATATATATATATATATATATTTATATAAGAATTATATTGTTTAGGTTTCATTTTTACTACTTGAATCATTACAGAAAAAAACTTCTGTGCCTATAATGATGCTTGTTGACGAGTTTTATATGGTTTTAGAATTTTCATAAAAATTTTCACAAATGATCGAATATTTCGAAAATGATCGAAGATAAAGATAAGGTTACTTCTGCTAAAATATAGAACAATATTTTGTGCGTTGACATGAATAATAACATTTAGGATGTTCCATTATGATATTTTTGAAATAACAATATTCAATGATTTTTGGAGTCACTCCTGTATAAAATGAGGATAATTTATTTCAATTCATCAATAAAGCTATGGCAATAAGAAAACAAGAGGAAAAAGTATTCATCCTCTCTGGCCGAAGGAGCATGTCATAATGTGAGAGCCTATTTTCATGAATTTTTAAGGAAGAAAAATATTGTGACGAAACTACTCACCAAAAAAAACTAATGACTTAAAGACATTATATCAGAGTTTAGGCCGCTCCTGATGGATAGATAGGCCAAATTGCTCTCTAGCCATATTCTAAATGGAATCTTGGACATTAGATAATTTAGAGACATGACTGATTACCCCTTATCTCTAGTGGTCACTGACTCTCTAAAGCAGGGGTGCTCAAACGGTAGATCGCGAGTGCTTTTTGAGTAGATCTCGAAAAGAAAAATTTTTTAATAAGAAGGTAACTGAACTACAAAATTTATTACGTAATAAAATAACAATCTGCTACCGGCAAAAGGCGGCTTCTTCAAAGAAACGCGCGGTACCTGTCAAAGAAAAGCCACATTCCTTATTCTTGCCGCTTTTCTAGAAATTTCGTGCGGCGCGTTTGACGGGAATATTCGAGACTTTCGTTCACGCCGACATAAATGTTGCACCTGCAGGAATTGAAGTAATTCTGAAATGTAACTTGAAGGCAATACTTCGTCGATACAAAGTTTATCATTGAATAGTACTAAATGAGTGCAACGAAGAAATCTAAAACGTATCATTTTAATAACGATTGGGATGAGGAATTTTTCTTTTGTATGGTGAAGGACAAGTGCATTTCTATTATTTGTCGTGCTTTAGTTGCAATACCTAAGCATGGTAACTTAGAAAGGCATCATAAAACGGTTCATAAAAATATGAAAAGGATTTTCCGCACAGAGTGAACAAAGAAAACGAAAAGAACGTGATTTGATATCTTGTTTGAAAAAAGAACAAACCATGTTCACAAGACCAGCCAAACAATTAAAACTACGCGTCATTTAAAATATCTCATATATTGGCGAAACACAAGATACCATTTGAAGATGGATCGCTTGTGAAGGAAGCATTTATAGAAGCGAGTGAGACTTTATTTGGAGATTTTAAAAATAAAACAGAAATCATGTCTGCTATTAGAGAACTTCAGTTATCTCGTCCGACTGTCACTAGGCGTATTGAAGTCATGAGTCAGCACATGGCAGATAAATTTAAACATGATATCATGAAATGTACTTTTCCTTACAGTTAGACGAATGTACCGATATGACAAGCTACCAATTTATAAATGAGTGTGCATTACAACCGATGGAGCACCAGCAATGACTCGAAACAAAACGGTTTTGTAGTTTTGTCTCGAGCTAATGAAGATTTCCCTTCTTTTTTTTTTATTCCATTGCATTATACATCAACAAGTTTCGTGCTCAAAAATTTTAAGTACAAAGGAAATTATGGGCATAGCAAGAAAAATTGTGAATTCAACTTATGATAGATCAACTGAAAAGAAAGGATCTGAAACATTATCTGTCGTTGAAAGCAAGGATACCTCAGTTCAGATATGATACGTATAAGGCTGAATTATCAAATAATTTGGGGCAATTTGAAATTCGTTTTTATGATTGCAGTAAATTGGAAAATATAGCATCATTTATGAGTTATACTTTTGCATGTAAAAATATTGACGAATTGCCTACTGAAAAAGCAGGTCAGTTTGATATGAACTCATGTTCTATTGAAAATGAGTTGGTGCTGATTATATCAGATATACATATCAAAGCTGCAGCATCTGATACAAATTTCTGGTGTTTTATAATGAAGATAAATATCCGAATCTGAAGCAAATCGCCCTTCAACTGACGGCAATGTTTTGGTCAACCTACTTATGCTAGTCTGCATTTTGTGAAATGAGGATAATTTAGTCAAAATCATATGTCATCATGCGTCATTAGCGCCCAGTGGTTGCGTATCATTCTATGAAAAGTATGCTGAGGACATGCAGTGCCACGCTTCAACATCCAAAGTCACTCATTAGTTAAGTTTAAAACCATACGTAACTCTTTTGTTTTGTAACAACCAATAAACTCGCAATTTTGAATAACTTTGAGTTTTTTCATTGATATTATAGAGAAGAACCTAACTAAACCTAACACAAACCTTGACTAAAATAATGTGTATTGTGCGTAAAGCTAATGTCTATATATGCTAGGTACCTAAGTAGGTAGGTAGGATGTATCGTGTATGTACGACAACCCTGCATCACACATACTAGCAGCCTCCCAGAGTCGATCGTAAGTAGTCTAAATATATTGAGGTAGTACGCCAGCAGTTCAAGTTTGAGCACCCCTACTCTAAAGGTTTTAATAATGATATAATGTTTCGTGAATAGGTCATTGACTTGATACTCCGATCTAGGAAATTTAATCATGAAATCCTAAAGAATTAAACCTTGGTAGAGAACCTGAACCTCTTGATTCGCCCACATATTGTCGATCGAATTAAAATGTTACAATCTTTGATGAGTTCGGCAAAAGGCGTACGTGGTCTTTCTGCTAAACTGAGAGTCAACTGGCAATAACATGTCACTGACTCCGAAATCATAGTCTTGATTCCCATATTCTCGGGAACCAGGAAATCGTGAACCCTGATCATACTCTTATATATACCACAAACAAATATATATATGCCACCAACACAGGTATTTTTCGAAATTTTCATACTGACCAAACATACAAGCCATAATGTCTGTATAATTCAGGGCCGATCATTACACATCAGGAAAAATTTCCCTAATCGAGCTTAGTATTATCGGAATTTAAATCATTATTTATATAGTTAAAACCTTTCCAGGAGATGGTCTCCTTACTAATTGATTATATCGAATAATTATTAATTACAGTTCAAGTAAATATTTTGCAAAGTTATAACAGTGAAGTAAATATAAATACTGAATAAATTCATTATTTCATCTCAATAGATAGTTGGCCAATTTTTAGACGCAAGGGTAAGAATCAATATTAAATGTTTCTTACATTCCATGTATCATTTATCAAGTTATGAAACCAAAGATTTGAATTGATATAAAATAGGTTCGTTACATTCAAGTAGATGAGTTATAAAAGTAAAGTCAGGATCAATACTAAATTTTCATTTCAATTCAAATAGTTGTCAGTTATCAAAATCAATATAAAATATTTTCATTGTACTTCTGTCAATTTGCAACTAATGGAATAATCAATAATAAATAATTTGAGTACCTTTCAACAAGTTTGCCGAGTAAGGAATACAACTATAAAAATCAATATGAAATAATTTCAGGACTTTTCAAATTTTATGATAACAAATGATTTAATTAATATGAAATAATTTCAGTATATGAAAATAAATGTTCAAAATCTATACTGAATAATTTCATTACATTTCAAATAGATCGTTTGCGAAGTGATAAATTTGTGATAAAATTTGTAGTATAAGAAAATTCATATATTGGTCAGAAATTTTGATAAGGATTTATATAGTAACAACCTGTGGGAGAAAACGAAAACTGGAATTTTTCTTCCGCTGACCTGCGGAGAGGGACAATCTGCGTCCTTCATCGTTCTAGATTTATGATATGTACAATTAAACAAATAAATTTGAATACTGACTCACGTACACGCAAACTGAACGAATAAAGGAAAATAATTAACTAAATATTTTACTTATTTCCCGCACTAAAACTCAGTTTGTATTCTCGAGACATTGGGAAAAATAAGGATGCTCCCCGTCCTGGCATCGAAGGCTAGTGGCTAGGACCACTTCGAGCCTTCGAGACCAAAACGAAGTCCTCCTACAGTTTGTGAGAACACTGAACGAACATCAATATTGTTACCTTTGTGAGCACGTCTCTTTATACGAGTGTGTTGTTTGACTACTTCATGTCTCAGAAGAGAAAATCGTACCAAGAGGAGTCGACCACCAATTGCCACAAATACAGTGATCTTTGTACCATGAGTTGGACCACAATGAGCACTCTCAGTACTATTTCCAGAGTCGCAACAGATCGTAGTCTCATAAATTGGGGCTATATCGAAGCGCATTACTTTGTCGCGACGCGAGGTTTGCTGTATGAAAAAATATCGGACGGTGTCTGCGATCGCGACTGCGAATAATTGTTTAATATCTATCGGTAATAGCGACGAATTTTGTTTGCGCTTAATTAGTTATCTGAATATGGCTGTATTTCAACGACGCAATTTCAATGTTTTGGGATGATTTTATGCTGCTCTGAAATATGTAATATTCTACTACATTGAGATTTTAAAATGAAATGATTCAAAATTTTCAGGTGGATCTACACAATTGGCAATAAAATTCAATTAGCTCAAATATCAAGGAATAAGTGGATAATTTCAGCGAAAAAAAAACATAAAAAATAGACACCGGTACCGGGTTTCGTTTCACTATATTGCTTCTTACACATATATGTGAGATGACTGGAATATTATATTGAAAATCCTTCGATGATTTGTACTTAATTCTCTTTAATCGGAATCTGTCAAACAATCTCGAACAAAAATAAAACGCGATGTTGCTTTATTTCTTGGTATACTTCAACAATTCTCAACTAATCTGATGTTATAAATTTCAAAATTATTTTCTCAACATTTTGACAATGCGAACACTACTTTTACTCGAAGCATATTCTCGTTCATGAGTACTTAGCAACTGCAGTTGGGAGGATATTATGGATGAAAAAAAGTATGAATCATAATATAAAAACTTTCTATGCTGAAAATTTCTTTGAGATACTTATAGTTCGATTCTTCTTTCATTTTTGTAGTTATTAGCATCCGAGTCCTGTCGAATGTCCTTCCCTTACACTTCAGCTGTAAACAAACAGAGTTAGCTCATAATCACTGGACGTTTGAATAGAAATGAAAGAGATAATTTGTTACGCTATTTGAAGATACACATGTACAGATTGTCCCATTTTTGATGTTTCAGTACGGCAAATTTAAAAAATACAGAAAAATGAATCCGCAATCGTACATAGTTTTCGAGGAAAATTCATTGGTGAAAACAAATCTCAGATATCTTCTTTTGATTTCAAGTTATTTTGAATTTCAGGATTTTCCGGGATTTCACAATATGCCAATTCATTAGTTGATATTGAATTTAGGTGAAAACTATTTTGGCCTTCTAGTGGCAATTTTGTGAGCAGAATGAAGAGACGTATTCGATTCTTTTTGTTGGATGTTTTCGAAATAAAATCTTTCTAATGTGAACCACAGGTTTTTTCCTGAAATAATTTTTCTTTAATTTCATGGTTTCGTTTCTGGTCCGACCAAACATTCCAAATGTTTTCAATTCTGTGCTCACACCTGTGAATAGCACAACTAATGCCGTATTTAATTCACTTTGTTGATTCTGAAGTAATTACCTGAAAACTATTTCATAAAAAATGTTCCAAAAATTAGAATATTATTTTTAGCTGGAAGTGAACAGGGAGGTAAAAATACTACTACTAAATATTATTTTTCTGATAGGATTGAATTTTTTGTGTTTTTTCAGCTCTCTCTCTATATATATATATATATATATATATATATATATATATATATATATATATATATATATATATATAGAGCTGAAAAAAAAAAAAAAAATATATATATATATATATATATATATATATATATATATATATATATAAAAAATTAATAAGTGGCTTCAAATTATTCGATCGGGCATCTTTGAAAAAAGCTGGAAGTGAACACAAAGGTAGAAATAATATACTAAATAATATTTTCTGGTAGGATTAATTTGTTTGTGTTCACTTCCAGCTTTTTTCTAAAGATGCCTGATCGAATAATTTGAAGCCACTTATTAATTTTTTAATGACATTTTTGGTAAAAATTATTTTTCAATTGAAAAGATGATATGCTCCTTACATTACTGTATCGTATGTTTACTAGCTTCATCGGAAGTAGATTTTGAAAATTGAACAGGTGGCGCAAAGGTAGCGCCACAAAAATAATTAACTAGAACACTATCATTAACAAGAAGAAGGAGAAATGTGTGTCTCTCATCGGAATTTGTATTTGAATGAGGATTGCAGAAGTTCGAAAGGAACACATATCAGCATTATAATGTGTTTTACTCAGTTCCATTTAATTTTACTCTTCGTTTTTTTATTAAATAGTGATCGATGTTCTATAAAACGAATAAGAATGCTGCTTAAAGAGTTGCCATTCGGTAGATATGCTTGTGCAGAGCAGAGCTTATAGAAATAAGCTAATTCGTGGGTTCTTAAAAAAACATAAAGAATAGGCGAGCAAAAAGGCAAACCACAAAAAGAAAGATACTCTCTATTATAACTGACATACTTACTTGAAGAATAAATAAAATGATAGTATTTGTATATCTAATTATAACTATATCTAATTGCAACTAATGTATTCAATATCAATTAATAATGGAATTTTATTTTTCTATCTTCTTAATTAACGGAATAAACTTTCCGATTTTCGAAAGATATTTTCATTATTGTTTCTTCTGCTGCAGCAACGCTTTGGATACATCTAGTATATATGGACTCGGCTTAAGTGAACAAGTGCAAAAGATTTTCGGTGGTGATTCCTCGAGTCATTATATGACGAACTGTTCCTGTGAACATGTTTCCGTAATCGCTACGCCACGGATATACAAAATTGCAATATCATTGATTTTTTTGGGTTTTCTTTATGGCTCCTAAATATTACAATTAGTTAGTTAAAACATAAAATCTAGGTGCCTCTTTTGGGTCTATATTTGAAACCCCTGATATTTAAATCTACAGAGCGATATTTTCAATAGGGTCCCTGTTTTTTCTGCACCTTGAACTATTTTCCGTACTCCTGTATCACACCAATGTTCAAAATTTGAACTAAATATCTCAAAAACTGCAGAAACTAAAATGAAAAAACTATAAAAGTTATACCCGATGGGGATTGCCATCAAACCCTTACTTCATCATTCCATATGGTAGATTGTTAGAATTCAGATTTCCTATTGATTTTTGCTGTTTTGTTTCAAAGAAAACGAACACAATGATTTACCTATTTTGAAAGCCGCATCCGAACATGTCCAATTTTTGGAATCCCTGAACATTTTCATTGAAATAGTTTTCAGGTAATTACTTCAGAATCAACAAAGTGAATTGAATACGGCATTAGTTGTGATCTATACTAATGTGAGCACAGAATTCGATACATTTGGAATGTTTAGTGTGAATTCGCACCAGAAACAAAACCATGAAATTAAAGAAAAATTATCTCATAATATGAACCTGTAGTTCACATTAAGAAGTTTATATTTTATTTCGAAAATCATCTAACAAAAAAATCGAATACGTCCCTGCATTTTGATTACAAAATTGCCGCAAGTAGGCCAAAATAATTTTCACCTAATTTCAATAGCAACTAACGAATTGGCATATTGAGAAATCCCGGAAAATTGTGTAATTCAGAATAACTTGAAAACAAAAGAAGATAGCTGAGATCTGTTTTCACCAATGAATTTTCCTCGAGAACTGTGTACGATTGAGGATTCGTATCTCTCTATTCTCTGTATTTTTTAAATTTGCCGTACTAAAACATGAAAAATGGGACACTACATGTGTATCTTCAAATATCGTAACAAATCATCTCTTTCCCTTTTATTCAAACGTCCACTGATTATGAGCTAATTCTGTTTGTTTACAACTAAAGTATAAGGAAAGGTCATTCGACAGGACTCAGATGCGTTATTTTGAAATAGTGGAAGTGATTTACTATAGATCCATACCTTCAAAAATGAAAGAAGAATCGAACTATTCAAAAAAAATTTCAGCATAGAAAGTTTTTATATTATGTTTCATACTTTTATTCATCCATAGTATCCTCTAAACTGCAATTGCCAAGTTCTCATGAACGAGAATGTGCTTTCATTGAAAATGGTGTTCACATTATGTTACAAAGAATTTTTATTTGATATATATAAATATGCAGTCTCATATTCAGTTGTTAGTATTATAGTTATTACATGAGAACAACTTCGCAATTACGGTGCTCCAATTTCAAAAAAGGCGACTGATGAGCTTTTCGTAAAACATGAGATTATATTTGCTGAATAGACTGTACACTGTGGAAACGATAACTGGAAGAGGACAAACAAATGGAGTTTAACTGGATGAAATTAATGTAATAATGCAATTTTGTAACTTAAAACTTATAATTGGTGCTATTCGGTCCATTTTTTCGTTTTCCGGTTATTATGAAAAATATTCATATATTTAGTAAGTAAAAATGTTAAGAAAACAATTTTGGAATTTATAACGACATCAGATTAGTTGAAAGTTGTTGAAGTATACCAAGAAATAGAGCAACGTCGCGTTTTAATTTTCTCCGAAATTGTTTGACAGATTTCGATTAAAGAGAATTAAGCACAAATCATCATAAGATATTTAATATAATATTGCATATAATATTTCAGTCATCTCAGATATATATATATATATATATATATATATATATATATATATATATATATATATATATATATATATATATATATATATATATATATATATATATATATATATATATATATATATATATATATATATATATATATATATATATATATATATATATATATCACTCTCTCTTGACATTATTATCATCTTATCATCACTGGTGAAACAAAAACAAAAAGCAAGACAACAATAACAAGCAATAACAAATAATATTTGAGTATAACTGGTTGCAGCAATCCATAGAAGGGCGTATTCAAATTATCAGATTACTATAGACATTCATAAATCCGTCAACGTCAGCTCTTGTTCAATGCTATGTTTCGCTAGGGCAGTACTTTTCTTATTAGATCTAATATATATATATATATATATATATATATATATATATATATATATATATATATATATCAGTTTTCAGTATTATCTATGGCGATCTGGGTTGAATGATATACGATATTAGATTAGCCCTAGAATAAAAACCATAGCTAGTTTCATAGTACGTTTGAATATTTGAGAAAATGGAAATATAACACACTATGACTCCATCTAAATGAAAGTATGAGTTTTGAAGAAACACACTAAACAATAAGATCAATTTCTAACTTACATCAATAGCATTCATCCCAAAATTAAAGTTAAAATAGAGAGGGAAGTCGATAACCAGATTCACATTTCAAACCTAACAATAATTCATAAAAGTAACGCACTAGGTTTTGATATATATCGAAAACCCACCTTTACTGATATTTTCATTCCTTATGAATCAACACACCCAAAATCTCATAAATATGCTACGTTGGATTTAATGATTCATACAGCTTTCTCTTTAGCATTATTCGAAGAATATATGGCCAGGGAAGTGTCAACTATTAAAGAAATAGCTCAGAACAGTAGTTATTACTAAAATATAATAAACGGATTGATCAGAAAGAAACAAACATAAATAGCATATCATAATACTTGATGTATAGAATCAATTTATACAGATAAATACATTTCACTAACAAATTTAGGCCCAATCACCGAAAAGATTGTCAATGCTATTTCAAAGCAGCATTAAGAAATAGCTTTCAAAACCTCCATGAACTCCCAAGAATTTTTCAATAGCAAAAATAAAACTGATAGATTTGACAATACTGAGGTTTACAAGTTGTCCTGTATGGATTGTGCAGGTGTCTATATAGGTCAGACTGGTCGTTCTTTCAAAACTAAATACAAAGAGCATCAATCAGTTTTCAATAAACACATTTCATCGAAAATAGTTATCATTTTCCACACATAGGTCAACTTTAACTTAACTTACTTAACTTTTATCATAATTCTTTTATTACTTCTTGTTTGCACCGTTTTCAATTTCGTATCTACATGATTACGTATTTATGTATTTTCAACATTAGTTCAGTATTTCTTGTCAGTTGAAGATGGTCGTGAGACCGAAATTGCAATCCCGATTTTCAATAAATCTGTTGTGATAGTAAAATACATAATTTGATTTCTTATTATCATCATGATAAACTATCACGTAGTAAGGCGAAATCAACTAACTATTTGAAAACATTAGAATTTAGGTGTGAGTAAGGACAGAGAACAATTCAAGCTAATGAACTTTTCAAAATATTATTCTAATTGCAACAAACGATAAAAATTCTTCTTGAGTACTTGAAGAGTTCAATTTCTTATTATCATTACTAATGTTTTTAAGTTATTCATTTGCCGTTTTGGCACATACATTTTATATAAAACTTTCTTACCTCTCTATAGGTGTGGATTTGTTTTCCTTGTGAAAAATTTTAAAGTAAATTTCAGCGTCCTTCTTGAAGAAACTAAACTTTTGAGTAAAGTTCATCAAACTTCTGAAAGAAGCCAGATTTGGAGTACAGTTCAGTTACCTATTTGGAAATACCCAGTTTTTAGACGACAATTTTTTTAATCCGTAGAGGCATTCATTCCATGAAGGCATCGAAGAACGAAGAGAAAATCAGCATTCACCGTACAACTTAATCCGAGGACATTAGTTTAGATAGTTTTCTGAGTCTCATGACAACCAAATTCTGATGTGTTTGAGTTATTCATTGGCCTTTCTCACACGTAAATTTTATATGAAACATTGGGACCACTCAATGGGTGTAGATATGTTTGCTTTGTTGAAAGACCTTATATCAAAGTATGCTGAGTTTCTTTGATTTTTATCCTTCAAACTGGGATTGCTTGCAGAAAGGTCTATAGCATTTAGTATGCCGGATTATAGCCGGATTATTAAGCACTTTTTATCGATGTGGGGCGAAAAGAAGCCTAACTTTAATTGACCCAAAAAGAAAACCACATAAAATGTTGAAGCACGTTCAATTATTTGAGAAAATCACATATTATGATTATAGTTGAATAAATACAAGTATCAGTATTCACGAAAGAATTTGTTTGAAATAAGCAAAGAAAATTTTGTTATGGGGACTTCTTGAATCTTCTCATGTGTTAGGAATTTGAGAGGTATACCTGGAAACTCCTCATCGTTGTGTTTGCCAAAGTTTAGGGATTTTCAGGTACTTCGGATATTAAACATATTCTTCACATGTTACCAGTTTACTTATATCTAATAGGTGTTATGCCAACTCAATTGTTCCCCTGACAATCATACTCGTACATTCTCCATAATAAACCTACGTTTTCGTCGACTTCGAAATTAATTCATTCACTCTCATTTCATTCTCTCTAATTCAACATGTTTGTTGGTGTTACAGAACGTTTCGTATTTCGTTCTAAAAACCCTTTTCTACAAGGTATATCAGTCCGTTTTTGCTCGTCATCATTTATTATTCTAAGAAGGAAGGAAGCAGGGCTGAGCGTACGCCTCGAGACTTGTTACACCCTGACTGAGGAAATGTAATTTCTGGATTCAGTTTAGACTTTAGAAAGACATTTTCCCGACTTCGAAATCCCAATGCAACTGGCACACAATTTTCCGATGCGAGGACGTTTAAGACCGTTTTTCGTTTTTCTTAGACTGGAGAAATTACGTTGAGAATATCCGGTGCGCTATATCTATCTACTTATTTATTCTGTGAACAAATTATTTTTTATGTATTTTCAATTCTTAGATAAGTTCGACAGGTATATTACGTGTTGTCATTATGCAGTACGTTCCAATTAAAACAAAGCTGCTGAATGAGTCGGCTGGTTTGATTTCAATCTTAATTTTCTGAGACATGTTGATTTTTGATTTTAGTGGGACATTTTTCGTAACATGTTTCGTTTTCCTGCCTACCTCTGGCAGATCAATCCTCAATTTTTGAATTGGAAAAAGAGATCATTTCATGAAAAGATGATTTCATTCTCTATTTGACGTATAAATTCACTCTCTGAAATAAAATTTCAGGAACTCAAATCGGGAATTGCACAAAATTCTAAGTTTTCATCAATCCTTTCGATCTCCGTTTGGGAAAAATACTTGACAAAATCGATTTATTTGTTGAGAAGGCCTACATATAATCCCTAACCCCTGTCAAATATTCCCCTGAAAATTTTCACATGAGAAAGGGGTTGTGGGATACCTCTTTGAAAGGTTGTTCAGTTTACTGAATTTTTTTTGAAAATTTATCGACGATTGAGCCACCCTTTATAAATTATGTTAAGATTTATCAAGTCGATTTTGTTCGAAGGGTTAATAATTCTGTAGATCTGGAATGGGAAAAAAGAAACCTGCGATATTATTTCCTAAGAAAAATTCTAGATTTCTTCCATTTGAATCAATAATTAAAAACTATGTTTCATTTTCATGGCGTATGTTGGTATGTTATCGATCTTTCCTTGTTTGAAATTTTTTTCAAGCTTTGTCAGAGTCAGTTATATCGATTATTCGATTGAAACAAGTGACTTGCTTAGGTAGTATTTTCCATAGTTTCGATAACCCGAAATGACGGTGATTTGGTTGAAGATGGTGTACACACTGTGAGTTTATTCATTCGTAGTAATAACTGTTAGAGAACTGCGCTTTTTTTCAACCAGAATTAACCTGGAGGAAATTTTAGGCATGCATTGGTACTTGAGTTAACGAGCAAATTCATGGAAATGTGAATGGCGAAGGACTTGGTATGGCCGTTTTGGTTGACATTGTCATGATGTAGAATACACACAGTCTTTGAGGATATTATCGCAAACATATGGAGCATGCGGGTTAAGTATTTGGAGGATTCTTCACTGGTACAAATTCCATCCATATAAAACAAAACTCTTAAAGGAGCGGAATGAAGATGATTTTGATCGTCGTTTGAAGTTCTGCGAACATTATAGTGAGCGGATCAGTGAAAATCCAAACTTGCTCCAAATTATTAGCTTTTTCGACGAATCGTTCCATTTGGGAAGACTAGGTACATCGCCATAATTGTAAATTCTGGAGTGAAATAATTTCCATTTAAAGAGAGAGAATCAATTTCAGAGACCTCAAAAACTTAAAAAAACTTGGACGAGGAAACCTATCCGAACATGTTTGAGATTTTGATTGATTTGAGTGGTCATCGAAGCAGACCCAAATATATCGGAATGTAATGTTATGTATCAACATAACGGAGAACCCCCAGATTTCCGCATGCATAGGCTTGATCTCCCGATACAACACTTCTCGATTTTTTCTTGTGCAACTATGTCTAGTGACGAGAGAGTCCGAGAAGTGTAACTATTTGATTAATGCAAAAATCAGACAATGAGGTATAAAATAACCCCTCATAATTATCTTTATGGAAACATGCAGGGTTGTAGTTGATTGTGGTAGACGATGGATACGCAAACGTTTGTATAAAAACCAAAATTTTTTCCGGTTTTACCTAATCGATTTGGAACATATGTTTTCCTCAAACGCAGATCGAACAGATTTTTCCGGATAATTCTTGATTTCAATTCGTTGCATGCTATTTTAGAAAATGTATAGTTTCTTGGTCATAAACAAAACGAAATCGCTTTTTCGAAAAAGTATCACACGATCCCTTTTTGCAATTCAAAAGTTTGGAGTAGAAGCTGCCAGGAGTAGGGGGTTGATAGAGAAGGAAATATATAAAAAAAAATATCCTTCCTCAAATCGAAAATAAATGTTGATCCCTAAATTAAAAAAAAATGCTTCGTTTTCAGATACACATAGTAATCTATGTAGCTTCGGATTTTCATTACTAGGGCTTGAGCGCACATTTAGATATTAGTTATGTCATTATACAACCATATACGTATTATACAGGGTAGAGTAATTCCTAAAAATAAGAAAAAAATAAAATTGTTTGTGAGAATGAAGAAATTCTTAAAATATTCACTCTCCTCCTTTATGCAATTATGAAGGCAGTGTCAGAATTGCTCGCAAATATTTTGGAGCACTTACTTACACTTACTTCAGAACTTATTTTCCGTCACTCGTGGACTATTTGTTTGGTTTACTTTAATAAATTTTCGCTGATAGTTGTCTCAATAAGAAGAAGTCTAATAGCGATAGTGCCAAGAAATCTTGTCGTTATTTAAACTTTTCTTACCAATCCACCTAGTTAGGAGAATTTTCTGTTCGAACCTAACATAGAAGAATCGCTTACTACGAAGTGCTCCATTTTGCTGAATAAATACTGCTTCCGATAAAATAAGCATCATTAACGAAAATTCATATAAACAACAAATATTAAAAAAAGTTCACTGTATAGAAATTGATTCACACTCGTTACCAAGGATTGAGGATATGGTTTGTAAATTACGAGGAGTTAGATTCTTTAGTAAATTAGATTTAGCACAAGCGTGTGCATTAATAGGTATTGATGAAAAATCGCAGGAACTGATTACTATAAATACTCATTTAGGACTACTTAGATACAATCGTTTAGACTTCGGCGTAGCTAGCTTTCCTGTGAAATTTAAAAAAATTATTGATTTGTTGCTGGGTGGATTGGAGGGAGTTTTAACTTTACCTAAGAAGCCAATTTAAAAACAATTGAGAATGTTCTAAGTATTTTAAGAAATGTAGGTTTCACAGTTAGTTCAGAGAAGTCATATTTTTAAAAAAAATCAGTTAAATATTTTGGGGACATTATAAATGCAGAAGGGATTCAGATTAACCCTGATAAAATTGAGGCAACTGTTTCAGCGCCCACACCGACAAATGTGACCCAAGTTGAAAGATTTTTAGGTCTTGTAGTTCTTTATGGTATATTTGTTAATCAGTTAACAACACTTTTACAACTATTATATAAGTTACTGCAAGAAGATGCTGAATGGTATTGGTCACCAGAATATGAGGTAAGTTTCAATAAAATTAAATCACTTTTGTCTTCTAGGAAGGTTTTAGTTCATTATAATCCGGAATGGGAATTAAAGTTAACAGTAGACGCCAGTTTTTACGGCATTGGTAGCATTTTAAGTCTTTCATTACTATCAGGACTTGAGAGACATATTTCTTACGCTTCTCTTACTCTGATACTCTTACTCTAATACTCGGCATATAAAAGTTTTATTATATGCCGAATATTATATTTATTAAATTGAATTTTGAAACAGTAAAAAAGAAACCGAACAAGATTCGGTTTCAGTTAAAGTTAAAAATTTTATTCGTTGGTTGACCAGAAAAATGTAGTAATGATGATTTAGAGAAATTTAGTTTCAAAAGAAATGAATTGTATACAAAGGATGATTGTGTTTTTGGAACCATAGAATAATAATACCTTCAAATTGCACAATATGGTTTTAAATGATTTACACTCAACTCGTATGGGTATTGTAAAAACATAATGATTAGGAAAAAAATATATTTGGTGGCCAGATTTGCATAGAAATATTGAGGAAATAGTAAAAAAATGTGATGCATGCTCTGCATTGGGTAACAATCCATCAAAATGCGAAGTAGTATCTTGGGATTGGCCAAATGAGGATTGGAAACGTATTCATATCGATTATTTGAAGCAATTTAACGGTAAATATTACCTTATTATTTTAGATGCGTAATGCAAGTGGGTTGAAGCTCTTGAAGTTACATCTACAAATTCAAATTTAGTTATTCTAGCGCTGAAGAGTATGTTTGCGAGATTTGGTATTCCAGAATATATAGTTTCTGATAATGGTAAAAAGGCGTTGTATAATACCACATTGTACTAGTGGCGTCTGTCCTGCCAAATTGATGTTTAGACGAGATCTAAGAACTAAATTTGATATCTAGGGGAGAAGGGAGAAGAAAGATTTGTGAATAACTTAAGAAATGAAGTTGTAAATATTCAGGCTGAACAAAAATTTTATAAGATTAGAAAGAAACCTGTAAATTATGACATGTATGAAGTACTATGGGGTGAGAACTATAGACATGAAAAGGATATGTATAATAAGGGTTATATAATTGATAAATAAGGTGAAATTGTATATTGAGTTAAAAAACCTGAAATAGGATTAATTTGGAAAAGGCACGTCAATCGAATAAAAAAAGCTTTTACTTTATTTCATTTGCCTAAGGTTGAGAACGGGAAGCATTCAGCTAAAACCACCAGTCCTAATATTTTAAGTAGACCACGGCAAAATCCTGAGCCAAATTTATGTTCAGTTAAGTAGAAGCAACTAGACTAAGTTTAATAAATCATTATTGTGTATGTTTTATTTCAAAGGGAAAGCACTATAATGTATTCAATTAATATATTGGACAATTTACGCATGACCATAAGTGACCATATGCTAAAAGTGTAGAGGTGTTAAGCCAGATTTAATTAGGTAGTGGATGAATAAAGGGTGTATAATTGAAATCAACTTAAACTAACTTAGTCATAAGTGCACAACTTTACAGATCAGTTCAATTTTATAGCGATTGAACATGTTTTCTTAGAATATGCTGAACATTTCTACGCCAAGCAAAAAATTTCTACTTCTCCCTCGTCTAGGGATGAGACCAAATGTGCAATATAACGAAACTTTAGTTTGATTTCATACCGAGTCTTCCACATCTTTCTTTTTGTTTTACACTAATCCTGTTTCCCAAAACCATGACATTAGTTTCGGGTAGTAACTACAAGGGACCTTCAATATTTAAAGTGCAATTGGTCTGGAGGAGGAATCGTTTCCGTTTATAAAACATGAATATTGCCATTTATGCGCTTGTCATAACGGATTGCCAGATTTCTAATTTGGCTTCAAGAAACTCTTTATCTTGGTATTACAGCCAACTGTCCACACTTCCTCTGACCTAAACAATCAGTTGTAAATCAAATCAATGCAAATTAGATTAAGCTTAATCGGAGCGGAAAGAAAAATGAAAAGTAACTCCCAGCGCATGTGATCGATAATTTCACGGTGTTGTGGTGCGTCATGGAAATTTCCACATCAGCTTTGACATTCTCAACCTTTATTTTGGCTGTTTTACCTTATTGAAAAGCATAGTTCAGTATAATTGACATACTATTGTATGCTGTTCTTCAAGATTATATCAAAAAATCACTTGCCTGCTAGTAGTGCTTGCCAGTTACTGAGTTTTGATCACTTGAATTGTTTTATTTTTTGAAGAATTTTGCAGTTCAAACAAGTTTTACCTCGGCCATTCTAGAGTGAATATTTATTTGGTTACCACGTTGAGTAAAAAAATAGGGTGAATAATTAAAAAAAAACTTGCAAAAGTTCAACAATTTGGAATTTATAAGTGGATCGGTCATCTTAGGACCAAATCATTAGATTATTTGCAAGAAAATCATAACTTTTCGTATGTTGAGTTCATAACAGGGGTAGCATTTTCATGTTATTGTCCTACCAACACTTACTTGTCCAGATCATTTTGCCTTTTATATTATTATATGCTTGTATGTAGAAATCGTCGGTTGAAACAAGCTGCATCTATTTCACAATTGTTATTTTCATAAACAAGCTGAATAATTTCAACCCCTTCTCGCTTTTTTGTTAATTTCATTCATATGCATGATGAATAGGGATGGGCTAAATATTCTACCTTGTCTCGGTTCATTGCTAGTCTTGAAAGGATTTGACCTTGCACATTGAACAGTACTATGTTGTTATTCTCTTGGTATATGTTGCTTATTATATTCTTCATTTTTTGTGCTAATTCCTCTAGCTCTCAATGTTTTCCATAATATCTTCGTAGTACCATATCGAATGCTGTTTTTTTGTGTATAAATGCCAGCCATATTTGTTTGTTCTGCGAGTTTACCTTTTACATTAGCTGTGCAATCTTGAATATGTGGCCTTGAATACTCTTAATTTTGATTTTTGTGCTTATTATTTTTTCATAAAGCTTCATGACATTAGTCAGATCTCTCTGAAATCATCAGATTCTTTTCGATTGATTCATAAATAAAACTTAACGAATCCTGAGTATATTACGTAGTCAGAATTAAATTAAGTAAGGGAAATATTGTCGATATCTGCCTATTCGTTCAGTAATGTTTTGAATAATTCAAATTAATTAATTGCGACGGACTTCGAAATTTTCATTCTGAGTCTTTTATTGGATCAATGCAAAATTTTGAAATTCCGGTCTGAATTTAATATTTTATAACAATTAGTTTTCAATTGAGAATAATGGAATAATATTCAAATCAACACTATTACATTTAGAAATTTGTTTAAAGAGCAAAACCAAATCAATAAAAAGATTGCATTCTTCCTGAAATAATGAACGCCAAAGATATTATTTGAGAGTTTATTGTCACAGTCTGTGAGGCAAAAATGCCAAAAACTGGCATAAAGATTGTCTGCTACAAATTGAAAAGCTTTCCAATTGTTATTGAGAAATATTTGCTCACCTTAGGACCCCTGGATAATGAGGTTGTTAAATTACATTTGGAAAGATAATTGCTGATGTTATCAGAGAGAGGGCCAATGTAAGTTAGACATGCTTATTCATTTTCTGGTTTTTCCAACATTTTCATCAGCGATAATTATTTGCACTCTCTTGGCAAGTTCCTGGCGTTGTGCAGAATCTCCTTCGGAGATCTTGAAGTGAAATTCTGCGAACATTTTTTTGACTACTAATTTGGAGTGCTGCAGCTCGGACGTAGCGCCTTGGGCTTTGACTTACAGCTTGTCTCGCTCTTTCCACGGAAGCTGGTGTCCTTACACTTCGGGGACGACCTTGAGGTATCGGATTCATTGCTGATACAGTCGTTCTGAAATTCTGTATCCATTGGATTATTGTGTCACGTTTCGGAACTGAAGCGTGACGACCAATGTTGAAGCGCTAACCAAAGCGCCTTGCACGACGATGAAAGACTCTCCTGATGTTAAATACTCTTTTATTGCTCATTTGTCCAGATAACCATTGTGAACTAAGTGATAACTCCTCCTGAGTCGAATGACATCAAACTCTCCCCTCTACTCTCTCTTCGTTACGTGTACTACAGGTTCCAAAAATGCCCTTCCATTACGCCCCATTCTGTAATGAATTATCTAATATTTAGGAGACCAGTTTGTCACAAAATTGTTGCCAATTTGAATCAGAATCAGCAGCACATTTTTATGAACAATCTTGATGTTATTTTGATGAAAAATCTACAGTGAATAATAAATTAGCACAAAAAATATTATTTATGATACAGATTCGTTGATTATATTCTCGTGGGTTTTCAATGCTCAAGTAGACAAGTGGATCTGTTTTCACATTTTTATATAAAATGCATAATAAAATAACATATAATGCTGAAATAGAAAGCAACAATTCAATAAATTTTCTTGACGTAACCATCACTGATCTCAATAATAACCTCACCTGTAACATGTATAGAAAAGAAACATTTACAGACGTTATAATCCTAATGCAATCAATAATAAAAAACAAGTACTGTGTTTTAAGGAATTTTACTTAATAATTGCGATTCGTAACGCGAAGAAGCTGAAGAAGCTACGGTGTAGTGAAACGCGTTACGAATCGCAATTATTAAGTAAAATTCCTTAAAACACAGTACTTGTTTTTTATTATTTATAATGGAATTTTACCAAGTAAAAGCCTCCCAAATTCAAATCCTAATGCAATCCTTTAACCATATCGGAAACAAATTAGCCACCACAAACTCTCTAAAAACCCTAAATTGTTCACTTACAATAGTCAACGAGAATTGAATCACTCCCCACTACTCAATCTTTAAAGTAGGTATAGTTAGCACATTCCTTCCCAGAACAGTTATCTCTAGACACTCGAAAATGACATACCTGTCGAAACCGGTCATATGTATTGAAAACAAACATTCTGGACATCAGATAAAACTGTGTAATTTCATTTTTATGTTAGAATATCATTCAAGATGCAATTCGGATTTTGTTTAATTGAAATCGATCAACAAAAGTAGAAGCTATAGCTTGGGGCGTTCATCACGGAATACCCGATATTTATTTTCGATGTAGTGTTATCGGAATATAAAATCTATATATAACGATTCAACTAGCCGTAGAATTGATCTTGCATTCAATATCTTCACATATATATCAAATATATAGGCTGTAAAATTTCTGTAAAATATAAACCAATAATTCAAAAAAAATCTCATTTTCTTATGATTCACGCCCATTTTTATTGCTCCTTTCGTTTCCGTCAAGGCGGAATACGAATCAAAACGAGTATTGAATTGTTGACTCAGATACAATTTCATTCAACTTGAAACAGCTTCGTGAATCGCTCGAAAGAGTAGCGAATAGGAATGAATTCTTTGCTCTCCTTTCGAATATTTCACTTTCGATTCATTTCGTTGATTAAATGAACTTCCAAGCATACTAATTTCTCGAAGACCCGAACCAGTCAGGAAATTTCGATTCATTACTAGGGAAATGTTGAATTGGGTCACAATCTCCTAGAAGCAGGTTGATCACCTTGGTATGGGCTCAGTTTCGATTAAGATATCTAAGCGTCCTGAGGTCATTACCCTGAGCGAGAGAAATATTAATACGAAAAGATATTAATACAAAGGACAAAAATTTACATGATGGAATTGAAGTTCAGGAGTTTGTAAATCTTATATAACTTCAAAGAAATTCAGATTAAAATTTTATAATCTTGATCAAAAAAGAAGTCAAGAGCAGTAATATATACTTAGTTAAGGTTTCGTGAAATGATACAAACTGCTTGTTTCATTATTTCTAGGTTATAATTTTGTTCGCTTCGAAGAATCATATTACAGTATTTAAAATATCACTTATTAGTAAAACACAAATTGTAGTTTTACTATATTTTTACAATCAACAAATGAATCAAACTAATAGAAAACTGTTTCCGCGGTTCCGAACTCTCGTTCATTAATTGTTAGAAATAGTTATGTTGTAATTGTATACTTTCAAAATAACATATGACAAATTAAAATCGAGAATTGTTTGGAAAAATTACAAGTTTTCATAAATTCGCTCAATCTCCGTTTGAGGAAAATATTCGATCAACACCGATTTGGTTGAATCAGATTAATTTTTGTACATATTTAAACGTTTGTGATCCACCCGTTATGAGAAAGGGGTTTTGTGATTCCTCATGAGGAAGGTAATCTGAAAATTAAGTCATGGGCAGAATATATTTACCTGGAGTAAATCGTTTCTTCGAAATTCGTCTGGAAATTTAATTTTTTTTTTAATTTTCCTGATCTATCACAAGTTTTAGATCGATTCGTAAATTGCAAATAATTGACAATATTTTCAAGAAATTCTTCTCGAAATATAACTTTGAAAATCGACACAATGTTGATAGTAACAATACTTTACCAATTGATGATCTTAACTCAGATTTCTTAAATATAAGTGTTTCTATTCATCTATTTTGAAGAAAAATTAATTATCTTTTCAAAGATTGATCTAATTGAAATAAACTACAACAACTTTCTTTGCCATATTGCTCCTGCTCAATTAATTTAGAATATTTAGAGAACAAACGAAAATATGATCATTTATATCAAAACGATAATATGGGTATGTACGTATGGGTAGATTCTTACCTGGAGTCGATCGTCATTTGTCTGAAAAAATCCGATTTTCAATTTTTTTCTAATCAACCACAAGGTTGCATAAAAAAAATGAATCTAACTGCGTCATTGCTGATCGAAGAATATTATTACCCAAACTATGATCGTAAATATAATTTCAGAAATCTACACATTCAACAATGACATAATTGTGAAATTTCACAAAGGCTATAACGAAATATCAGCAAATTCGTCAACATTTCGATATCATCAATATTACGGACAGGATGAACAATAAATGGCAATACATTCCATACTGATAGAACGCGTAAGAAATCAATTCTTGATATACACTGCACCATGAAATAAAGCACAATTTACATATTTCGGTAGGCAACTTATTATTAACATATGTATTCTTCGGATGTGTCTGGATATACCATATGCCAACAAAATTCGAAGTTTTTTCATGAGAAATGAAATGAGGAAAATAAATCGAGATTTGGCAAGATATCGTTACATATTGATAGGAGGATTTGTAGATCATTTTTTGCGAGTAATATTTATTCTTCCTAAAAATTTTAATATTCTGTGATAATGCAACGCGACTCATGAAATTTGACAGAATGTCTTGAAGTAGTGGTGTTAGATCACCTAGATTGGACAAAAATAAGCTTGGGGTGCCCAATTCAACTGTATCCAGAATTATCAGCAGGTATACGGAGACTGGTAGTTATGAAAGGAGACCTGGGAAAGGACGACGTCGAACAACAACGGCATTTCATTTTCTTTGAGTACTATTTCCATTTCGATTGTTCTCTAGCATTTCTTATTGTTGGTTGGTTTCTGTAAAAACAAGTTTTCTATACTTCTGAATAAGTTTGAATTTTTGATTTTGAGCCTTAATTTCTTGACGCAGCAAAGGTATGCTCATATTTATGTATTCTAAAGAAAAATTAATTTTCTCTTCAATGACGTACTACTACAAACAATTCCGTTCGCTTGATCTAATTCAAATTAATCATAACAGCTGTTCTTGCCATCTTTCTCTCGTTGTATTTATTTAGAATATTAGGAGAACAAACGAAAATACGATGATATTATTATGAAAATCATCAACAAATTCAAGAAATCATCAACATTCAAAAAGTCCAAATGCATAATGGGTTAGAGCGCACTTATGATTCACCTTATAGATAATACTGATTACGATACGGTAATTTGACGAATTTGTTGATATATTGTCATGACCGATAAAAATTTACAATTATATTGTTGTGTTGTTAAATTTATGAACAATGAATTATTGATGCTAAACTTTTATTCACAATCTGGGAAAGACATTTTTCGTTTGAGAAAAATTCATTTAAATTCAATTATTTTATGACAAATGTTTGTACTCTCATGCGTTATAAGGAAAAAAGAAATCGGATTCTCACAGAAAAATGACGGCACTATGAACGATTGCTGATTTCTGGTTTCAACTAATTAACCTGCATAGCATACTTCTGCACGAAAAATATATTATATGTGCAAATCTATGGTGCTGGTTTTTTACGTAGCATAGATCGTGAGCAGTAAGTCAAAAAGTGCACCGTTATTTTCATGATATTGATGAATAGTCGCTCAACGTTCGTTGCCTCCATTTGTTTTCGTCATAATATTTCTTAAACTGTGGACTTCAGGAAATTATGAAATATTTATTCATTTCTAGGAAATCACAAAGCGTTATAGGATGTTAAAAGTGAGGATAATAGAATAGCTCGATTTAAGCTGTATTTTGGAATGATATTCGGAAATTTTTCCTTGTTTTCCTGACATTATAGTGAATGGCGATGCAGTAAAATTTGAAAAAACCCTATACATCCCTATTTTGGAATAGCTGACTTATCGATGAAAGATAATATTCAACTTACGATAATTCGTTATCTTCCAAATACACTAAAACTCTATGCATTCAACATCTTAGTTTAGAATTAAATATTCATTGGTTTCATCAATCACTGTTGAATGCTATTATTTACTACAGCAACCCACCACATCATTATTTCTATTAGAAAATCTATGCCTTGGTTTATTTTGTGGGAAATGTATTAATTCAGTAAAAATCTAATTTACGGGTGAAGGTGGGGATGATAAACGATCAACTATGCGAGTAGTAATTTCCGCTTGACACACATCAACCTATACTGTTTGGGCGTCAAAAACATTCTTCGTAGAATTGCAGTTTAGCGCAAAATCTCCATGACAATGTGAGTACATTGAAATGATGGGATTCTTCAAGATAGCAAGTATTTATCGAATAAGTATTCAGCGATATTCAGAAAACATATGTTTCATAAATACAAAATTAAATGATTCGTACAACTAATGCCGAAAAATTACGATCACTGAATGCAATTTTGTGAGTTAATGAGTGAAGAAATTATTCGGAATCCCCAACGCTTTTCAACATTTGTTCTCAGACGAATGCTTTCTCTTTCTTTATTATTTTTATCATTATTATTTATTATTGCGGATATTCGTCGGATTACCGATGAATCATTCTGAAGTATAAAATGTGTTGGTTGGAAATTTTGAAAATCGTAGATTATTAGACTACAATGAAATTTTAATTTGTTATGTGGAACGATATTTATCCCGATTCAATAAATGCCATAGAATAAAATTGTTGTTCTCATTTATTTATCATTTATCAGAAAGATGAAGCACCCGCACTCAATGCGATTTTCCAAAGGCACTTTTTAGGCAGACAAGAAGTCATCTAATAAGCCTGCAAGAACTCTAGCCATAAAATTTTTTGTCAAGAGGATATACAAAATTAATGATATTGTTGATGGATTTATCTCATGGAAAAATAATTCTAATAAAACAAAAGGAAACACGTTTGTCTGATTTCCACAATATTTATTTCTGATACACACGACTGGTTTCGACAGTTACATCATTTTCAAGTGTCAAGAGCTAACAGTTTTGAGCAATTATAAACTTACTATACTTATTTTAAAAGATGAGTAGTGGGGAGTGATTTAATATTAGTTGGCTACTGAGAGTGGTGAATGCTGGGTTTTTATGAAGTTAATTTTTAAATTTTTCACCACATTCATAGCCATCTCTTGCATTGGTGAAGATTTTTTATATCATATAATATAATCATATGATTTCTGGATACAATATAATTAAAAACTGGAGATTGGTTGTCTGAGGAGAAATGTTCCTCAAATCTAGGTTCAAGATTTCGATCTGTTTGTCGAACGTAAGCTGTTAAGCACTCATCGCATTCAATTCTGCATACTCTGGATTGTTTGAATTTATTAGTGCTTTGTTTGGCATTGAAAAGTAATTTGCTTATGTTGGGACCTCTGGAAAAGCAGGTTGTTAAAATAAATTAGAAAGATGATTGCTGATGTTGCTAGAGTGGAGTGCAATGTAAGTTAAACATGCGTATTTATTCTCAGTTTTTTCTATAATGGAAAATAAAAGTTGAGAAGTATGTTTTCGTTCTTTACCTTTACTAATAGTGTGTATGTGGGAGACGGGAATATTATAAATTTCAATTTTCGTAATGATATGGATTTCCATATTAGGTCTGTTATGGTAATGGAAAAGGCTCTATTAATCATTGAATTATAATCGGCTGATTTATGTGTAACGCAGTGAAAAAGATTCCATTGGCATTGTTCAATCTGAAAATGTTTCTTTCCTATATTTGTTCTAGGTGAGATTATTAATGAGTTTCGTGATAGTTATGTTTACGAATGTCATTGAATCGTTGCAACAATTTGAACTGTAGATGTTACTTTTTTATGAATTTTCTTAGAAAATGTGAGAACTGGTTCATTTATCTGTCTGAGTCTTGAGAACCCGCACGACGATCAACGTATCTGTACCAAAAAATAATTTTTTTCTGCTATCTTATTATTCATTAGAGATTCGTTAGGACTGTTTATAAATATATTAGCTAATAAAGAGCTCTGTGTGGACCCCTTTGGAAGTCCTGAGTTTGTTTGAAAAATATTGATTAAAATGGGAAATAATTTTGAAACCAACAGGTCTCTAAAAAACTATAAAATTCATTCATAATGCGTAGTAAAGTAGAATTGTGATTATAGAGAAGCGGACATTCATTTGTTGGAATGTTTCGGTACATATTCCTTATATCGAAAGAGTTAGGTTGTTTTTTTATTAAATGATATTGTTTATTGTCGAAAGTTTATTTATCATGTATAAATAATTTAAAATGGTGTACTGCGGATGAAAGTTGGTGAGTTCCATGAATATGTGGAAATTCACCTACAGATTGGTTTCAACTAGCCTGGTGGGGTTGAGGTTCAAGATGTTGATGTAGGAAAGCGGGGCTGCAATGCTTTAAAGCTTGTCGCCAGTATAATGGGCAAGCCTATCTCAATGCTGTACCATATCAGACCGATGTCATTGACGATGAAACTTATGACCCAGAAATCATGAAAAAATTACAGAAAAATGATGTTGGGGATGATAATGATGGGGAATTGGAAATTCTATTGCAGCAGGAGGACGATGACGATGAATAAGAGCAAGAAGAAAATTATTATTAATTCATATCTATTTTCACAATCTTCAAAGTATCGAATCACACACTTAAATGAAAACGTACATTATCCTTTTTTTCATTTATTTAGAAAGTCATAAGTATGAATTAGATTAGAATTGAAATATGATTTAAGTTCATCCTTCAACAATTTCTCAACTACACGAGCAGGTTGGTTTTAATTAATGAATTTATACTTATTAAAATAGATAATTATGCAAAAAATATCGAATATAATGTGATAGATGATAAAAATGATAATAATATATTTAGCGATAATTTATCAATTTCATATTATGTATTTCTGATTGGGACTTCGAGTTGACCTCTAACCGCGCGCCCTCAACCTCTATCTTCGTTCGAAGTATGAAAAAATATTTTAAACAAAGCTTACAGTGAATTCAATTGTCTATAATATAGCTAATATATACAAATAGCGTTAAACCCATACGAGATTTTTGCAAAAATTATGCAAATAATCGATTTTTGACTTCTGAGATTTAAAGACGCGAACATCGGATCATGTGTGAGTTTTAAGTTCTAGCATGTCGAAATACAAATTTATACGAGTTTATAGCTAAGTATCTCGAATTCCGAGATTCTCACCTAATTTTGACGAGATTATATGTGGGGTTTTGGGTTTTCTTCCATTTGATTAAATTGTATATTTTTGGAGCTTGTGGGTTCATTAGAATAAGCTTCTTCTTTCTGAATGAGCTAGATGATTCGATTGATCGAATTCCTATTTGATTTCCTTAATGAATTGTTTGGTGGGTTTTCTTGAGATTTCTATTATGTCCAAAGTATCGATGATGTCTCCATTTTTTTCTTGGTACACGCTTCTGTCGAGGTATACTTTATTATTTATTCTATCAGCTATCGCGAGAATTGAATCTTGATTTTGTTATTTGGTTGAAATAGATTTCGTTGTTACAGTGTGATTCTGTTCAGTTGGATTTCTAATGATTTCACTGATTCTGTGTTTGTGACGAATCTGGATTATTCAAAGTTGTTTTGTGTCATTGGATGTTTAGTTCAACTTGAACTCAAAATACTTTCTTATTCTGTCTTCCTTCAAAAGAACAACCATCAAACTCATTTTAGAATCCCAGGATGTCTTGATGCAAATGCCAATAAAAATATCATTATAACCTTCGAATAAATATGATAAATAGAAATATTGCTCTCTTAGGCGATTGATTGTTCGACAAACCATTTTCAATTTGTATTATTATAGGAGAAATGTAAAACGAAATGATGGCATTATTCGGACAGGTTTTACCAACTTCCGGAATATTCCTGATTCTGGGACACCTGTATAGTATGTGATACATTATCTTCTCTAGCAAAGTATGCTGTGTTTCTCGTAAAGACTTCTTTCTTATATGAACATAAAAATAATTTTTCGCAAGTAATATAAAGAACCCAGATGCAATTGAATTGAAGCAGACTGTATATAAAATTGTCTAAATATCTCTGAAAACTAATAATCCCCGTGACAGCAAATGCCTTTCCAATATTCTTTCAGAGCTCCCATTTTTCAATATAACCAACGATCGAAGGTTCGAAAAATATTGAAAGGAATAAAAATACAAGCGATATTTCAACGTCCGTTGTTACACGCGAAAAATAAAAATGTTTCTGCAGTATGCCGTTCAAGATAACACTGTTCCAAGTTTATTTGGAAGGAATGGTAGTTAGGATTTTTGATATTGCCATAGCAACGCCGAATAAAAATATTTTTAGAATAAGCGCTTATGTGAAATTGTTTGTAGGGATGATATGAAGGCAATTCGGGAGCAAGAATGCTTGTCGCGATAAAAATGCTATAAATTTTCATTATACGGGGACATTTCAGAAAATGGAATCTTGAAAATCATCTAAAATAATTCCAGATAGTAGCTATGTTGGTGATGCAGAATATTTGAAGTTTATTATTCAATG